>OZ024855.1:55244284-55304284 GCA_964017155.1 Oasisia sp. SBJ-2009 | reverse complement strand
AATCACAACGTGCATGGATAGCTATTATTGATCAATAGTAGGATTTCGTACCACACTAGGTCCCTTAGATCATTCGTTTCCAAACAACCTGTTGTTCCTAAAACTATGCTGAATATTGGCAAACCTGTTTTAATATGTGGCCGCCCCAACCATTTGGAATCAACTCCCTATTACGATTATATCTTCTGAAAACATAGACACATTTCGTAAAACAAAACTAAAAACACAGATGTTTGAAATTGCTTTTCCACCATAACTTTTCGGCAGTTCCATTCTCCAATGACAACGTTTGCATGTCCCCGTGTGTGACTAGCCAACACATTTTATGGTTTTGTTTCTTGCCCCTGAGCTTGAAATGTTCCAGCATATAACCGCTATAGAAATTGTACAATTTTTTAGTATCTGTTGAAGCCATTATACAGCAGAATATTTTCCAATCCTGGTATATTTTGTATAGTTTGACAACATTGAGTGATATTGTTGTTTTCTACGAAATACGGCTCCTTGAGTACTAAGGCTCAAAAAGAAAGCAAAACTATCGTTATGCTAGTAATGTGAATACGCACAAAAATATATTAATCTACTTGATTATATTCCAGGAATCATGAAAAATGCATGTGAATTTCTATGAAATATACTAAGTAATTAAATATAATTATGGATCAAGATGTTGTGCATGTTTTCTACAATTGTTCGAATTTGCGTAATTTGCGTCACGTGCAAAATTTAGGGAACTCTCGTGTGGGCATATTGTGTTAATTTCACCCTTTGGAATGACGGGCTTCAATGTACAAACTAATGAAAAACAAAGGCTGCGTCATCGGGGTTGATATGTGCATGAATATAATTATATAGGCAAGTGTTATTGAGATACATTCTTGACTCTCATTTACAGATGTCCATTTTGTGAGCAGATGCGCAAAACAAAGCGAGACACAGTAGACAAATAAATAAAATAGTGGCTTGATTCGTATATATCAATAATGACTTGCATTAATATGACAATAGTTATGGCTTTCCCATAATTAATGATTAATATGTATAAGATAATATTTGTTTTATATACAGATTGACTCACAGGCACACACAACTATGCGTCCACGTTCAGACACACACACACACACACACACACACACACACACACACACACACACACACACACACACACACACACACACACACACACACACACACACAACACACACACACACACACACACACACACACACACACAAACACACACACACACACACACACACACACACACACACACACACACACACACACACACTGCATTGCAACATATATTATGCCATATTCGTGAGTATACTGTGTATCGTTCCTTGTGTAAACGCTTACAATGAAATAAACTATACAATATCATTATGCGACTCCCTGAGTAAGACGACCGATTAATTTTGTAAGACAATTATTGTGTTGGGTGAATTTTGAAATAAGGCCGATCTTGGGCTGAAGGGAACATCAAACCGTTCTAAAAGCAATAAATAGTACGTGTTACATCTAGCTGGTATTTTGATGTAACCAATATCCAGACTATGTATCATGACACGAAGGATGCCATAAGATCCATACGCTATCAACCTACCTTTATATGTGTTTAATCATTAGTTTCCACAAATAATACTAAAATGAATACATCACTCCGTCAACGGTACGCAACCTTTATTGCCTCGCCGGTTTCACAGTGTTTCATAGCGTCATCAAACAATGGGAAGTGTGGAAATAAATGATAAAATAACGATATTCACCTATTCTCATTTATGTCTTACAAATTATTATAATACGAACTGTTTTCTTATTTGTGTCAGGTCCACATATATTATTACTTCGCAAGTCTAAACTAATTGATTTCACATTTACGTGATATGGCAATACTATTATATATTGAATTTATATGAAAATCACAATAAAGGTGGTGTAGTATATATACGTACCTGAGAACAAAGTCACGTTTTTCGATGTTTTTGCTCGCCGCCATACAGTAATGGGTTTATCACCCTCTTTTGCTTGGCTACGTTGGCGAAATAACGTATATCAATAAAACGCATATGGTTCCTTTGTTGGTGCTTGCAAATAGTCACTAATTAATCCTACATAAATATGTAAGCTCAATTTTTAAATACGCCATGTTATCGTGCTTAAGATCACTCAGATTGTTTATATTCCCCTAACTTAGTTCAGTTTATAAAATGTTACGAAGCAATGACTAAACTGTTGTAGCCCACTGTTTTCGCCTTGTAAATATACTCGTCAATTTTCAAGCTTACCTTACGTTTGGTGTAGAATGTAGTGCCTTTATTCCTTTATTCTTCAACAAAACAGTGACACATTCCTCTGAAGGAGAAGGGTAGCGATAGTCAAGCGGTTCATCGAACGCGCAAAACTCTTTCACGTGTCTGTGTTCTGGTTCGAAATATCACCGAAGTAGACTACTTACTCTCGCGTACCTCCCAGTCCAACTATGTGCAACTGTTGGAATGGGTGCGTGGTCCTGAGCCAGATGAAACTCTACCACAAGACATCAAAAGTTAAACGGCATTAAACTGTAATGTTATCTCACCACGCGTCTCGCATAACACAGGAGAATAAGAGCCTGTCATAAATAACAAAGGTATGCTCTATTAACGCATCGAACAGTAACATCATCTACACTGTTTATTTTTTTTCAATATGTAAATCAAGTTCTAATCTTGATAATGAACATGACGATCAGTTGAGGTTGTATCAATCTGAGAAACTTAATCTTGTTGTGGCATTTCGTTGTGCTGGTCATGTTACAAGGACGCTAGCAAACTAAACTAACCAGCGTCTGGTGATATGCAACTTACCTATACATATATTAATGTTAACATATATAATATGTACAATTGTAACTTGCACACATAAATACTGCCCTGGTGAAATAAAATACGAATAAAACATGTGCAGTAACTAAGGTTTCGGGTAATGATATGCTTTTTAAAGTGTAACCATAAATGCCACCTTCCATATCAAGTTATATCCGTTAGAATGTATATAGCGCCATATTAATAACAGTGATAATGCTGTATATATTATTATTTAAGAAACAAATATATCCCGTAAACCTCATAATATGACCTGCTTTAATGTCGTTGATTTGAAACTATTTTGCGTTCATTTTCATTAACAAAGGTTAACGGTACTTTGCTACAAGTGTATTAAGACTGTACCGAATTTGGAGTGATGGGTAATTCCTAACCCAAACGTTGCATGTGTATATTTATGACAATTTCCATAATGTATTTTCTTCATTGTTTGTGAGCCAAATAAACAAAACAACGTAATAATTATTGGTGTTAAAAAAAAGAGCGTGATAGAGTGGTGATCATGCAAAGACATAACATACGAGAGCGCCCATGTGTCTGCCCAGGTCTTTACAATGTTATAGTAAATTCTTGGTTCTTCGGATTGGAACAGCGTGATTACCGTATGTAACGCGTGATTTTGTTACTTTTTATTTCCGTGCGTGCATATTGAAACAGTTTATTTGCTTTTTTCTTTATATTACACAGACACTCACGAAAGGCTTAATATATGTTTTACTAAATGCTATGTCACGTTGATACAGTTGGATCTTGTTGTGGGCTTTTTCATTCAAGGGGCCCACAAGAATTTGTTCCGAAACAGCTGTTTCAAGAATTCAAATACTCATTCTATACATATGTGTGTGTGTGTGTGTGTGTGTGTGTGTGTGTGTGTGTGTGTGTGTTTGTTTGTTTATTTGTGTGTTTCTATGTGTGTGTGTGTGTGTGCGTGCGTGCGTGCGTGTGTGCGTGTGTGCGTGCGTGGGTGCGTGCGTGCGTGCGTGCGTGCGTGCGTGCGTGCGTGAGTGCGTGCGTGTGTGTACGAGCATGTGTATGTGAGTCAGTGCCCTTGGATGTACTGCGCGCGTCTACCGACGATTACATTATTATTTGTTTGTTAGTAAAGTCACGCATTTCGATACTTCAAATGCAGATTAAATACAACTCCATGATCAGTGTGAAATACAGTTCTTGAAAACGAATGATTCTTGTCCGAGTATTAACGACAGACGTCGGCATTTCAAACTATTCGTAAATTGTATTTCATTGGCCGCGCGCATGCATGTATTATATGTTACATATAATTTATTGCATTCTTGTATTGACACTCCGTCATAG
This sequence comes from Oasisia sp. SBJ-2009, assembly GCA_964017155.1. NCBI lineage: Eukaryota > Metazoa > Annelida > Polychaeta > Sabellida > Siboglinidae > Oasisia > Oasisia sp. SBJ-2009. The sequence goes on along the minus strand of OZ024855.1, from coordinate 55,300,100 downwards.
GTGGCATTTTTATTTTGTGACACGATGCATGTTCATTGAGTCTATATTTATTGTTGTTGTATTAATATTTCACGTCATTTACAGCAATACACGATGGTCATTATCGTAAGTTACAATACATTATATTTATCCCAGAAGTGTTATTTGCTTTCTATGCCAAATGTATACCATACTTTTATTATTAATTTATTATGCTAGTAATCAAATTATGTTATAATCTTAATAATTAATCATCACATACTGAAATATATTATCACGCATACCAATACATATATAATTTACCAATCTCAATTAATATGGCCTTTGTGTCGGTTGGTGGTAAATATATGTATCTAATGCATCGGTATGTATTTGTGTTCCAATAAACATATTTTGCAACACTAACTATTTGGAAACCTCTGATAGGCACCTGTAACTACATATATGTCACAAATCACTGATAACACCGCAAATATGACAAATTAAACAGTCGGTAACATGCGTTTCAACCTATACATTCATATATATTATATTCGTTGAATTGATTGTTATAGGTTCGCAACCATCGGGTATCACAATGCTATTAATCCACTCAATAACCTTACATGTCTTACCAATATATATATATATATATATATATATATATATATATATATATATATATATATATATATATATATATATATATATATATATACCATATTGGTTAGACATATAGGTTATTGAGTGGATATATAGCATTGAGATATACGATGGTTGTGAGTCTATAACAATCAATTCAACGAAAGATCACATTTTCAATTAAGCGAAGGTGCTCTTTCAAATATACATTTGTTAAAAACATTCGCTAATAGGTAATATGTATATGTACTATTGCTGCGGTGAAATTCTAATTTATGATCAAAATACTAAATGCGTATATTGTAATAAGTTAACATGCCGGTATATCCCGGGTACCACTGACTATATGGGCGTACATTCGCTTATTCGTTTTTCACTGTGTACATTATTCTAGTAAACAAATGCACGCATGTAGTTTTAAGTAACTAATCTGCTGAAACGCGCACAGACAAACATTTATATAATAATAACATTACCCTATTTTTCTGAGGTGTTTGTTAATATGAAATGTCAATAAGATAATTAAATTTGACAATTAGTTAATACAAATCCAGAAAGTACCCCGCGCTCAGAAAATTATCCATTACATAGTATACCATTGTTTGGTATGTTATATGCCGGTAAAATTGCTACATCATATTTCGTTAATCCCGATAAATACACTCGAACATGTTACTGACTTCATATTTGCCTACGAAGTTACCCAAGTGAATCCTGTAATTTGAATATGAATGGAAATAAGCATTATCGTGTCCTGTTGCCGTTGAATGAGCTCCATTTTACCCGAAACAGACGTCGCTGCCACTATGATTCTAATCAAAGTTTAATACCGACCTTACAATATGCTATCTGTAGGCTGCTGGTATTTAAAGACAACACAGTTTTAGCTTGGCCATTTTTAAAATAAGCACTGATTACATCATACAGACTGCGTAAATTGCTTACATGTCTTATACAATACATACATAATGTTAATTATTAAAACTGCGTTTATTCAGACTAATTCAAAATGACAGTTGTTGCTTGAAAACACAATTTGCATTTTGTTCTTTTTTATTCAGGCAGTTATTTGAAGTAGAACGATAATGCTTAGTGTGTACATTGACACTTATCGGATAATAACAATGTCGACGTATGTTTAAGGAACACATGTATGCGTGCGGTACCTTTATTTTTAGAGCATTATAGCAGGCGGCGTATTATTAAAACGATCGAGAAAACTTACATTGAGCGCAATATCGTGTTATTTGCTAATGCTCGAAAGCGTGACAATGACTTATGCAATACTGTCATTAAATGCACATATGTACTTATTCTTGATACCGAAACTTTTCAGAGCGGAGTAATCCAAAACTATTCTGTATTCACTTTACACGGACGTGTCTTCATTCACTCGTTTCAGTCGCTCTTCTTCTCTCCATACTTGTCAGTAATGAAACACGTTTCACCTTTATCACTTTCAGCAATGACAGTATCATAAATGGAGCGAAACAGTATAATAAAAATACATAGCATGCTTGATTAAGCTGACTGTGCATTACAAGTAATGTATAACGCGATGGATATGCGAAAATCAATTAGCGTACTTATATTAAACATGGGCCTAATTATTTAGTTTATAATAAATAATGCATTTGTCCACCAGACCACAATATAACATAATTTGTCTATATATATAAATATAAGACTAAAACATAGGTTCCACAACGCCTAACCTCGAAACTCCGTTTAACGTTTCGAAGAAATGTTATAAAACTACGTCGTAGGAAACATAACGGAATCAATAAAGGACTTTTCATTTGAAAGTATAAGAATGTATATTTTGGTAGACAAAACATTAATTTTGACGAGTCAATATATTTTACTTTGTTGCACGATACAATATTTTACATCGAACTGAAACCGCCAAATTGATAAAATCGCTTAAAGTATAATATAGCGCCAGATCCAATTAGAATAATAATTATGATTCGGGCGTTTTTCAATATGTATAATGTATACACACGAATTTCAAGATAATTATTTTACATATACGTATATTGCAAATGTGTAGAACATTTCTTGTATTTTGGAGTTGTTTTACAATAAGGACATAATTATTCCGCGTTGTGCTTAATTACAATTAGTACGAGTTTGAACTAAAACTAATACGCACGATATGAAACCGGTAAACATAAAACCCTTTTTGTGATCTAATCGTAGTGTTGTATGCAGTCAGTTATGTTACAAATGTTTAATTTGCATAGTTTCCTTTCTCATAAATTTGCCATAAAATAGCATCTGTCATTGGCTTTCAAATGCAATTGTTTCAAATAGCATGCCCACATCAAAGGGAGATATGCTGGCTTGACATATACGGTTCTTCTGTTTGACCCGTAATCATCCGACTAACGGGTATTTTGGTCATTACTGAATCCCCTGACATTGTGAACATAATGTCAATACCACAATTCATGCCTTTAACACGAAACACCTATATCATACCTGTATTATCAGCAGCCCACTCGATGGAGAATGTTGATCGTACGTCGCGTAGCAACTTATTGCATCTGGCAAAATATCTACCGTAGCATAATCAACTGCGAAAGCAATATAATCCATGATATAGAAAATACTACACGTTTCGGCAGTATAAATATTTAATTGGTCCGAAACATGTTGCTGCACATACATCATCAGAGAACAGTTGAATGTATTGTTTGATACAATCAGGAAAGACTTTACAGTTGTTTGGAACCCTCGATTTTGTACCGCGGGGCTGATGGGACTAACGTAGTCTAGAGACACTAGGTTTCCTCTCACGAACATTAGCCGGCTGTTCCATTCACTGTTCTACGTCACCATAATATTAGCTTTAAAATGTTCACTCCCACCTTCAACTAGAAGTATCTACAAAGAGGGCATGTGATAAACTAACAGTATACTGAACCGGGGGGGGGGGGGGGGGTGGTGGTTACTGACACTCAATTCTTTGGGATAAAGGCACGGGAATAGTGGGATGATACCAACATCATATTACCAAATTTGTGTTATGTAGCATAACAAGTGTGTATATCATCATAGAACGATTAACCACATTCAAGCACAGGAGATCGTATATAGCCATTTCAACATGCATGCAAAACCAAAACTCCCTGATTAATATGCCTTTATATATTTGGCAAATGCTACAAAGGTATTTGTTTTCCTATGCCAGATACATTACTTATAACACACTATTGCTACCAATGATGAGCAATTTGCAAACATGTGGATTTATAAACACCTAAAGAATACATTGAATGAAAAGAAAAGAAAAGGGTTTATTTTCTAGGAGATTTAGCTGAGGGGAAGACATTTCGGCGGGTTGTGAAATCAGAAATTCGGAAAGCAAGAGAGAATTATAAACGAACATTTACCTCAAGTTTAAACCAGGTGATATGAGACCAGTCTGTGAAGGCATAAAGACTATGAGTGACGTGCAGCAAAATTGTCAGAATGCCAATAGCTTACCACCCTTGTGGGACAAATATGTCGGATGGTTTGCAAAGGACCTTCTAATTAATTACTTCTATTCTTGTTTGGATACACACGATTTTCATTCTGTCATTGGTGATATTATAAACTCAACTAAGACAGGTGGTAAACTACATATTGAAGAATAATATGTGTTGAGCTTACTCCAGTCTACGAATGTGCGGAAAGGTCCTGGTGCTGATGGCATTTCCACTCAGGTTTTATAGAATTGTGCCACTCAGTTATCTAGTATATTCCACTCCATCTTTCAGGCCTCTCTTAGCTAACAAAAAGTCCCTAGGGGAGACTGTGGCTAGTTGTAACACGGGTAAGTTGTAACAGAGGGCTTGCGGACAAATCTACTAATGCAAATTATTCAGCAAGACGAGAGCATGTTCATCAATAGATTTGAACATGTCGTGTGTAGTATCATGTACATCCGTCGACACGCCATAAAATTACGCCATTTAAAAAAAAAGAGGCACTATCGTACCGGGGTAACTTGTGTCACTTTAGGACACCTCATATAACTCATTATGCCACAAATATGTAATAAGCCAGTGATTTCATTATGCACCAATTATCTGCGGCAGATATCTGAGAACCCATCGGCAACACAAAAGTTTCGACCGGTTAAGAAACTCACGCTCAAACCTGAAATGTGTCCTAAAGTGTTACAAGTTACCCCGTACCGGGGTAACTTGTAACATTTTAGGACACCTCATATAACTCACTATATTACAAACGTATAATAGTCCGGGCAATTAATTATGCACTGATTATCTGCGGGAGATATGTGTGGACTCTTTGCCATAAAACAGTTTCGATCGGGTAAGAAACCCGTCCCCAATCTATAAATGTGTTGTTTTTGTTACAACTAGCCCCGGTCTCCCCTACCTTACAGAAAACAAACAAACACACACAGACACACAGACACACACACACACACACACACACACACACACACACACACACACACACACACACACACACACACACAGACACACAGACACACACACACACACACACACACACACATACACACACACACACACACACACACACACACACACACACACACACACATATATATATATATATATATATATATATATATATATATATATATATATATATATATATATATATATATATATATATATATATATATATATATATTGTCGTGCCTGTCCCCAAGAAATCCAATCTCGTCCTGCTGGTCCTACGATGTTCATCCAGTAGCGATGACATCGCATATAATGAAGAGTTTTAAACCAAATAATCAAAACTATATGATCATGAACCATACAGACCATCTGTTGGAGCTCTGCAATTGGCATGTCGGCCTGGGAGAAGGGTGGAGGATGCAGACGCTACTCTAAGAAACGACATACTATGGAAGCAACAACCCATGCCAGAGTTCTTTAGCTGACAAGCAGGTACTGCGTAAAGCCACTAAAAACACATTTTCTACATAAAGAGTACGTCCTTCTGCCCTTGTCCAGCAGGTTTAGAACCGTCACATTCAAAGCAAATAGGAAGGGTGGATCATTCATTCCAATGTCTGTACGACGTTTCAACGACAAGTACCTCTGACGTTTCCGTGAGAGACACGTCACACATTATGTGTGTATGTTGGTTTTTATTTGTATTTTTTGTTTGTGAAAAGACGACCACAATTATAATCATAATTACAACTGTAGAATATATTATTTTTTATGTTATCATGATTAAGGTTTACATACTATTTTAGTAATGCATTTATGGGTATTTTGTACACTCATTTTGCTACTTGGGTATTTTGTACGAACGCCGCAAACGAATTTCCCTTCTGGGATAATAACGTTTTATTTTATTGTTTGTATTGTATGTGCAATTGTATTAGTACTGCTTGAAACATAACTGCATCAAATGTGCTCATAATAAGTCCGCATATGTGCGGGTTTTTTAATCAACCATAATTGATAAAGGAACATATATGTGTATGTAATTAAATAAGTGGTTGATATAAGTACACTGGACACCTAGGTGAAGAGGAACCCCATGCAGCTGCATGGAGTATCAGGTTGACACACACATAAAATTATGATACTTCTTCATTTCTGGCCTGCGTAAATAATATCACAGGCAAACAGGCATGTAAAGTGCGTCGGATAAATGGAAGCGTATTAAAAATTTCCGACATTTCCGATTCGTATGTAGACTGTTTCGAACATACCTGCAAGCTACAAAAATACGCACACACAACAACATCGACGTGCATCATGTTCTGGTTGCGTGTCTGGTTGTATAAGAAATGTTGTCTTGCATAATATTTCGACAGATTGCCGAATACAAATTTAATATTTGGAAAATGCAAGTGGTCAAACAAATGCTAAACGATGTGCGCTATGTTGCATGCATTGTCGGGATTAACCAGGAATTGAATAATCATATAAATAAATTCATGCTTTGTAGTGTGTATTAATGGTTTGTGCACATAACTCATTGGAAACGAAGCTCAGAGGCGCACCAATACAAAAAGGTGAAGAGATTTTAGAGTTAATAAACAATGCCGGTGGCCAACAGATTGATTGATACGCGAGGGAGCTGTGTCGCATGTGAAAATTTCCATAGGTATGCTTTTAATGACAACTTAAACGTGACTTTTCAGAGTTGAATTGTATGAACAGTATTGGCCTGGTAGTATAGTGATGTAGCAGGTAACACCTTTGTTGACTAAATGGTGAATTTTGATTTGGAAATGTTCATTATATATATATATATATATATATATATATATATATATATATATATATATATATATATATATATATATATATATATATATATATATATATAACACGAGGTTATACGTCGATGTTAATGGATTTGTTGTTGATGATGACAAGTTATCTGTGTAATATTGTATACTGAATCAAATTACACGTATAGCATATCAAAACCCACAACAAAAAGTAGAAGCAATGAAAGGTTATTCAATGTTTCATGTGCCAAAGATTTATTACACCAAAGGTGAGCATATAGTGGTTGACGAAGTATTAGGCTTGTTGATGGTCACAACCACTTTCTCATATTGTGTAGTGATCATTGGAGTATCCACTTAAGATAGATAGATAAGTTTATTACATGGCAATTTTACAGTTGGATTATACATGTACTTTCACAATAAAATCAACAATTCAACGCAGTATCATATTATCGTACAGCGGTAAAATATGTTAGTGAAACAATCATTAGAAATAAATTTAAAACATATACATTAAAATACACTTAACAGAAAATTATTCCAAAATAAATTACATTTGATAATAAAATTAAAGTGTCTGTTAAATATATATCCATTGTTAGGCGTTCTAAAAATGTTCCAAATACCATGGAAATAAGTACGTTTTGTAGCGATTTGTGTTCGCCCTTGGAATTGGTAACAGGTTGCACGACCTCAAGGTATAAGGCACACTTTGACCATTTGGTAATAACGCATTCAGTTTGTGGCCACTACGCTTCATTTTAGCGAAATACTTTTTATTTATTTTTGTTTGAGTAAACTAATTGTTTAGAGAACCAAACCTGTTTCGCACTTTTTATTGCATTGATAAACGCATTATTGATTTTTATGTAAAAACGGAATAATCTATGATTTATTATGAAAGAAAGCTGAACTGAAAGACTGCGATAATAAAGTTATCCTAACGACTGCAAACTAAGTGTTCCTCATAACAAATGGTGAAACAAATAATTAAATCACTGCTATTATTGTCGTGTAAATAGAATCTGCGCGAAAGCATTACATATATTGAGTAAGGCATATCAACATTATTTTGATTTTGAAGAAATCTGCGACCCCACCCCCCTGACAGTTGCCATCCGGATCATTCTGCTGTCGTCTGCAATAGTGTTTTAATAGTGTCACCGGCGGCAACGTCTGACATATATGGACTATTCTAAAGTCCGCGAAAGCTGTGAGTTGTATGGTGTCGGCCAGTCTAAGCACTTGAGTATACATCTGTGTCAAGACTGTTTTCAATTAAGGAGTTTCTTTCGGAGCAATCAGGTTGCCGCAACCCGTAGAGCAGCTCTATTTCGGTGTTTAATGTTGAAAGACTTTGATTATGCATATATATTTTGATTTTTTACGCACAATGTTTTAAATGTGTTTTGATTCTTTGCCCAGGGACGGACAGAATCTACAAGAAACATCATCATATCACAAGCAAGAAAACACATGGAAAAGAAGACATTTAATACACCAGAAACGCCAAGGAAACGTACTGGTTCTGAGAAAATGTGACAAAGTGGAATAATGTATGTGTTTAACTAGATGCGGCATGGCTACCCAAGCAGTATCGCCGGTTGTTTACAATAACGCAAACATGTTACGTCGATGTCGGAGTTCGACCCTGGACTGTTCCTCTGAATCGGGTCGACTTGCAAACGTAAGCGGCGTAGCAACCGTATAGGCCCGCGGCGCGTCGTCATCGTCAAAGTGGAGACAGTCACGACTGTGCTTGTAACAAGCAGGTGTGGTCCATTCACGACGATACCCCCGGGGTTATCGATTGATGTATGTCACGGACTCACGCAAGAGAAATGACATGTGGGACTGATAACAATGAAGTACATTTCTCTGTACTGCATAAATCAATTCGCCGTTACGCCCCAAAATGTGTACATCTTAGTCAGTGGAAGCCTTTGTGTGATTCGCAAATGTACGCATTGAATGTGAAATCAGTTCCTTGAAACTGCACTGTGTTATTCGTTTTACGTATGATAAAAGATATAGTTACACATTTGTTGGTTATGTTTGTATGAAAGTACCATTATTGTATACATAAATTATTTGTTCAAATTGAATTGTGTCAGTATATTTGTACACGTATATGAAGCAACCTGCACAAAATGTCACCCTAATTCGGACAATGAAGCGAATTTAGTGCAAGAAATAAACGGGGGAAAAAGGCATACACGCGGGTATGATTATTATTGCAGTGCACCTTTTTCCAGTGGTATAATAGTATAATAATACATTTGATTAATGTTTTTGTGAGCAATAATAGTTTAACCAATCGAATGAATCCATCCAACAGTTACATAAAACAACATAGGTTTTATATATATATATATATATATATATATATATATATATATATTGATACGATAAAAGAAGTGAACATAACTTATTGTTATTATTAAAAAAACATTTAATTTTTAATTGGCATAGTTTGACATAACATACGTGGCTCTGAAACATATTTCCGGCGTATTAATAGGACGTGATGTATTTTCTCAATCTTCCACTGATGAGTACGATTGGGATTAAGAAATAATATTGATTACATTAATAGTTTTTTTAATGAAATTCATCTATGTAATCTGCGTCACGTGACTATGATGGTTGGTTCTCCCAAAATACAAAGGTGATATGTTGTTCGTTTTAATGGATCACTAATGTGTAGTGTGCAGTGTCCAATCCGAATGATGCTACGTAAGAACATTTCATTATTTGTTACAACAAACGACTTCCTAAAACAATGTTTTAAATAATCGCATACAAAATGCACATGTTTATTTTTGTATAATTATTATACAAATAAGTTATGATGAGCAGTATTCAATTATTGATGGTGTTTCATATTTTAGCCCTTTATAGGCATGTTTAATTTAATGACATTTCGGTTCTAAGGCAAGCTTTAAACCATGCCGCTGTTATTTGTGCATGACGTTTGTCTTTTGCAAACAACGGCGACTGTCTGTAGACTGTGTCAATCAACACAGCTGAGTGAATTAGAGCAAAACAGAATATGCCAAATCTTCAAAACTGCAGCACCGGATTTGAGCCCAGCTTTTCTCTACTCCTGAAAGGCCGGTGCACAAAAATTACAAATTGCACGAAATAAAATATTACATAAAATCGTGTCGACTTTTTTGTTTTCTTAATTCATAATTATAAGTCCATGTCCTGTGCGCGGCGCAGCAGTTTAACACGAGGTGATCAATCGTCATCGCCTATCATCGCCTATCATCGCCTGTCATAACCTGAAAACCTCACGAAGGGAACCGGTCTAGAGGAAATCGGATAGTGCAGTGGATAATTAAAGAAACGAGCTCTGGAAGGGCACCATCTGTGAAAGATTAGCGCTATGCAGGCAGATCGCCAAACAGCGGGTTGAAGACATCACCCGTCCTCGGGACACCATACTATTGCACAGGGATGACAAATATGATGACGAATGAATTATCCACAAAGGAAAACGCTATATGGTCACACACACACATAAGAATATAGTATTTGATATGACTAATTTATTCAGTATATACATACACACACATGAATAGCAATACGACACAGTACGTATATACATTAACGGTGTTTCCTTCCCGGACAAAAGAAAACTGATTGTCTCGTGTTTAATGTGTTCGCTTGACATGTGCAAGGTAAACATCCATACGAACGCGTAATTTCACAATCCAAAATGGCATTATAAATACGCTTGCGATAACTATTCGACGTATCAGAACATTTGTGCGAGTATTAATGCCTTTGAAAGCTTAATGGCTTACAATTGTTGCTTTGACGTTATCGTATGTTAGTATCCAGTGAGCGTAATAAACAACATGGTTGACACTCATAATGCAACTGGCAAAGCCACACTCTTCTAACGAGTAGAGAAAGAAATATTTAGCCTGATTAAATATACGCGTGAATGGAACGAGGTGAATGTATTCAAGATGTGTGGTAAAATCAATATCATAGATGTAGCTTTTCAGCCATATGTTCTGTTGGAAGTATCCGTAACAAACAACCAAGGCAAACGGTCAGTGATTCTGTTCTATACGCAGTGCATGTTAACTCAACAAACATTAAAGAGATTCAAAAACGGTCATCAACAGCGGGTAATGGTTTAACCGCATACAGCTGTGAAGCAAACAATGACCCACGTATCGACTCAACTTAGCAGACATTGCGACCAATGAACTTTAGTGAACCACTCACTCTACAACGAGACGATTTACCGAGGTAGTTTTGAGATGTCTAAGATTTGTACAAAATTACCACTACACAATAAGATATACTACGCAAAGGCATTCGTCTGCAGCCTTTTGCGCAGTGTCATTTGCAGCAACACTGAGGCAGCCAAGCGAAAGTAGTCACGTGTAACAACGAGTGGGTTGGTAACAGCGCATGGACAAAGGTTGGCAAATGCGTTACCTGTTCACGTCGAAATGCTAAAAAGAGCAATGTTTTACGTTTTAGTATATCTGTTGATTTGTTTTTATGAAAGCTATTCCTGCAAATAATGATCACATTATTTATCATTACTATATTAATTAATATTGTATTAATATATATGTATACATATAATACCGTCAAAGGTCATGGGAACAGCAAGAAATACTGACACTGAAATGTTTCATGTTCTGAGCATCTTTGTAGAATGCCGTTTGCATATAGGTAAATTATTTCTTTATGTGATGATACAGCCACCATTCATGACTATACTGTTAACAATAAACAATAAATTGATAATTTGGTAAATATTTCAAAATACGAAACATAAACAAAAATACTTGCTGTTCCCATGACTTTTTGCCGGTACTGTATATATATATATATATATATATATATATATATATATATATATATATATATATATATATATATATATATATATATGTATATATATATATATATATATATATATATATATATATATATATAAGAGCAAATCAACCGTGAAGAAACGTCAGAATGTGGCACAGATCTATTACACAGGCGCCTATACTTCGTTCAGAACTACACTAAGCTCTTTACTCCAAAATGGCTCAGAGCAAGAAAGGATAAATTTGTCTTACAAAGATTCACAACATAATGTCCCTGTACTTCCATCTACACCTGTTGCCTCTTTTCGCATTAACACACATTTTATACGTAAAACTACAAGTCGATACAATTAGTAACCGGGCGGATATCGCCTATATTTACAGACAGTAGTCCACCGCTGCATGTGACATCATGTTCTCAGACTGATACTCTCAGCATATGTCTTCTGGTACAGTTTTGTATACACGTAACTGAAAACCATTTGACGCACAGCATACCGTTTCGCCAACCATCTTAAAGAAATACGATTTTTCCACGTTGAAGGCTACTGATATTGATCTTGCTCACAATAACGGATAACCAAATATGTACATATCATATCGTACACGTTTACCTCTCAACAAACTATAATTTTCTGAAATGAAGCCAAACTTGTATTTGCAAAACACACATTTTAGTACAGACAGATAACGATAATATAACAACATTTACAACCACGATATCTAGTTTGTCCACACACACACACAAGTTGTTTCATTTTAAATTATGAATCTCGTTGTTATATCAATAATGGCTTTCTCTAATGAAATTCGAGGGGGGAAAACCACTTAAAATGTATCTCTTATGTATCGACATGTTCATCAATGTATACATGAGTGTATACAGAAAGTAGTTTTATTATGTATATATGTTAAGTTACATTACGTAATATATGAATGAATATATAATAAGTCATATTCTATTTTGATCGTATCATGTAAGTTTTAATGCTAGCATCATTATATGGATTAATGGGAGACTCCTCGACCTTATCCGTTACTCTCGTTATTCGGTGTTTATGTTTTTTATTTATAGGTCAAATAAACTGTTTCTGGGGCTACCAAGCTGTAGAATATTCAGACCACTAAACACAAGTTTCTTGAGAGGAAAGTGTGTACGATATAAACAACTAGGATACCCGATTATCAATCAATTCAATGACACGTTGCCGTGTTTACTGATTCACAACAATTACACACACCACCAACACATGACCAACCACTAATCTTCAGCTTGCCCACCGGTGTTCAATCCTCTTGAGATTTTTTTTAGAAATAAAACAATATTTAAAGGACATCCGTTTGAAAATAGTAAACGTTATCGTTGCATGTCTGCTAGTCATTGCGTACATTAGCATATCCAGAATGTGGTTGTTATTTAAAAATAACAAACGTTATGTTAAAATATTGATATTATTAAAATGTTACAGATTTGCTTGAATAATCTAAATTTGGGAAGGCCAACGATCGTATATATATATATATATATATATATATATATATATATATACATATACATATATATATATATATATATATATATATATATATATATATATATATATATATATATATATATATATATATATATATATATATATATATATATATATATACATATATATATATATATATATATATATATATATATATATATATATATATATATATATTAGCGAAATTAGATTTAGAAAAACAAAAACATAAACACTTCGATTGCTAGCGTATGTCATTTACCCATTGTTATCATAAACTATCTTCAAGTGGTCACATGTGAGAAATATGAATACATTGCAATTATTTTGCACAGGTACAACAACAAAGCGATGAAATGTATTATTCCCCAGACAATATTTAAAAAACCGTATTTCCCAATGTGTTATATTCCGGAATAAATTGGTGTTTTGGTTAACAGTCACAAAAATTATCAGGCAACATGTATACAAAAGAATTATTTACCAATTTCGTATTTTATTGTTTGGTCGTTTTCTTTTTGGGGCGTGAATTTGTTTATAATATATATATATATATATATATATATATATATATATATATATATATATATATATATATATATATATATATATATGAACGGTACTGTTTTAGAACACAACAGTTTACGTATATGTCGGTTATTTTACCGGTGATCACGGACATCATCACGAAACATTCAGTCACATTTCCAAACACCACGCGCTGAACATGAGTAGAAGCAACACACGCTTGAGATGTGAGACACGAATGTGAAATTATACCAAGCAGGAAATACATGAAAGCGAAAAAGCACATTCGTTATTTACTTAGTGAGACGGGCACATAGTACACATATAGCGGCTAAGTTTAGCCTACAGTAAGTTATACGAGAACTGGAATTATGCAATTACACATTAATTTACCCAGTCATGTTAGTGAACATGGCATACTGATGGGCGTATCGGCGGAGTACATACGCGTGCAACCTCCCGTTGCAGAATTACCCATACCTGCTATTGAAATTGTGTGAGAGCCAACATTTAGTCAACGATAATTATATACACAACAGACGCATGGCTTAATATTGTGTATGCCATCACTTATTATTGTTTGGCATACACAATGTCGTTAATAATGTATTAGTAGTCATTGCTTCCGTAGCCTTACAGAAGGTAGATATTATGCAATTAGTAACTTGCGGTGCACAATCCATAGGAATTTCCGCATATAAATATATAAACAATTTCCAAATATTACGAGGTGTTTCGGAATACATTTTGGCAATTGTTAGTATGGTTTTAATTAATACATGACATGGAAAATGTAGCAACATTTGCAAACGTTGTAAGCATAAACCTGTTGCTGTTACAACAGCGACAGCTTTGCGCGAACTACATGTGTGGCTGCGGGGAACTATTCGAAATACTCGTTGTTTTAGGTAGTAGTTGTGTATATCTCATTTGAATATTTTCGATGAAAACTGCGCTCCAACAGCGAAGAACATTTGGACCTATTTTTGTTCGTGTTGCACACCGCCGATTCGCCCTCAGTTTGCTCGACATGATCATTTTGCCGTCGGCATCACTGTAGCTGACGTCACTTTCGCCTTCTCTTTATCGTTCAGTTCCTTGATCGCTTGGATCTCTTTCTTCTCCTTCATGCGCCGGTTCTGGAACCAGATCTTGATCTGTCGCTCAGTCAGACACAGCATGTGCGACAGTTCGATGCGGCGACGTCGCGTCAAGTATCGATTGAACTTAAACTCCTTCTCCAACTCCAGGGTTTGATAGCGCGTGTACGTCTGGCGACCACGTCGTCGCTGATTCGAGTTGGGCCCTGTAACCGACGTAGGTACGTTACAGACGAATTGTATTATATTTAAGACAAAGCAGTGTATACGTGAAAGCGGCTATTAAGCAAGAAAGTTGAAAACTGAATTATGTACTGTTTCCCCCCCCCCCCAACAAATCATGAAGTGTAAAAGGACATTATAATTATTTTACTTTTCTTCAGTCATTGTCTTTGTCTTATTGGCAACATTGAAATAAATATTTATAATTCGATGAAAAACGCGGCTATTTCGAGTGATTTTTTTATGTTTCTTGTTATGCTGTTTCGTAAATTGATTAATTTTAGATTGTTTGTTGCAGAAAATAAACTGAACGCCGAGACATGTAATTATAAAACAGGCATCTATCTGACGGAATACCACTACAGGCTACACCGGCTTCTGTTTAATTATTGTAGAGAGCGAGACATACTATCAGGTTCACTACAGGAAGCGTGAAATATTACATGTTTACTTTAAAGGTGCAAGCTACTGTATTTAGTCCTCTCGTTTATTGCATTCAATTAAGCATGGTTATGTGTATACTAAAAATAGTGATGATTATATGTATTATTAGTCTACACCAGTGCAGTTGATCAGTATTCATAATTTGAAAGTAATTAAAATAAATTGCTCTGAAATAGGCATGTCAAACAGATGCGTATATTAGAAGGAAAATAATTATCTTGTTTCAGCCACGCTAAGCATCAACTACAACATGCGACTAAGCCGAACTCTGTCATACTATTGCTTAATATATATATATATATATATATATATATATATATATATATATATATATATATATATATAATATATATATATATATATATATATATATATATATATATGCATTAGGATTTAGGGTTGTGAAATATGCAATGGTAAAACTTTGGCATGTATTTTACTAGACAGTTGGACTAGTAAAGACAACAGTTTACTAGTCCGCCAAAAGGTTTACTAGTCCAGGAAACAAAAAATAAAAACTCGTAACAATTTGGTTAACAAAAGTCGTAACAATTTGGTTAAAACTAAACAAAAACGGCGTGCTTTTGCAACCCCAATTATATAACAATACAATGTTCATAAAGGTAACAAAGTAGTAATAAGGAAATAATAAAAGTAATTCAGGAAGAACTGAAGATATGATTTGTATAAACAAAATTGCAACTGAAAAGGAATCCCAATTGCGCTCATTTGCCAGTAGGGTAAATCAACCAGTGTTTCCACACTACCAGATATGGGGCAGCCTGCCATTATGAATGTTCCATAATCATCCCGGAAATATACCTCATATTTCCTTCTTATGATTCTGAAAACTGCTCTGCTGAACTGTGTTAGTTGAAATATAACATATAACACATTATAGAAAATAATAGACATCACGAACCGTCATTTTACAATTACACGTGTAATGCACAGACAAGTTCATAGCTAGTGGCTATTCCTAAGAGAATGTTATAATTTATCAATAAATGAAGCCGTCACTACTGTAGCCAGTTGTTTTCACTGGCAGCAATTTATCAATGTTTTAATGACTTGGGATTCAGTTACATCCCCCACCCCCACCCGTGGATGGGTTAAGGTTAGGGTTTTTATGACAACATAAGCTTGACTGACTATTGTATGGTAGGGTGGACATGTTGACCTTTACTAGACAACCGGACTAGTTATTAGGGAGGTTTACTAGTCCGGCCTTATCTTTACTAGTGTACGGACTAGTGGACTAGTGGCAGTTCTACCCCTGAATATGGTACAGTATAAAATACTAAAATGGACTATTTTGCCGCGCAACGGTACATTATACAATAAAAGTTATTCCGAGTGTTCCAAGGCTCGGCTAAACAAGTATATTTAATGAGAAACAAAAGTGTGAATTTGATTTTATAACTGACAGTTTAGTGATGCATAAATGAACTACGGTTTGGCAGTAATATAACGCGCTCTGTATGATTGGAAACAACGATGTATACAAAGTATTTAAAAATGATTTGTTTATAACCGAATCAGATTTCATCCACATATTTAGAGAGCGTATGGTTGGCATATTTGTAAGCGTAGTTTCACACCGCGCTGTTATGTTGTTTTTTGTTTATCAGATAATTGTATAAGTTTTCAAAGATACTTCTTTTCTAGATCTGCGTCATTGTATACGGCAGTGACGCAATGGGCTATTGGGCAAACAATGTCATTGCATGTGTTACCACTCGAAGTGACAATATTATCGATGTATAACGGATAACTGAATACGTTTAAACTATGTTTTCCGATATATGATAACGACCCTACGTATGCATATAACAAACGTAGCAAACTCACTTGCTTGGCAATTGAACTGTACTGTACTGATTGTGGTCTATTTATCCTGAACAATGATACGATATGGACAGTCATGCAGCTGATAAATCGCTGGCTACGTATATCGTAGTCGTGGCCGCGTGATTAATGTATGTCTCGAGGAGATAGGGAGAAACAGCAGAATAAAACAAAGTGATATTTGACCTCTGTGCAAGGCTCTGTCTGTGTTAGAGTTTGTGCCTGGAGCAATGCTGCTCGGCTGTAGAGGCGGGCAGACGCTCATAAACAGCGATTAAATGAAAACTGATGTTGGACGAGAGTCGATAGCCCAGAGGCACCACGGGGGTGGGAGACAAAGCAATGACCTACTTCTCAATTGACGCACGTGACGTCATATGCTATGCTACTTTCTCGGCCCCATTAGCTATCATGCCTGCCTTCTGATTATGTTTCGTGGGACGGTTGCTGCACGGACGAGAATCATCCAGGTGGTATTTTGTGTGCTACAGGGAACGTCAACACCTGGCAGGCCTTATACAAAAGAAACTAATTATAAAATATGTAATGCATCCACGAAATAGTTGTTCCTAATGGGAGGGTAACATGTGTTTCGACTTGACATGTTTCAAAAAGGAACAACTACGTTTAACTATGTAACTTCTAACTATGTTTACTTTAAATTAAGCTTAAAATACGAAAACGGTTTTCATCACACAATCCAGACTTGTCTTAGCATTACACGAACTTCACATATATATTAATTAACTATTATAATATAATATAATATAACATAATATAATATAATATATATATATATATATATATATGTATATATATATATATATATATATATATATATATATATATATATATATATATTTATATATACATATATACATATATATATATATATATATATATAAGATAAAAAATAGATAACATGATATGAATTGATACTTTGCAATAATTCGTAACAAAGAAACATGGTTCATATTACTAATGGAAAGGTAGCCACAAGATATGACGTAGCTACATTCATTCAAAATAATCGTTTCGTACTGCAATAACGCGAGTACGAAAAGGACATTGAGAAGACCGCAACTTAACGTATTTGAGCAAATGAGTACGAATGTGGACCACCTAGTTTGTTTGCCTGCTATTATCATTATTACTAATACTAAAATATGTAATTAAAATGTTTAATTAAAAGTAAGCTTAACATACGAACAAGCTTTCCATCACACGATCCATTGCTAACATTACATGAACTTAACAATGATATTAATAAACTATTGTAGTCTGGTATAGCTGGAAAATCAGATACCGTGGGATGGATTAATATATTGCAATCGTCCATAATGAAACGGTCCGTATAACTACCGGAAAGGTAGCCACAACATATACCGAAGCTCGTAGCTCCATTCGCAATAATCGTTTTGTACTGCAATAACGCGAGTACGAAAACAACATTTGGAAGACCGCAGCTTAATGTATGAGAGTAAATGAGTGCGAATATGCACGACCATTCACACATATATCCTGTACAATGCGAGAGCTGGAACCACTTGGGATACGATCATGATAACAACAAGTGCAATTAAACGTTTGGTTCTCAGAACCAAAATATTATCAATCTTGTATAGTGTTTTAACGTGTACTAGAATTGTATTACGCATTTGATGTTAACAACACCAAATCGGAGGTTAAGTTCCCATTCACACATGCAAATAGTTTTAGTATACGTGGTGCAATGTGAGGACTTTGTTTGATACGTACATAAAACGTTAGTTAACATAGTCGACCCCACATATGACTTGCAATGTATTTACACAATTAGTTCTCACATATGGTTTATTCAATATATACACACGCACAAACCATTTGCTAAGTACTAATTAAGAAACATACGTTACCATTACTGTGATGCGCTTAGGTCAAGGTAGAAAAAAAAATATTATGAAGACACTACTTTAAAATACGTTATATGTGTCTATGTATGAAATATAACCAGATAAAATTACTGACACTGCCTTCTTTCCTTCCAAACTTATATGATATTATATCATCATTTTGTAAGGTTGTGCGCTAAAAAGGTATAATCAACAGCAGTTTGAGAGATTCAACCTGACAAACCATACACTTCCAAAGTAAACCAATAATAATAATGCTCAGTGAGACAATTACTGTCTTAGCATCTAGCTAATATCGTTGCTGGGTAATATTTTCAATGCTTTCAATACGTGAAATGTTCCAATATGTTATTGGTTGTTGCGCTGAGATGTTTTTGTGAAATATTGAACACATAACACTAATAGTGTGCTATTTCAGCGATACTAGTAAATTGTTTTATGTTAAAACCTCGAGGGACACATTTTAAAATACGCGTTACAGTGTAACTACACTGACTACATTGCATTATTATATCCATTTAATCAGCAACGTTTAGCAGACATGTTCTTCTATAGTGTCCTTGTGGAGATAAGTAACTGCTTGTTGAAGGAACTGTTTTATTGAAAGTGAAAATCATGTAACAAATTGTGTATATGTTTTCTACAGCAAGGTGAATAACTCGTTTTGTTGAAGTACTTACGACGTGTAGTGTTGATTATACAGTTAGCCAGTTATGTTCCAAATAGTGACAATTCCAGTTAGTTGTGTCTTTTTTTTACCTCAAATACAGTCGACAAGATATTCTTGGACGTTTCATTTTTAAATTGATTTGTGTCTTCTTCACCATGGTGACCACGAATATATGCATGGGGCAATGCTGATATTTACAATGGGAATAAAAATCGTTTGTATAGTTAACTGTAATATAAGTTTAATTAAACATGTTTGTGAGACACATGTCCACAATTGATAACACCTAACAATGGACCAGTAGTACGTTAGTATTAAATAATAATATACCGAAATATTGGCGTATTTATCTAGGGAGAACAAACAGCATTTTTTTGTTGGTAAGTAACGGATAGACAAGACTGGAACGGTTGAAAATTAGTGTGACGGACATGTGCACACGCAGGACGATATTTCCTGCTAAAAACAAACTATTATGAATAAAAATGCATGCATATTACAGCATCTGCATCGTCCAATTAAAATCGTCTTACCAAACGAATGTGTCAAACTTGTCCAACAATAATACATTAAGGTGTGAATTTAATATGTAATAAATACATATTTTCAGTATTTTGATTTGTATTCAATTCAAAACCGAATATTTGCGTTTAGATCAGTACTCGCACATGTAATATAATAATAATTTATGACTCGACATATGGATACATTGGTGGTTAGACAATCGTTTAAGGTGATTATGTCGTCAGATATTCGATTCTAGTATGCCACAAGTTAACTAAACCAATCGGTTAGCTATCTTTGAAGTTTGACCAGACACCGCGACTGTTAGGTCATCTATATATAGAAGAATTGACGTAAGGCGACACGGTTTACTGAGACACGAGCGCGGCTTGGTCAACGCCATGGGCTAGATAGGAGGCCGCAAATGTGTTTATACACGGCCATAACAGCCCATAAAGAGGCAATAACCAAAGAAATTACTTCTAAATTATTATCCCAATCGAACCAGCCGTGGAGGAAAATAAAGCAACAGATAGTGAAGACAAGACAGGAAACTCGTTTGCCCTCTCCGCTAACAGCAGCCGGTCGGGATGTAAGGATAAATACATAGTTACAACAGCCGGGTCCATTTTGTGGAAGTACTTCACATTATAGCGCCTATAATCGGCACCGGCGCTTGTAAATATGTACCGAACGACCCGGCGTTATGACCCTATATAGAACAGCCATTATGTCACATTATGGTTAAGATACGAGGAGCTCTGGTCCTACCTACGATAGACATCCATGGGTACATAACGGGCGCCGTCAGCGACTGTGGAGGCGGCATCCGGGCGCCGCAATTGTTTATATTGGCGGCTCCGAGGGCACCGCAGTTGATGCCGGCGAGACCCGAATGAGATTCGAGGAGAGTCTGCGAATGTTGACCGCCGGGATGACACTGAGACTCGTGGGCCGTGGGCGCCGTGATGGCCCCCGCCATCGACGACGACAGCGACGCCGAGGAGGAGGGCGGCGGCTGCGAGTAGAGATAGCCGCCGTTGTAGTCCGCCGACGCCTGTCGGCTCTGGAACACGGGGATGCTGCAGGCGAAGTCCTGGAATGTTGACACCGGGGCGCACAGTCCGCTCGTCGGACGGCAGTTCATGGCGCAGTTGCTCCCGCAATCGTCGGGCGGACGAACGCTCGTCATGTGGTCGGCGCCGCCGAGTAGACCGGGTCCGTCGCCGGCCGTCGCTCCGACCGCGTGTCTCGCCAGACGGAGCTGGTGTTCGACTCGGTCGTGGTCACTGAAGAACGAACTCATCTCGCGTCTCGTCGCGGTGGCGGCTACGGCTACGGCTGTGGCTGTGATGCCGGAGAGGAGAGCGGCAATGCTAGCGGCAATGGACGGCGAACAACGGCGATACACTCGCCTGTTTCATAACAATTGCAGCACGATTCCACTGCTCCCTTAGTCAACCGGCTTAGCTATTCACCAGCGGCGAGGCTGCGCGACTCGCCATGATATACGTTTCCAGCCAATGACAATTTATTCTCGGCGCGAGCCGAGCGCCTGTCTGACCCTTGACCCGGCTGCTTTTTACACGCGCCTGCTCTCGAAAAGAAGTAGTGCGACGGAAAACGGCTGATTATCCTCCATTTTGCGTCACATATTTGCTTCTTTACCCGGACATTTGGAAAATCGTGTACGAATGGCATTAATGTTTTCAAACCTGCGTTGCTTGCGGCGAGGCGCGTGAACCTCGGCGAGGTCAACAAGATAGCTGGCGTGGCGAGAAACAATATAGTCCCGCCGTTTCCCATGCAATATCTTCGCATTGATCTACGTATTCGGCTTGCGTCTTCACAGCGATGCCTTTGCCACTGCTACATCTACGCCTGACTACAATTGCCCGGTTTAGTGTTTCGTTTATTACCAGATAATGCTGTAAATAAAAATAACGAGAGCTCGGAAGGATATAAATAGTCGGCGTCCGGCGAGGTATAAAACGGCGCTATAACCTCCGCAAGCATCGTGGCTATTGGCTGGGCCCGCGCTTTGCTCGCGGCAATGGCTGGGCCATAGTCTTTTACAACGCAATATAATTATATGTCATATTAGATACCAAAACACCAAAGCGACTGCACTTCTGGATAGTTAGTGTATTGTTTATGAACAACAAGTATATCTGCACACGACATTGTTGGTGTATCGTCCTACTCGTCTTAAAATCACGCTGTTGTTGTCTCGTTTTAAACTTGTATCTGGGAAGACAGTAGCATATACATTTTGTCTTCTCTTGTAGTTTACCGGTGCTGCGTTTGATATGTATACTATTATTGCATCAGTCCAGGATATCAATTTACAAACAATACCAAATGTAATTAAATTAGCAGGGACTGCGTGCGCCATCAAAATAAGTTCGTCGAACGTTTCGAAGTACTATAGTTACTCTATATCATTTTCGTCTCTTTACAAAATCCACAGAAGGATCACATTTGTACCAGATATTTCGTTCATGTTTTGTTATGGATTCCTGAAGATATTACATATATTCTGTATGTGCGTAGAACTCCTAATTACATTTTATGTATGTATGTAATCGCACGGCTGTTCTTTTTCATATTTGCGTTAATCATGCAGTCCGTAGCATTGCAGAAATCATAGCTTTTTTGTTGTTGTATGCAAAAGCACGTATTTTACAATACAGAATACATTGTGTAGGTACTACTTATATAAATTAAAGACAGTTGTTTTGTTCATCCCAAGAGTTATACACTGAACCAAAATAGGCTGTATAATAGGTATTTTACATTCGTTGAATTGATGTATGCCGCTGTAAATGTGATAATATAAAATAATTGAACTATCATACAAACGTATTATATATTGTGATACAGCCTAAGGTTTACCTAAGCTTTACCACATATTATTGACAGAATAAACAGTAGTACTTTACTTAATTTAATAACATATGTTCAGTCATGTAACAAAATAATTCTACGTATGCGCAAACATATATTATATCAGTGACGCGACACGGTGTCTATCGCAAGACGATAACCAGTTATTTAAATTCGCCCACGCACACGCATGCCTACGACATATACTGGGTGGCACGTTGATGAATTCAAGCCCACGTGTCTGGACCATGTCAGTTAACGCATCTTACATTGCTACGTTCTGGCAGTACATAATCGCCCTGTAGCGATATGAGAAGCGATGGCAACCGCGTAATATAATATATACTATCAAAAATAGAGTTGGCGTCAAAGCAAGTGACATATTATCCGAAACGCCTGAGGTTTACCTACGACAAACGCTGCAGGCCGGTATTAGATTATACACTATACAGTATTTTTAAAGGACACGGTGTCGTTTTAGAAGGATGTTTTAATTAAGTAAATTTATATAAATAAATAAAGCTACATAACTTCAGTGATATGCGATGCAATTCAAATTCTCGTGATATTTTAGTCATTCATTATCATGCATACATAGAGAACGGTCCCATTATTTGCACTTTATTTTGCAAGTGTTCTTGTACATGTTTACACTGAGCATATGTTTATGCGAAGTGGGACATTGTAAGTGGCACAAAATAGTCGCTCATTGTTGTTGAACAATTAATTACAATACTTCACTAAATTAATATGCATTACACAATATGTCAAGACCATCCTAAACTATTATATTGGACGTTTAGGCTTCTAGACTGAAAGAATGTTCCGATCTTAGGTATCGGATAGGTAACTGTTTCCCATAGCAATTCACATTTATGGTGGTATTTCACGAAACAGTGGCATTAAATAGTTTGCGCATACACGCATCATCTTCCTGACCATTATTATGTCAACGTCGAGTTTACCAAGGAATAAATGTCGATTCACGCATATAAGGGAAATGTTGTATGGTACGTATGAATAGTATATGTTTTAGACCTGTATACACATATCATAGTAGTCATAGTATATATATACAATTTACACGATTTACCAAAACACTACTCAATTGTGAATACAAGCCGGAATAACGTGGTTGCTGTCTACATTTTAAATCACGTTGTAAAACACGTTTATGAGCTGTGACACTGCCTGTTAAGTTTAGCTTACAGACACGCATTCTACATACGCGCTATTAAACGAGTATTAATTCAACGGTTATATTCGACAAAGAAATAGTGTTTTTGTGGCGTGATTCTGAAGAACAAATATACAAATGAATGCATCGGACATTATTTCGTATGATAAACAACGCATTCATCTCAGCAATAATACATAAAATAATACATTATTATTATATATAATTATTTATAATTAATAATACATTACGTACAATAGTTTATGACAACTGTTTTGAAGATGTTACTATGATGATAATTGTCTTGCACAAATACATGTAGCGGTGGTTATAGGTGCACTCGCGATTATTCGTAAGCTATGGAAGCAATACGTGTACTGACTGCCAGATTTAACTCTCGACGTTTAGCATTGTACTCGAGCGGAGTTGCTAAATCAAAAGCATTTACGGGGTGATACAAATATAAATATATTTTTCTAGAGCCATTTGTTTAGGTATGTTACATTTATATTAATTTTGTTTTCGAAAACGTTGACTTTTCATCGTAACATTCAATAATAATAGTACCTATCGTTATGGACGACGTTCACCGGAATAATTCTTAATATAATGGCACCGGCACACATATTAAATAACAACAATGTTATTAAAGGAATCCTCGTTTCGACCGACATCCATAAGTAATTAAAGAACCTGGAATAAAACGAGTTGGTTGAACAATTACATTGTTCAGTTTACGAAAGGCTACTACTATATCGGCACAAGGGTATGTTGTTTCTTTTTCGCAAGTTTGTTTGCCGTTGATTAAATACAACAGTGTGGATTGCATGCGTTTCTGCTTGGCTCCTCAACCCCGAATTATAGCGATAACGTTTACGGGGACGTATATTGCTTCAATAATAACTTATCTGTTTTTACATGTTTGAATTCACTTCAAGTATATTTAAAACACAGTAATATTTGTTGATACATCTTCATTGTAGGTGTATGAATATCTGCCCCATAGACCATAATTGATAAAATAAAGCGTATTATTTTATTTCAAAAGGAATGTTTTATTCCATTATTAAGTTGTAAATCAGTAATGTCATTGTTAATTAAAAACAAAAACAAAAATGATAGGAGTGTTGTTGTGGAACAGTAAAGTTGTTTAAGTTATTACACCCAGCATAGAGACCGTATAATCTATAACATGCTGTGTACGATATATATATATATATATATATATATATATATATATATATATATAATTTACATACATTCACTGTGTATTATTGTTTATTCTGTTACTCCGCAATATTTGTTAAATCATGCTTAGCAGTAATACGCGACTGCGTCACCACGGATTCTATGTTTAACTGCATGCAAGGAAACAAAGTCATCAGATTAACGATAAATAATGTGTCAAAATGGTGAATATAGTAGGTACATATAAAGTGAACAGGAATGTTTTTGTTCGTAGCTGAATGGTTAGTAGTGTGTATGCAAAAGCGAAGACTATAATTAATTAAATACGCCGAAAAGTGACGTGCTGAGCAGTGTGCTTAGTTACGTCACACGATGATGCCTCTATTTGTCTATGCCAACGAATCATTGTGCGGGGATATGTATGTATTAACGCTATGATTAAACAATATAATTTATATATCGTTCGATGAAAGATAATGATCTGAACAATATATACTAATATAATAAATATACTGACGCATAAACGCCTCCTAGCTACGCGGTTTATACGACGATTATAGATCAATCATAAATTAAACACAGTCATATAAAATATGATAGAAATAAATTAACTACGTTTCGAATATTCAAAATTAATAATATGTATACATTTCAACATAATGCAATATTGATATAGATTGATATGGGTATATTTACTATATTTAATATTATGATAATAATATAATTTTGTTGTTACATGCCACTTCATATAATACAAACAAATAAAAACAATAATAATGGTAAAATATAAAGTAATACAAATACATTATATGTACGTATTATTCTACATTGTTTTCCTAGCCACATCTGACGCACACGGAGCCAATGTAAAGAATATTCACACTATGTCATAACATGTGGCGCCCCCAAACGGCGTACTATGTACAGTGTCGGGATGTTGGCCTATCAGAAACCTGTGCAGTCTATCAACAAGCGACATCTACCGGCGTATCTAGAGGCACATGTGTGCACTTTTTACCGTCGTGTATACATGCGCGGCTTCATATAGTGCATTTGATTTGCAACTCTTTTGCGATTTGTCGAATACTTGGGCTGATTAGTTATTGTTAGCATAGCACAATCAAACCATCGTTTTGAATGAATTTGAAACAAACTAGTACAGGAGTACGACGATTGTTTTATTTCGCATTGTTTAAATTAGGTGAATGACACGCAGTATATAGCATGACTCATAAGTAAGGCATCCTACACAGTGTACAAATTGTATAAATATCCTAATTTATGCCAAAATAAATTGCATTGTAAACGTCTAGCCGTTGAATGTGAGAGTGAGAGTAAATACGAATTTATCAATGCATTTAAATAAGAAAACGTGTGTTAAATGTTATGCAATACAACTGAGAAAATAGCATCATACTGTCCTGCAGAAAGTGGTCTGGTTTATTTTATTTTATTAAATGGTACACCTACACATTTGCAAGGACAACTTTATTTATAAAATATACGCGTTACGCAACATATGGATACTTCTATTAGAAAACAAACGTTCACGCATTGCGTATTATTGCTTCATATAGTAATTTTGCGAATAAAGATATTTAATAATAGCTTGCTAAATAGCAACACTGCTTTAGGAAGATGTCATCATGCTAGCCAATGAGAATTCCCTGAATATTAATTAAACGCTTGTACCTAAATAATGAGTTTTACGCAAAATGTAAGCGGTAACCGTTAAGATAAGTTTTTATTTACAATAATTGGAAAGTCATCACTACTCAGCTGACTGACAGGGTAGGATAGTACTTGCTACGAAAGCATTATATAAACTAAAGGTGCCCGATGTTCACGGTGATGTCAACAGTATTTAATCTAATTATATATTTTGTTTCAAAAATTGCCCTAACAAGAAGAACTGCGTATTGCTGCAATGACAACGTTTACTTTATTTTGCGACAAGATACAAATTAACAACTCGCATCAACAAATATGTGTGTTTATTGTATAGTATTGGTTGAAGTTATATTCGAAAAATAAAGTTTTGCCAAAATAATAGCATCAACATTAAACAACCAACGTGTGCATATAATGGTCGATGGTTTATTATTTGCGGTATTGTGTTTGTCACTGTTTTAATATTTAGGTTTGCGCCATGAAAGGAACATTCGTCTGCACGAAATATACGTTGAAAATAAACTAGTCGAAATTTTTAATCGTATAAACATCGGTGTCATTAATTCGATACCTGGATGGAACGAAATTAGACTATTGAAGTCACGGAATTTACATAGATTACATAAACGCGACAGTGAAAACATACACCGTTGTCATAAACAATTACAAATCAATACAAAGTGTCGCACAATTCGTACTTGATTGCGCCGTAATACTGCCCTGACATGTATGTTTGACTAACAGATGACAAACGATCGCGTGACTCCAATCAACCTGGGGTAATATAATTGACAAAGACATACATAACGTAATATGATCGTATTTCATATAAACAAGTATACACAAACACGAACATATAACGAATAATATAATACTACTGCACAACACTGACCTTTGTGTTACGTTTCACGGTGCAAGGCATGACATTATGAACCACGAGCGAATCATAGTATTACGCTTGAAAACTGCGAAGTGTTTATTTTATATAAACAATATCGTGCTGTTCAGACTACAGATTTAGCACGAGTCAGGTTTTGTTCGCATTTGCGTTATCGTTTTAGATTAATACCATAATTGTTTATGTTAAACTAAACTCGTTTTATAAATACAGCAGTTTGGTCGTATACTATAACTAACAATTCCGTATTGATACTGCCGAATTTAAACACCCATTTAGTATATTACGTAATACAAAACGCAGTGTATTGTAAAACCTCACTGCATCTAGCAAAGCGTAGTTATTTAATGATATGTGTAGGATACAATATATATATATATATATATATATATATATATATATATATATATATATATATATATATATATATATATATATATATTATATCCTATGCGCAATATCCAACGACATAAACACATATAATTAAATAAATAAATATATATATATATATATATATATATATATATAATCGTAGTTATTTAATTATATATATTTATGTCGTTGGATATTGCGTATAAGATATAATATATATATATATATATATATATATATATATATATATATATATATATATATATATATATATATATATATATATATTGAATGTGTTATTGTTTGTGTTGTTTCGTTCTCATAATTATTATTAGTTCGCGTTCATAGTTAAAACTATATTACTAATTAGACTAATATATTGTCTAACATTTTAACAATTGTGTACATTAACCTACTGCCGAAGACCAATATGCACACAATTTGTCGAACGCTTTCAAATATACCAGTTTCCACCATAACATAGTTGTGGTCATTTACCTGCCCAGACACAAACATTTGTTTATAATAGTGTATGTATTTTATATTCATATATTTTGCCAACGATCAAATACTGTGTTTGTTGTTTTATGTTAGTACATAAAATATATAATAATATTAGACATTTTATTACATATGTTATGCATGTTATAGGAAAATTATGCGATTTTAACGAATTGTTTACAGCGTTAATGGTTTAAAAATACCAAATGCGTCTTACTTGGTTGTCTCTCACAATGTGTTGAAACTATTTTTTACAAACGAATGGCTGATTAGCAATATATGTAGTGTTGTGTCATTTTGTTAAATATTACTGAATTGTTCTCTTAAATGTGGGTCATTTTAAAACAGGCGTTTTTGGAGTATGTTTGGGATAATTGTTGTAACATTTACATAAATCAGTACATGTTTTCGGTCTGTAAAGCTGTAGGTCGTTCGTGGTATAAAGCAACCATGTTCGTATTTAATAACCATGATTTGCTTATCTCCTTTCTACCAAGCTAGGTATTTTATAATGTATATATTATTTAAATCTCCGACTGTGTGTTCGCACAATATTTTAGCCCTTTATTTTATTCATATTTTCACGTTAGTAATATTAACATATTGCATAATACGTTATATTCGTCTAATTGCATTTGCAATGTTCATGCTAGCTTAAGAAAAGCAGAACATATTGCAAAATATACGCGTTACGTTTTCGCAAATTGTTTCCGAAACTGATGCGGCGGTTTGAAATGAAATGTTTAGGTCGAATCTACTAAGTTGTTTTGTTTTGTTTTGTTTTAATTCGAAGTTATTAATTTATGTAACAACATAGTATATGTGGCCATTAGCTGTTTTCTTGCTCCGCTGATAACGGCACTGTCAGAGCGGCAAAGTCTCTGTCGCACTAGAACTCATTGTAAACATTACGTAATGTTTTTTCTTAATGTACAATTAATATTTTTGCTTTCCAAACGAAAACAGTCCCTGAAGAATATTGCTGACAGTGGTCGAAACGTCGACGTGAATTTCTAATTTACAGCTGTTTAAAAGTATAATGTATTTATTATTCAAACTTTTATAGTGATTTTATTACGAATGTCTTAAACATATTTTATAACATTTGTTTATACATATAATTATATGGCCATTTTGCGCTGTATACATATGACTATGTAATTAATGTCAATTAATGTTGTACACGCTTTGTCACGAGTAAGTTTTATATGTTTAAATGACTATTGGTAACAATATTATGTCAATATTAATAGCACCCTGTTCATGTCGAATTGCACGCACTACAAGTAATATTTTTTTTATAAATAATGTTATAATGTTGAATTTCACGTATGTAAAGTGTCTGAAAGGAATCCTGACTGAGGGGGCGTAAGAGCAATAAATTGGCTTATTTATAAAATATATCATACGGACATGTTGACGATATCGTCACACGTTCACATACTGGCACCAGCATGAACGACATACGTTAAACAAACAGAATGTTTAAGGGGCATTACGCAGCAGGGTGACTCTCTCCCACGGTAGCTGACATGGTTCTCGCCCCGCCCCATCTCCCTCCCCATCACTGTCACCCCCGGTCCGTCGCCCCCCACTCCGCCACCTCGGCGCTCTTGGCAATTACTCCTTTGATCGGTAACTTTAATGCATTTGCACTTTGCTCGTGAACCCGGGGCCCACGCGTGGTTTCGTCGCGAGGTTTATCACCGGCCAAAAATCATAGCATTCGGCTCATTCGTCTGCGTCATTACGAAATGTCACGGCGACGCGGTTTATTGCGCGGCATCGCCGGCTTTCTATGCAAACTATTCTGTACCAGATGCACCCGCCGGTCCCGACATGCACTGCGTGAGAAGCGGCGCCCGTCAGTTGGCGCCACTGCCGACGATTCCGGGAACTAGCCGACGGACACAAAGACCTGTGTGCATGTGGTGTGTATAGCGACACCCGAACAATAAGTGCAAGGAATTACGTTTGTACTTGTTTGTACTAAATCTCGTTGTACTTGATCAGTCGGTGAACACGGAAAATTAAGTAAATATTTTGTTGTACATTGTCAATGCAAACAAGATACGATTTTAATAAGATTATATATATGTTGAGTAAATTTAGTAAGTGATTGAAATACAGCTAAATATTACCAATCCGACTGAATAACGGACACAAATTATGATGGCATTTTATATATCATAGTTATTCGCGAAATGTGTTTTTCAAGACTCCTGTTATGTAACCATTATTATAATAATTTTGCTTAGGAATAATTTACTAAGTTATGCTAAGCAAGACTGAAAGTGTGCTTATTAAAACAACGCACGAATCATACATGTATTTTAAATACATTTGGGCCAAGCATAATAGTGGTTATAAAGGGCATTCACCATCGCTAACGAGAATAACGTATTGTGGCATAGCCGCCCATATTGGAAAATCGTTAGCAGGTGATATTTATCATCAGGTATAGATTTGTGTATACTTATAGGCGGCGAAGTGTCGAAAAGACAGCTCTGGTCCAGCTGTTCTTGCGTGTCTCCGGAAGGGAATGATGCTCTCGGCGCCTTATATAAACACAAGATGTGCCTTGCCCGAAAGATTGGTGTAGTCGACTCACTCACCTCACGGAATCCTTTACGCCAGCACGATAATCCGTACGCCTAATCCATAATCCCGGAACAGGTAACCTACATCCTAGTCCTTGTCATTCACGCCGGCCGAACGCCGACAAACGCACATTCCCCTGACCAACGCCGAAGGACATCTGCGCTGGCGAATTACTGGAGCAAGTATATATACCTTATACTGCGTCGTCACTCCTACATAAAGATTCCGAAATGGCTACCAAATTTGCCTCCACCCGGGCAACCACACTCATTATAAGCATTAAACAATAAAACACACATAAACGAGACCATTTTGGTCAGCTACCGGCTCCTCGACCGATGACACCGACACAAGTTATGACGGCATATAAAATTAATATAAGACAAGCATTTTGTGGATAAAATATCTATAAAATATATTATATGCAATTCATAAAACTCGCCACCATTCTTGGCCGGCTGGCGTTACGAGTTTGTACTAAGTGACTTGGTGTTACAAATCATAGCTGGGCAACGCTAGAGCGTGGATTACGGTGCCGTAATGTGCTACTAGCCGTGAGCTCGCGTCAATTGTAATGGCGCAACGCCAGCGCTAATGCCGCAAGGCTGGTTATGGGCGGTCGCTAACTGGCTTTGCAAACGAAGGAGATGTTTGTGCAAACGAAGACTGCTAGCATTAAATTGATTGTCCCAGCCAGGCGAAATTGTGTTTCTCGCTGAATAACAGCAGCAGCATAATGTCTTTTCTAAGCATTTCTACGCACGCGATCGTTGCATTTGGGATGAATATATTAGCGATGAACCCCGCGTGCATAGACAAAAATGACCACTCGCTTTGGAGAAATGACCAACTCGCATTACATGGTCCAAGCAGGTCTGCATGTGTATGCAATATGTTGATATTCGGTCTTGCATAAGTCAATTATAGTCGAAAGTCCGCATTTTCATAAGGCATTACGAGCATTTCCT
Source organism: Oasisia sp. SBJ-2009 (assembly GCA_964017155.1). Lineage (NCBI taxonomy): Eukaryota > Metazoa > Annelida > Polychaeta > Sabellida > Siboglinidae > Oasisia > Oasisia sp. SBJ-2009. Next base: position 55,267,419 of record OZ024855.1, on the reverse strand, counting down.
CTCATGTAAAAATTGCAAAAGTGTTTGTTATCTACGGGTAATATTGACCTATACATGTGTCATTTACCGTACAATTCCAGGCATACTGTATTCACCTACTACACAGCGTAGCGAACTGTCAATGGCACAATAATAATAAATTATTATCAAGAACGTATGCGTAAATTAGCAATCATAATCAGTTTGTTGCATACGTATAGAACTTGGCTTACTATAGACAAGATTATAGTGAATGTAAAGATTTTTTTTGTTTGGTAAAAAAAATCATTGTACAGTTATTATTATATATGTTCCTGAAACGTAATTAATTAAGTAAATATATAACAATTATAACATGCAACCACTGTACTGCTATATCGTAATCGTCTCAGCAATTCTATAAGATTTGTTGGGGAATGTAACTAATATTATTGTTAGGCATTAGGTCAAGAGCATCGGGACGGCTCACATGTCTTCATTGTGACTACCTACAGTAATGCTGCTTTTATGGGGCATGCATTGAGAACATGCACCATTGACGCTAGATTTAGTCAATGTATAGTTAGTATATATGCAAACACTCAAACGCTAAACAGACGAGTTTTAAATTTAGTATATCTATAATTTCGACAAAGCTGTAGTACCATCGTTTTCAATGTTGCTCAGAGTGTTCAATACATATGTTTTTAATAACAGTATTATCTAAAAATGCGACGATAACTTTAGTTTGTCATGTTTTTTATTATTTCCTTCCGATAATAACATGTGACAGCGTAACTATGGAAACAATGTATAAATAACAAACACTTTAAATCACATTTGCATTATGGCATCCAATTACATGATCATTTTATTATATATCAGGTAACGCATTTAGTTTATTAAATATGCATGGAGTTATGCTAATTTCGATGCGACGTTTACCAAAGCATAACAATCAAAATGTCTTCATTTTTGCAATGACTACATGAGAATGTATTCATAATAATTACACCTAATAAAATTATTTAACGGATGTTTTGTCTTAGTTACAATACACACGGAAATATTATATGTTTGTGTAATAATTCGTTTCATTTGTTTCGTTTGATAAAGCTGAGCGTTTTATCAATGCGTGAACATGATTTTTTTATATAACACGAAACAGCACCTATTATAACATTTCGTTTAATAGTTTAGTTTAATGCAAAATGTAATTGTTAAATATAAGATACACCACGGAATATTCCTAAAGATAAAGGTCATGAAAAAAGCAGATATTACATCATCGAAACTATTTTCTGTTGACAAAGTGCTAGAAGTAGGTAATCGTATTTTTTATAATGTCGATCATAAACATATTAAGGTATTACACATGAAAACCAACAGGAAATATAAAAAGAAGGATCGTAATAAACGCATCAACTAATCATCCCCAACATGTGTCCAATCGTTACGGATATAAACCAGCAATGAACATGTTCATGTGTGTTACAATTATTAACAATGTTTAGGGAATTTAACTGACACATGTTGTGATTTTTGTTTTTTTCAGATTTATACATTTTTATTTCTCGATATGAAAATAAATAACCACATCTATGCATTACAAGTCATTAATCAAATTTAGGCAAACACGTGTTCATTATAATAAAACAGTGTTACGAAAAAACATAGCTAAATAATAGAATTCTGGGACAACATAACATTGATTTTTTTAGGAACAATTTGGACGACAAAGTGTGAACACTCGCATACGTGCTCCAACAATATAGACATGCACTTAGACGGTCATCCACACGTACCCGCTAACTGCAAGGCGTAAATTTTGTATTTAGATAATAAAAGGATCGGGGATTTAATAACGGCAGTCAGGGACCATAGCACAACTTTATAATGGACGGCGGCGATTGAAGTCCGCGGCCCGTTGACACGCACATAATGCAGACCGACTGACCGAACGGCGCAGTGTATTTTATGTATCTCTCGTCGATAGCCATTCAATCTATTAGCGAGCAATAAAGATGGTATTGCTGTTATCCGGGGATCTGCTGTTCCTGTGTGAAATCAATAGTTGGAAACTGGTTGAACCCTGTCGTGACAAAGGACCATTGACATGTCCACCGAGCACTAAACATTGAAACAATGTCCCTTAGACGTAATCGGTTCGAAAGAGAATACAAACCCCTTACACGAAATTGATTGTCATGAAAGCCAGTCTTTATTAAGCAAAATTATCAAGGCCACGATAAGTATGCAAGTTGATGAAGAATAATTAAAATAAATGTATGAAAATTACATGAATTAATTATATTTAACTAAGGGATTTGCTTCAGGAAAACACTAAATAATTGTTGCAACGAAGGAAAATCTAGTTATATTGTACTGAGTTCATAAAATCGAACCTTTACAAAGAGTTGTTGTGCATAGACGTTGGGGAAAATATATAAACAGGAAATAGTATGCTAGTATTAGGTATTATAAACTGTATTTATTGTTTACCTTATCAGCTCAGATAAAATATACGTGTTTTCCTATTTTTACCTAAAGTAAAATAATATACCAAGACAAATGTTGATGTACTATTTAGGCAGAATCTGAGTGTAACATATCAAATTATACGCTTGGTTATTGTGTTTGAGACGCCAATGGTGCCACCGTACAACTGGTAACAGCTACTTCCAAAATGTATAGGCACACAATTGTCAGTGTGCAATCATTGGATGGAGAAACTCTGAGTAAGAAATATATATATATATATATATATATATATATATATATATATATATATATATATATATATATATTCGTGTTAGTCATTAAACAGCATTGCGGCGGACTTTCGAAGGAATAGAAGAGGAACGTGCATATCAGATGTAACAAAGGAAACAAAGGTCTTATATTTGAGGTGATCACCGATGTTTAATTCGCCGGTGACATTGCGCTGTATCAAGATGTTTGTTCGACGCATACTATGAAATACTACATCTTTTCGTTATTTGATTTGCAACTCGGTTGCAAAATTTATTTTAGGCAATAGAAGTAGTGTAGCACTTGCAGAATAATAATATTACGGACATGTGCTTGCCATAAACTACACAGTAATATTATTTTCACGTATATAATAATTAAATAAACGTTCGAAGCTGTCATACTTTACACACGCGAATTACCTAAATAACAATCAGATTATTTACTCAACGAAATATTCCACTACTCATGAATTACACTTGCTGACTGGTACTCGATATCAACTTTGCAGTGTAAAATGACTTTATAAATCGTGAATATGTGAGCACAGTGCTATATAGAGTTTTACTAACCTAAATATTTGCCCTTTCCGAACACGTACAAACAACGTCTAGTAAGGTCGTGATTATACGAGAATATGCTACTGATCACAAATACACTATCATAGTTACATTGATATTAATTATATATTTACATTAAAATTGACAACAAATGATATAACAATACATACTATAAACTATTATTGTTAACAGCTAATTCTTATGCAATCCATATTTGTTTTCCAAATTTCCACTCCCAATATACTATAGTATAAAACGAGTCGACTTGACAAATACTAACCATGAACATGTCAACCCTATTAAGGAGCTATTTGGAATATCATATTTTACTACGCCAACCCAACTTCACCCCGGACTTTCAAATGAAAAAACGGAATAGCATTATATCTCGAATGTATTTCCATTTATCGTAGTATGAGGTGAAATAAATATAATAATTGATGTTGATTAGTCATTTCTTAGAATACAAAATTATCACACATTACAACGATATAACTTACAACTATATTCAAAGCATACAATTGCATAAAAACAGGACGCTACAAGTTATACTGCCACATTAAAGTAGGCTAATACTGTTCTATTTTAACAACACATTTATATAGAATATAACATCGTACAATGACTAGCGCATTTGTGATGTGGCACATTTTGCGCGAAATGAAGAATGAAACTATAAAGACTTCTTCGTAGTTTCATGTTTCTGGAGGGTTACATAATATATCATAATGTAATAACACAATACTAATTTCACGGAGAGCTACTATAAATGTGAACCTCCTTTCAAAGAAAACCATCCTTGGTCAATCTTCAGTAGAGTCAGTTCGCGAGAGGTCAGGAAGCCACTTTACCTCAGGGGGTCCGTTGACAAGGCCCGCGTAAAACCAAGCATCTGGCGAAGGGCTGACACGGTTGGGGGTCAAAGACAATTTGTTATGATGCATAGGTGTAATGCAATTAGCTGGGCTAATGTGACGCTGTCCTGGGCGAAGGCAAATAAACATTTGCATACGCCGACACATTTCATGTCCATCAATCGAGGCCCTAATCGCGATACAGGCCATTAATATTGCACTGCCTCGCACCGTGACGGCGACGGCAACAAAGATGAGTTTCAAAATACGTCTGTGCTCTCATATGACGTCACACGTCAGGTTTTAGTGCGGCTGTTGTAATAGTCGTATCAAAACCGTAAATTAAATGTTATACCCACAATCGTATTTTTTATTCAGAAATTGTCATCGTGGAATGATGTAATTACATTATCAAAGTAAAACATATGGCTCAATGTGTATTGCTATTTTGTATACATACGGGTATAGTTTTATCAACATGCACATCATACGTACATATTATGTAAGTATATTCATGCACGATGACTAAGTGTGTCGCAATAGCTATGGATGGACATATATACGTGTGTGAAATAAGCAAAAGTGTATAAACATGATGATATGAACACGTGTGGGATTTCGTTCATAAATACTTAATGTATGCATTTTGTTAGTAAGTCTATATACCGGATGAACTGGTGAACGTAAATATACATTATAATTCACCATTCAAACAATTTGATTACTTAGTAGTTCATGCGTGACGATACCGCTAGATGCATCTACTAAATGTCAGGAAGCGCAAAGTATCCAACTCCTCAAGGGGCGTTGAACGCATAGTCTAGTGCCCGTGCTGCAATATTGTTTGACAATGTATGTTAAAAAAAAGAAGGTCGAAGCAAATATAAAGTTGATAGGCTCTAAAGGTGAGAGTGTAGATCGATGTAAAAGTGTGTGTTACTGCGTCATTGACGGCATTAGCATGTCAGCAGACATAAAACAGTATTTTGTCAGTGTTTTCTTCATGTTATCATGCAACCTAACAAACGAACATTGTATTTAAGAGCTCTTAGCCCAGATGTTATCAAAGGTTATCCTTGATGTACCTAGGTCTAGAACTGACCATGAACTACTGTGTTTCACTAATTTCATATTCATCCTGGATACTTCATAGGCCGATTAGGTCCACGAAAACCTCACCTAGAAAACCATATTGATAAGTCTAAGTAAGACTAAAGTAATATACCACAATGTCATAAACCGTCTGATATATTACGCTTACATTTATCAGGACGTTGCATTTTATCCGGGAGATGTTTGTGTGGACACGTTAAGCATAATGTTTGGATGCTGTTGATCCGGTGGTGATCAGTAATATCCAGTAGTCCGACTTCGTTTTTTTGTCAAAAACGAGCGCCATTATACGAGCTTAAATAATAATTTGCGGTTCTCAGATTTCATAATCATAAAAGTGACGTCAAATGGCGTATGTATGGAAAGGAAATTGTTTTACAACATAAATTGTTTGTCTCCAGAAAACAAACATTTTGTAATGTATAAAGGTAAACATTTCCCTAGATACGCGGATGCGCAGAAGGGTCATCTTGATAAAATATAACGCCCGTAAATGCGACATAATCTACGCATAATAAACAGGCAGGTTTCACTAAGTGCATTTTGCTTCTACATTTGTCCACAACCAAATAACTATTTCAGGAATGTGGGGTTACATGTATGTTAAACGTATTTTCACGACATCTAATGATTAACGTCGTGATCTCTTGATGTTTGCATTGCGTATCGACCATAGTTAAAAACATCGTGAATGTCAAGGTTGTTGCTTTATCTGGAATACTTGTTAAAGCAAGTTTAGTCTAGGCTGTATTATCCTTAAAATGCGCAGCACCTACGATCATATTAGTGTATACTTGATTACAGAATGTCGGTCTATTATGTTGGCGATCTCTGCGATCTTGTAAACTGAACGTTGTCAACAATACGCTCCCGCTAACAGTTTACACCGTGCACCGTATTACCGAAACAAAACAATTTCAGAATATATATATATATATATATATATATATATATATATATATATATATATATATATATATATATATGCGCTTCACGTTAATAACGAAAAGTTCTAAACCTTTCTAACTAGGTTTCAGGACGTTAGTGAAACGCATATTTCTCCTTATTTTTAAGATTATGTTTCAGGATGGATTTTCCTTAAGCGCATATAATCTTACTGAAACGATCACCTGTTTTTTAAGCTCCTGTGATTGTTAACTTTTACATATAGGGCCTGTAAGTGGGGCACGATACATGACGAGATTTCGCGATACTGGAGATGATTGGGTACAGGACACAATAATTATATTTTAACAGCAGATGACAGTTGTAGCTTCCGACTGATGAATACTAGGAAAATCAAGTTATAAATATTTTGCGTTATACATTTTTTATCTTAAATATCTGATTTAATATTGAGTTTACCACACTGTCATAGACATATAGCTATTTACGCAGCGCATATATAGTATACACGATTACTGGGAAAGTGTTCCGTTGGTTCTGCTTGTAATTATCCTTCGAACAATATAACTATAAAACACTACTTGGGGACAGTCTGATCATAACAACCAAAAACAAAACGAAGTCCTATATGTTAACATAGAAAATATGAACTTCCTGCCCCCTAAGTCCCCCCAACCTTTTTTTGAGCGCGAGACCTTTAATACGTATTACGCGAATATTAAGTGTTAACTATAATATACAAACAAACGTTCATACACATGATCGAGTATAGTTAAATAACGCTGATGCCTTTGTCTTAACGGTTTAGTAAATATATTAGAAACGGTATACGTTAGCTCCACGTTAGCCGGCGTATGTTGCATAATGAGTTGGTATAGTATTGACGACAGCCGACCATTCACGTGTGGATGTTATCATGTGCCTCATCTGGTATCTGTTTGGGCTGGCGTTATCGCTGTAGTTTTACAAGCGCTTGTGCGAGGAATCATTTACGATACCGTCCGATATCTTCGCAGCGGGGGCTTGTCCGCTTCGAACGTAATGCACTCGTTCACCTCTCAGGCTTGTATATTCACTTGACACAATTACGTCAAGTTCCTGTCGCTTTTACGAGATCCGAACGCATTCTATCCGGCCGTGCGGCAAAGGTCTATTGTTGTAACTCGGCCATAAAGCCATGGCGCGCCCGACTCCAATTGTCATACCTGATATAGTTGTACGCGTTACGTGTGCGTGTGCGCTACACCCACGATTGTCGATATGTAATTACAGTGGTCATTGCAACAATACGGTTAAGCGACACGCGTCTCTGTTTTCCTGACACGTCGTTAGACGAAACGGCTGATGGGATTACATGGTACAAGTGAATGTGCCAGAGCCGATGCAACTGCTTATTTTGGTCACTATTACGTGGGAGTGCGATCGTTATCTTGCGGTCAACGAAATATTTATGGTTCTTAGTATCTCATAACCGCAGCGATGTGACAGCATAATATAATGCGACGCAGGTTAGCACCCCATAGCAACAAAGCACCATCAACAAAACGTGGCTAGACAAATATATAAACCTAGGCAAATAATGCATGTTAACGCAATGGTAAAATTCGTTTAGATTTTTTATTACCACTAAGGAGGCAAAATAAACACGGACATTTGTTTACAGGAATCCATGTTTCACACTAAGATAAATTATCTGTGGTCCTTAAATTATGGAGTTCAAACATATTGTTTTAACACAGCTCAATTCAAGCCTTCACGTCTTCAGTTCAGATTGTCCAGAGCTCGTGTTTGTGTTTTCTTCATTAAACAACAATATGTCTACCTCCATGTTCATTTCTCATGTTTGGATTGTGACAGTTTGATTTAACCCTAGCCCCAGCTCTCAAGTACAGTGATTATGCACCAAGTTGACGCCGACATTAGAGTATTGATCAGTCAGTAGTTTCCAGTATCAAATCCACCTTTGAACGTTAAGCAGATTCATTCGCGTTAGTTTGAACAGCTTATTTAACATTATATTTGCGATGCCTGTTACAGGGAATATTACGTATTGGTATAAAAATGCAACATTCACGCATCAATGTCACGGTGGCTGAATATCTTTTGGAATAGCATAGAAATGGTACACTAATGGGGTGAAATACTCTCGTGAATTCCAGACATTGGATACAGGGTTATGAAATAGCATCATCATGACATCGCCAGAAGAAGAAAGTGATATGTCTTATACACATCACATCCGTGTTTTCGTCACCAGAATATAATTAGATGCCTATATGTTTTATTTCTGAGGGAGAAGGCAGCATTTACTTATTCAGATTAACCGATCAACGTAGGTTTCAGTAAACCCACTGCAAATATGACAACAACAGTTTTAGGCTTTCTATTTGTCCCAACTTCATGTAAAGTGAAACGATGAACAAAAATGTTACGCAAACTTTCAAAGTCAAGTTAATATATTATTAGAATAAAGACCTTACAACAAATATGTTCGCATATCGGATGTTATGATGAACTTATAAAATGTAGAGTTTTATTATATCCGATTCGTTCACTTTATGAATGGCCAGTGTCCAATTGTTGTCTGAACTCTCCTGAACGCGTGGGAAAACGTGAACATCATCATCGTTCGGCAGCGGCAGTGTATAGGTAATAAAGCCATCGCGTTGACCGCGACTGCACCGTGAACAGCGAATTAGGTTTTATACACAAATAAAACATTTATGGTACGTTCCGTAATTGTCGCAGACGGCCAAACTGGCAACTCGCGCGACGAATTTAGCACGACTTTACACTGATGAAGTATTCGCGTGATACACTGTTGATGTTTAGTTCCGGGTCTAGTATAAAGCTGTGATTTTCCTTCTGGTTTGGCCATTCGCGCCTCTGTGTAGATGGCCGCAAGTTCTTGTTATCCAATGTGTTTACCAATGGGATAGGAAGCGCAAACGCCACGCATGACTGTCCACATTGATGTATGACCGTAGCGACCATTTCGGACACCGAAGAGGTAAGCCGTGCTGGTTATCTCCGGAGGTTGAACCTCACTTTACGATTATGTGTACACGTTTAGGATGTTGTGATATTGGGAAGGCGAGCCTACGCCTGTAATTCGAGATGATGTTATGGACACCGGACGGCGCCCTCCGCTCCCTAGGTGACCGTGTCGTCCGGCACAGTTCTTCTGCTTCTGGGGTGGTCTACGCCATTGGGTATCGCTAACGTCACAAAGGAACGGCGTGACGTGAGAGTTCTCACGCGCGCTTCCACTGAGTGTGCATGGTGTGTGCATAGTGTGAGTTTACGCAGCGTTAGCAGTAAACTGTGCGAGTATAGAATTAGAACAGTGTTTTCGTACTGTTGTGTAATGTTTTGTTAGTTTTGTCTATTGTTTCTTTCACCGACAACCCATCCATTATGTACCGATCAGATATGGACGCTCAACGAAGTATTCAAATTGAAATACACTGATTAGTTTTATGTTTGCGTGAGTATTCGGATATTGTTAAAATGATGTCCTCCCAAAAACATCATAAGTAAAATATAATAATGACAGTTGGTGAAAACTGAGCAGAACAATCAACTCTTTTAGAAGTGATAGCAATAACCGGTAGGCATGTCCCACTATTACCTAATAATATGTTCATTTTACTTATTAGTAACACGAACTTGTCAAATGTCCACAAGGAAACATTATTAGCTAAATCATCCAGTCATTCTCCTGAAATACATCAAGGCGTTACACCCTTCAAACGGTGCTTAAACTGCTTATACATAACCGGTATATACCAGTGACTCTTATGTAAATAAGATACTCTATCTCTCTCTCTCTCTCTCTCTATCTCTCTCTCTCTCTCACACACACACACACACACACACACACACACACACACACACACACACACACACACACACACACACACACACACACAAACACACACACACACACACACACACACACACACACACACACATATATATATATATATATATATATATATATATATATATATATATATATATATATATATATATATATATATATATATATACATAACCATGATTCAATGCACATATCAGTGTTCTATTTATGAAAGCGGAAACGTTGTATTATATTTATCACGGGTTACGTAAAACATCGCTTACCTCACGAAGAGAACGCACCAAGCAGTCAATCGATAGACAAAGGAATCACTTGTGCCGGTCGAATCAACAGGTTCTGCGGCGGCCGGCTAAGTACCCGCCTGTGCTCTAGTCGGGCTCTGTCAACGACCGGGCGGGCGGATATTTGTGTAACGCACACAACAAAGCCCACACAAGAGCCCATTTAAACACTTTACAACTCGGCTCGACGTGTCGGACATTGTGGTCTACGGCCAAATTACAGGTGCGTTGTCGGCGGAAAATTGCTGTCGGCTCGTTTGGTGTTGACCGCGTCGTGCAATTGACCGGACAATCTGACCCGCGCGTGTGCGGCACTTTATTGACGACGACTTGTTATGAGCTATAAACTCTAAAAGTAGTACGTGTTCATTACCTTAACGATGGACACACGGTACGAAGCAATAAGTCGTTTGTTTTGCCTCCACGGCAAAGGTTAAAGGTCCGGTTATGTATAAATCTGATTTAACGATAGCTGTCTGTCAACTTTACGACTGTTGTCCAGTTGTTGGGGCATAGGCAGGTTTTCGTCGAAGTTTAGCGTTGAATTATCTGGAGATCCATCATTTAAACTTGTAGCCCAATTATCAAGCCACAAGTCAGGATTTTTCGTATGACCGTCAGTTTGTCGCCCACTCGTGCCTACTTTATTCCCATCCATCCGCCCAGCAACCAAGGGAACTTAGCATATTAGTAATATGACCAATTTTAAAACAAAATGCATAATTATACTACTTCCCCAATACTCTCACTCATGGTATACGTGTACTGTGTTGTTGAATCAAAGTAAATCTCGCCTCGTCTGCCAAGATGTATGCAAGAAAAGAAAAGGTATCTGGCGAAAAGACTGCTGATTTCTTTTATATTTCCGTTATGTGAGACGTTTCTTGGAGCAGCGTCGACACATTGGGGTAACCATGAATTAAATTCTGTACATGCACATGTATCCAGGTGATCCTTTCTACGGAAGTGTGAGTCTGCGCGTGTGTGTGTCTACATGCACTTGCCGACGCTGGTACAGTTGCCGGTTTATTACGGTGTTTTCGTTGTTTTATTGTAGCTGTTCCTTATATTGTTGTTGTTGTTGCTGCTGCTATTGTTGTTGTTGTTGCTGCTGCTTCCGCTGCAGCTGCTGCTGCTCCTGCTGCTGCAGCTGCTCCTGCTCCTGCTGCTGCTGGTGCTCCTTCATTGATTCCAGGTCGAAGATAATTACTGTGATTCTGACGGTGATCATGACATCAGTGAGTGATGTTGACCACTGACGTTATAATGGTGATGATGACAAAGTTAACAGTAATGACAATGGTGATGATGATGATGTTGATGATGATTAGTACTATTTGTATGGTGATGTTCTAGATACTTGTCAAGTAACTGAATTCTTTCAACAGCTCCGTGTGTTTTAATTATCTTGATCATCATATAGCAATGCATTCGCCAATAGAAAGGTGCATAGATCGTCTACCGGCACATTGACTACTCTCAGTGATTGCATTTGTATTGAACACATGTCAGTGTTGCGTCACAATACGTACTTAAATTTGAATTTGTTTTTGAATTTATAAGTTTATTTTTATTTGTTAATTAATTGGAAATAACACAAATTGATGTATCTGTATTTAATCTGTATTTGAAATATTTGCAAAATACAACTAAATACACATACAAAAACCAACAAAAGTCCTCAGACAGTCTGACTGGCTCAAGAGCCAATACATAATTTTTAGCACCTGTGGTAGGGTCAATAGTGGACATCCAGCACTGAGGAATTTGCATCAATGAATGAATGGGAAGCCAGTGAACCTTATCGCCATCCATAAAGGCAGGTCTTGACTGGAAATGTCCTTCAAGACTCCTGCTGTCGCCAGCTGTATAAACATCATTGGCTTGCAAAAAAGAGCACATATTTCCTCACGTATGTAGTAAAATCATTTCTATTTGATATTTGTTCTGTTGTTTTATCGGAAATACAACCAAATGTATAAGAAAAGTATGTATTAGAATCGTTTTCTAATCCAAAATTACAAAATAAATTTGTATTTGATTGAAATCTGGGAAAAATTATTGTAGTTAATCTTTGAACGCTACGATATGTGGTCATAATGCATGAATGTGTGCAGTGTTACTGTGCCATTGGGACTCACGAAGACTAGTAATTGATTTTTAAGTCCCCTTATACATAGCCATGGTCACAACTGTGGTGTATCCTTAAATCCGAGGCGACCCCTTTCCTGCTAATGATGCTGCGTGTTCACGTTCATGACAAATACAATTAAGCAAAAATTATATATATATATATATATATATATATATATATATATATATATACATATATATATATATATATATATATATATATATATATATATATATATATATATACATATATATATATATATATATATATATATATATACATATATATATATATATATATATATATATATATATATATATACATAATATATATTATTTGGAACTGTGTGTAAACAAAAAACAAACGATAAGTATTTAACATACAATCAGGGGTGACAGATGACAGCGGATGTAACAAATTTAGGTAGGACAATTAAGTAGCATGGTCGCAGCCTATCCCAAAACGGTTAAGGTACAATATAAAAAATGTGTACACTATATAATAACAGCATAGTTAAATTGCAAATGATAGGTATGCATATTAATCAAGTTAAAAAGGGTATGATGCAAAACCCCAACAATAGTATCATAATTTATGTAATAAAATACTATACATATTCATCCACATACACCAGATGTTTCTGGATTGATTAAGGTTAATCTGATGCATATAGTGCATTTGAACATGGTCATTTAGGATTTGTGTGTGTGTGTGTGTGCGCGCGCGTGCGCGCGTGTGTGTGCGTGTGTGCGTGTGTGCGTGTGTGCGCGTGTGCGTGTGTGCGCGTGTGTGTGTTTGCTTGTGTGCGTGTGTGAGTGTGCGTGTGTGTGCGTGTGTGCGTTTGTGCGTGTGTGCGCGTGTGTGTGTGTTTGCTTGTGTGCGTGTGTGAGTGTGTGTGTGTGTGTGTGCGTGTGTGAGTGTGTGCGCGCGCATGAGTGGGTGTGAGAGAGAAATTAGTAAAAATACTATCCTTGAATAAAACAAACATGTAATCATTGCCATATGAATAATCAGTCATCATCACAAGTAGATTTGTTTGGTACTTTTGTTTTATTCTTATGTACAATTATACACAACAATTACAAGCCACTCTAACTTTGAAAACCGGCACATATGTGGACGCTTCGTTTGCTTATATGATTCATACACTGCTTTTGTGATTAATTATTCAAACGAATTGGTAAGAAGCGGGTCTATGTATCAGGAATAAAAGCAGCGATCATGACATTCCGCATATAGTCGTTTTATGATTGCATTTTTCCAATTACTCCACACAGAAAGAACCGTGGGTAGCTTGGATTTTGTTATTTTGACCGTCAAATTAATTGCATGAATAACATGTTATGAATTCGGTTTTTCTTCCAATTATTTTGTGAAAACAGACAATATGTAAATCTCAACTAATTAAACATTAAACGTGAAATTGTTGTGGTTTTATTATATTTAAACGACAATCAATCGATCTTGCAACTTGTTTGCATTTCGCCATTTGTCTAAGACAGATCGGATAAAATACCGTAGCTATAAACTTATGAGAACAGACAATACACACGTCACGAAATGAACATATTATAAAATCAAAACATGGCATTACATCCAATCAACGCCACAACAAAAAGGTATAATTTCGCACTCCTTAAACACTAATGTATACGTTTTATGAAAATAAAACACTTATCTGTTGTACGTCCAACTATCCCACGAACAACTGTGCAGGCTTAAATAATGGTAGTTTTTAGTTTGCCATTTAGGCTACAAGTATCAGAGATCCTGTTGTTGCAGATATTGATATTATATCGAAATTAATATATAGCTTGGTATCGGTTGCTACCGGAATAATGGTTCGCAAATGCATAGGTATATTACTGAGACATTTCTTAAGGGAAATACATGTCAAATAACAGACAGGTTAATTGCACTATATATATATATATATATATATATATATATATATATATATATATATATATATATATATATATATATATATATATATATATAATATATATATATATATATATATATATATATATATATATATATATATATATATATATATATATATATATATATATATATATATATATATATATATATATATATATATATATATATATATATATATATATATATATATATATATATATATATATATATATATATATATATATATATATATATATATATATATAATTAGCATAACCTTTTCGTGTGCACCTGAAAAAGCTAGGTATATGCCACTTAAGAATCGCATGGCTAAATCAATCGTATTCGGAACTACAACAACGCAAACAACATTAACGTTCATATCGAAATATACATGTACACCTATAAGGCGAATATTATGCAGCCAACCAACCATACGACGCAACATAGATGACAACTTTCATGGCAACAACCTTTGTTGACGTATTAAGAGTGCAGTCTAGTACATTTGCTCAAGTACAATCCCAAGTACGAGTACATCATTTCAAATACCAGCACAAGTCATAAACAAACATTTCGCTTGTAAGAGCTACAATGATAATATCATTTTGGGAACAATTATCAATTCAGTTTTGTGGAGAAAATAATGTTGATGTTCTGCACATGACACAACAGAGTAGGTTTATTTCATAACACAAATTACTGATGTTTTGATTTTTTTATGTTTTGGCAATTACAACTGATCAAGTAATCATGCTTGTTATTCTACACATAAATGTACATATTCAAACATGGGTACTGCAAATAACGCACCAGTCAGATGAAAAATCCAAGAACAAGTACTCGACCCCCCAACCCAGCCACATATTATACGAAGGTTGGGCGACATTGCAATGGTGCCATCGTCAATCCTAGTTTACACATTAGACACAAATAATCAGTATATGCACGATGCATTGTGTTAGCCTTATGAGGATATTGATGGTTGCTAATACGCGTTATTACTACGACACAAAAACATACAAGTATATTTCTATATCTAGTGTATACTGCCGGAGCTGTATAAGCTGAATATAGCGCAACGAGGCTACACATTGGATCTGCATATATATAGCATTATTTCGGTTTAGCTGCCTGTCAAATGCGTATCTTTATTTGTGCACAATTAATATATTAATGAACACGTAATCTTTCTACGCTAACGACACCCTGCTTCAGGAAAATATCAAATTGAAGCCAATGGATTTCATCGTGCGTTGTAACTGTATTCAAGACGTGTGTTGTAAAATTGATGTGTAAGTTACATAAAACCACAGACCCAGTAAGATGATTAAGTCCAGCTACCGTAACAAGGTGTGACGTCATTCTAGTGTCGCCTATGCCATTGCCTCCTATTTTACATATAAATAAAATATGTATTTAATTATGGCACATTTGTTTTTGTAGACAATTGTATGTTTACCTAATAGTGACATAACAGGCGAGCACGGGTCTGTTAGCACAGATGCTACTGTATTTATGACGTCACACGCATGCGTGTTGCGTCCATACAACACTTTGTCCTTCGTATGATTCACATCTATAAAATTTACGTACTACTTAAAACATATTCTTTCAGATGTCGGCGTATTGACATCAAAGTGAACGTATGTAGGCGTAGGTATGTGTGTATGTCATATGTTTACGTCTGCAAAATGGCACTGGTGCTTCTATATGTTTTGTTTATGTATATAGTATTACACACATGAGCCAAAGCGTGTTTGACCTACAACTGACATATTCCACTGCACTTCAAATTGACGAGTGTCGCCTTGCCAGACCCTGTATTGCGATTAGCATGACGCATGAATATATATACCACGTGGCGAGCGACGATGACGCCAAGATGCACCGATGACGTCACGATTCACCGACAAGACAACGCGAGACAACACTACCGCTCGTACTGCGAGCGGCCACTAGCCAATCCCATGTGCTGTAGCTATGCATCGACCATACATAGGCCAAAAACTTGGTCGCCACATTTTGTATCTGGAGACAGTCGTGCCATCGGTAACCGTCGATTCACATTCAATGAAGTAATTACTTATTATGCAGACGAGACGGAAACGAAGCGACGGACGAGTATAGTTATAGTCAGTGACACGGATTAGCCTGAAGCACCGGCTGAGTTTATATTTGCCTCCTCCATTGGGTCCTTGATGAGCGCTTTCGCTCGATCATTTAACTTTTTTCGCTTCATCCGTCTGTTTTGAAACCACACTTTCACCTGTCTTTCGGAGAGGTGCAGTTTACATGAGATCTCCCACCTCTTTTGACGAGTAATATACGAATTGCTCATGAATTCGTTTTCTAAGACCATCGTCTGGTAGCGTGTGTAAGGTTTTCGTTTCTTTCGCTGTCGAGGTTGGTCTAAAACAGACAAAGAGGTAAACAGATAATTATTATACAAATATTGTTATTATATGGGTGGACAATATTCCGAGTCATAAAATGGATTTGAAAAAAAGGAGCTAACACATAAAATATAATGTTGTGAGTGTGTGTGTGTGTGTGTGTGTGTGTGTGTGTTTGTTTGTGTATGTTTGTGTGTTTGTATGCATGCATGAGTTTATGTATGGGAATAAAACATTGTGGAAGCAATCAATAGTTCACGAAGCCGCTCTATACCTAACTATTTCGTGAGGTCATGTTGAACGAGGACTGCAGAATGGCAACATTGGTCATGCGAAGATATATTTGTTAACACTATGGATATTTGTTTTAGTTGAGTACAACCGTCCGATCACAGTCTTTATGAGTACCAATAAATGAATTGTGAACTGCAACACTACGATTTCCTAATACAGTAACGCTGCGACATTCACCAACACACAACACACAGACTGTGTGACGTTGCGAACATATCGACATACTACTGATTGGTGTGTCGAGCTATAATTTGTTGATCAGTTGTTCTGTCGTTCAGTATTTCAGTCGTTCAGTTGTTCTGTCGTTCAGTCGTTCAGTCGTTCAGTCGTTCAGTCGTTCAGTCGTTCAGTCGTTCAGTCGTTCAGTCGTTCAGTCGTTCAGTCGTTCAGTCGTTCAGTCGTTCAGTCGTTCAGTCGTTCAGTCGTTCAGTCGTTCAGTCGTTCAGTCGTTCAGTCGTTCAGTCGTTCAGTCGTTCAGTCGTTCAGTCGTTCAGTCGTTCAATCGTTCAATCGTTCAATCGTTCAATCGTTCAATCGTTCAATCGTTCAATCGTTCAATCGTTCAGTCGTTCAGTCGTTCAGTCGTTCAGTCGTTCAGTCGTTTTGACGTTCTCTTTCCTTCGGCCTGCCGTTATGTATGTCGTTCGTTCGTTCGTTCGTTCGTTCGTTCGTTCGTTCGTTCGTTCGTTCGTTCGTTCGTTCGTTCGTTCGTTCGTTCGTTCGTTCGTTCGTTCGTTCGTTCGTTCGTTCGTTCGTTCGTTCGTTCGTTCGTTCGTTCGTTCGTTCGTTCGTTCGTTCGTTCGTTCGTTCGATCGTTCGATCGTTCGTTCGTTCGTTCGTTCGTTCGTTCGTTCGGTCGGTCGGTCGGTCGGTCGGTCGGTCGGTCGGTCGGTCGGTCGGTCGGTCGGTCGGTCGGTCGGTCGGTCGGTCGGTCGGTCGGTCGGTCGGTCGGTCGGTCGGTCGGTCGGTCGGTCGGTCGGTCGGTCGGTCGGTCCGTCGGTCCGTCGGTCCGTCGGTCCGTCGGTCCGTCGGTCCGTCGGTCCGTCGGTCCGTCGGTCCGTCGGTCCGTCGGTCCGTCGGTCCGTCGGTCCGTCGGTCCGTCGGTCCGTCGGTCCGTCGGCCGTTTGTTAGGGGGTAAGTCGTCACTTCGGTGACAACTATTCGACACCAAGGCGTTTTTTTTATCACATTGGTGTTTTCAGACGATGAGTCACGCTGCTCCTTGTACTATTTGGAATGTGCTTGTGCATTCAGCGAGAGAGTAAGAGATAGCGTTACACGAAGGGACGTTGATTTAAGAGTAAGCAATCTACGATGTCTGCAAGACTCGCTTTTCCCTCCAGGCGCCCTGGCTAGCGCATATCTGGCTGGCTTCCAGATTTTGTTATCGCGCCATTGCCCCACTATATCAACCCTTATCAATGTCAAGCGACATCTCTCGACAAATTGGTTCACTATGTTACGGAGAGACGCGATTAAGGTTGTAATCATATACATCGACTGTACCCAAATGTAAACTGATTGAATTCTCACGGACGCAATTCAACGTATGCACTCAATAACTCGCAAAGATGTCTGTATGTATATATATATATATATATATATATATATATATATATATATATATATATATATTATGTGTTATACCGCTCAGTTATGGTACGAACGGTGATATGATATTCAACATCAACGCGCGCGTATAACTGTATAAAAAGAGTAATATAATGTTTTTACAGTGGACGAATATGCAATATATAATTTTCGTTAGGCAAATAACAATCTGGTTTGACCTACAAAAAGTATTTGCTTATCAGACACTTTTACAATTTATGTTAATTCCTATTTTAATTGATCGTTTAATCGAAGAACGACCTAGTATGTTCGTAGTGGTACTTGGGCAAAGTGCAGTCTTACACAATGAGTAGATTGGCAGTTAATCATAACATTGTCTTTATAAAGTATTTTGTCATTCCGTTGTTTGTGTATAGCGCCATCTGACGGCACAACGATGGATAAGTGGCCGATGATGGATGAATAACCCGGAACACTTTGTGCCGACAAGCACCATTTGGTGTTACGGACCGAAGACCGCAAACGGTTATGTCTTCAGGCGGGAATACTACAACACGACGGTTACTGTCTACCCAACTAGGCGGACCGGTCAAGCGGCAGGTCGTTACATCGTATACGGTGGCGGTTTAATGGCAACCGACGAAATATATGAAATTGCGAATTAAACACCTGTCTCTGCATGGCAGACATCTACGTAAACTACAGAGATCGCGATGACACTTCGTTTGCTAACCAGTTTCACATTGTTAACGTTCGCTGATGGTACGCTGTGTGAGTCGAAATAATTTGGAACAGGACGTCTGGAACTGTATTCATACAAAACATGTGTTGGCGCAGTAACTTGCGGAATTGAAAACGTAGTTCTAAGATCATATGCCTATTGCAGGTATTGGTAATGTTGGACAATTAAACATTCTTATTTGATTATTAAAATGAGGTTGTGTTTCGTTTTAGCAGGTTTCTTTGATCTACTCAATCTGCTATTGTTTAAAGTATAACGCTAACACATAGATTATGCCTACACGAAGTCGAGTCACGTAGTTTCGATTATTACTATTTTTACTTTTATGTATCAATGTTGGCATGCGAGGAAGATATATGTGGACATCGTCCAGCCGGCGTCTCGAGGACATCGGCCCAGATATTGCAGTTATCAAACACGTGACAGTGAGGCTGGGCCGACTGTGTCATCAGTAGAACAACGAGATGATAACGACTCGTCGAACGCAGGACCGTATATAATACTATATATGCGGAAGTGGCACGCACAATCGCAAGATCGCCGAATATAACATGATGTTAGAACATGTCAACTCGAAGACATCTTCACTGAGAAGGCAGTATTAAATCGACCAATCACACCACGGAACTTTATACAGCCAGTTTGTTAAGTAATCGCACCGACTTGAATCTACCATTATATATTGTCTTCCAGCAGGTCTGCGGTGTGGCACCCACGTGGACACTTCAAAGAAGACAGAGCGTCGTACCAGGAACAGAAACCGCAGTCCGGTAGACATAAACCAGAGTGCGCACCGAGCACGCGGCCAGCTGTACTGGCCTCTCGTAGCACCGTCTGACCCCAGCTGACGATGTCCGTAGACAGGCCGATTACCGACCGGCGGCCACCGGGTAATGCTTTGTAATAGAACCATAAAATAAATTCGATCAGCGGCCGCTACGTCGGACGATCGCAAATGGGTATCGAGTTGATCTATGGCCGGGTGAGCGGCGACCGCCTCAATGCGCACGTGCACCCGGTGCTGCACATTTCGCGACATTTGTCATCTTCTCTACGACTTTATGGAGGTTCAGTCGCGCATAAATTGATATCATTGGCATTGCGGGGAAGACATCTGTCGACGTCGTCCAGCCGGCGTCTCGCGGTCATCGACCCAGAAATTGGTGTTATTAAACACGTGACAATGAGGCTGTGACGACTGTGTCAGCAGTAGAGCAACGAGATGATAACGACACGTCGAACTCAGGACCGTATATATGCGGAAGTCGCACGCACAACCGCAAGATCGCCGAATATAAATTAATGTTAGAAAATGTCATTTCGGAGACAACTTCACCGAGAAGGCAATATTAAATAACCCAATTACACAACGGAAAGTTATATAGCATTTATGAGATATCTAAATATTGAAAAAGCAATAGTGTCAACCAAATCACATTGAAATGAAATTTAAACTTAACCTGTTCTCTTGATAAGGCTACGTCGCTTCGATGACAAGTCAGTTTCGAGAACAAGCCTAATACTCATTTGCAGATGATATATTGCATTGACCAAAAACAAATCGTATAACCTGGAAAATTTGCAGTTTTGTCTCATCAATCAGACAACTGGGCCACAGATGCTATGTACTATTTCACAGAAAATCGATCACTGGACTCACTTATAAACATCTGCTCACACATAGTATATCTAGTTGCATGTTTCACAGATATAGCTCACAGTTCGCCAAAAGGTCCAGATAACGAAAAGTCAATTGACAATGCCGATTCCAAAAAAGCCCATTTTATTTATAAGTCTAACCAGATGTATAAACAGACAAGTTAAACATGTTCACATGCGTATAATATTTATGTTCTGAGATTAATCGAAACAAAGCTCTAGATATATACAATACTACTATACAGTTTTGTAGTGAAATGATATGCCGCAAATATTGTAACGTATCCAAATAATATTATTCAGAGGGTGTTCTATAATTGGAATTATTTACCGATATATTTATCTTCAAAAATGAATCAACATGAACACAACATTGGCGACATCAATATTTTATTTGTATAACAAAATCAGTTGACACGCATCTCTACAAACACAGACTTTGCAAGCCGTATGCATCATATTGACCATAATTAAAAAACAAATCTAAGAAATATATATGGATTAGTCTGATCAATATGTTGCATTCGGTTATATATGGTTAGTGCGTTAAACAGCAACTTCAGGTAATATAATAACTGTTATCTTCGAGTACAATCGAACGAACGACTGTCAACCGATAGGAGGTTACAAGACACAGCGCGTTCTGGCACAGTTGTAGATATATGTAATTAAATATGTAACTAACTAGTGCAGATAACTGCAAGTATTTTGTTCCAGTGCAACTGTGGATTTCACAAATAAAATTATATTATTGAGGTGTTAGAAGAAAACAACTGTCCGGACATTAGCTGAATTCATGGAAACACATCTAACTCAAGCCATAACGTACTCGACATATAGCATGTCAAATATTCTTTTAACTCTAGCAAACAAAGTGCGTAGGTGTGGTTGAGTGTGTATCTAGTTGTCTATGTTAGGTGTGTGGGTAGGTTTTGTGTTTGCGTATATCTAATAAGTTCATTATCTTGGGTAATTATAGTCGAAATATCTGTTCCAACGATCCTGAAGTTACAACGGAGTTACGTAGTATGATACGGTCGTATAGGAGTATAATATTAGTATGATTTACCTACTAGAATACACCAGAATCCACCATGCCTATACCGGTTCCAGGCACAACGTAACACCAAATGTGCTGCTTTTTTTCTCGTAACAAATGGTACTGAATCAAGTGTCGCTCCCGATTATGCCATGTTCCCGTACCTCTGGTAGTTCGCACATAGCGGAATATGAAGTAATGTCCGTTTTACACTAATATCAATGTTTGTCTAAAAACATAGATTTTCGGTCTAATGGTTAATGTTACATAAATCGTTCATAAAATAGAGGATATATAAAAACAATGCATTGCCACTAGCTTGTTTGAATATCTGCCATTTTTCCAACATACCCCGCGGCTTGCAGTAATGGATGATGCCAAGGAGTGCATAGGCCGTTAAGTTTCGTGTTGTGCCGGCGTCGGAATCTAAATGCAACACCGTTATATATTAGCGATATTTACGACAAACAGACACATTCACAATACGGTTAAAAAACCCTGGAAACTTGTGTGTTACATGATACGGTTACATAGCATTCTTTATATTCGTATGATTGTAAACATAACCCTGCATCATGTTTAATGTTAAAACACATACAAACATATAAAAAAAACTTATAAGTTACGATCGCAAACATGACAGGCTAAATTATGTATTCTATAGTTCTGATACGTTTACGTAATAAAATTGACAATGTATTCTTATATGTGTCAATATTGTGCGTAATATCAGAATGCGTTCTGTTGTATTGTACAATGTCTACGAACACTATATTCAACAATACACTTAAGCTATATTTACTCCCCGTGCAGTAGTCTATATATAATATTATTATGTATTCATTCCCATTAATATTTCGCATAACGAAAACGTCATATTAATAGCTAAAGGTAATGTACACAAATTATAGCACGAATTGCAGTACTCACCTCTTTGCATGATGTTCTGGCAAAACTCGATGAATGGTGATCAACTTGTAAAGAGGTGAACATTGTAACCAATAATAACGCAAACATCAGTCACATTTACTCTGCCCTCGAAACTGTCTACGAAATCACTGAGGAAA
>OZ024855.1:55236784-55241784 GCA_964017155.1 Oasisia sp. SBJ-2009 | reverse complement strand
TTCAACAGAGCGAGGTTCGCTGCCATGACACTACGCGACCTCTTCCTTTCCGTATATGTTCCCATTGACGCATTTACACCTCCAGTTACAACATCGCCGGAATATGTTGACTCATCAACCGCGAGATTGGCGATAAAACACTAAAACATTAGTAATTGAAATAAAATCGCCATAATTTCGACGGCGACACAACCTCGCAAGCCTGACGTTTATAGTTGATGTTATTGCGACCGGCGATGGGCATTTTATGGTGTTTTGATAGCGGGAACAAGTTGGCGGTGTCGCTTTAATACGACCATTGATCCCGCGCTCGTAAAGCTCTCTCTCTCTCTCTCGCTCTCTCTCGCTCTCTCTCGCATGCGCGCGCGCCAACACCGACCGAGTACGTACCTGAGTTCTGCGGCGTCGCCTCGTTCATGTAGGGCGGCGCGGGCTCGGCATCGAAGCGCGGGATTGCGGGGAGGGACGTGAAGTCGGAGAAGAGTCCCGTTCCCGTCATGCCGGGCGGGTTCGGCTGGTACATGTCGCCGTAGAATGGGAAGTTGGGGACATTTCGCGGCCCGGCGAGCGTGTTCAACGGGTTGAGCTGGTTGGCGAGCTGCAGCTGCTGGCAGTTCGGCGGCAGGTAATCGGCGGCGCTCGTGAAGGTCGCGTACGTCGGCTTGTGTCCGACGCCCGGCCCGGCGCCGAGTGGCGGCGCGTACGGACCGAAGTTGCATGTGCCGTGCGACAGGACGGACGCCGGGTCGGGGCCGGCGTAGTTCCAGCCGTTCAGCGACCGGCGGATGTCCTGGGGCGGCGAGCCGGACACGATGCTGCTGCTGACGGTGTTGGCGACCGCCTGGTAGTGGGGCAGGCTCGCCCGGCCCAGCAGGTTGCTGGTCGCCTCCATCGGTGTCGAGCTCGGGCGGCGGCTGCAACGTTGGCAAGCAGAGGGTTAACCGTCGACCGTCACACGTTGTCGGCGCGGCATGAAACGTCGTTGGGAAATAGTGCCTGCGATGCGCCCATAAAGTAAGTGTCCGTAACCTGGCATAAAGCCGTGCCCGTAATGTCTACGGCCGTGCGGGCGGGCACGGTTTTATGGCGGCCTACGGCCCGAGAAGGCGTATAAAATTAATTGGCAGAAAATTAATTCAGACTCGGCTGATTTAGGCGAATCAAACCGAGGCGATTCGGGTGTTACGACTTCAGTAAGCTGTGTCAACAGGCTGCGTATACAACGTTAGTCCCACACCGCAACCGGATGGATAAACATGACGCGCATGTGTCGTTGTGTCATAAGTGGCGCATCACACACTCACACACACATACACACATTCGACTCTCGCTGCGGTCTCGTTTTATATGAGTGTATCTGACTCAAGCGTCGTGTTTCACGCGACCCCTACGAATCGATATCCGGCTTAACGGGCGGTCGCTCTCGTGTCCAGCGGCCGCGCCGTCGCACCGGGTGACAAGCGAGATCTAAGCGGTACCTACCACGAAGTTGATCCGGCGGAGTGGTCGTGCTCGAGAGCGGGGGCGGAGACGACGGCGGCAGCGGCGATGGGGGCGCGGTTGACGGCGTCACCTAGGAGGGAGACGAACGGAAGACATGAGTGAGAGAGAAGGGCCCCGCTGAGGCTCAGATCACCTCCCGCGCTGCCACTGGACAATGTCCGGCTTAGTGGCTATTCTCACACAGCGGCGTTCATCTTCGCCGACGCTTGACAGGCGTGCACCCCGTGACCTACACCGGACAACGCAGCCGGACTACTTTCGCATATCTTAACCGCGGCACGTGACCGCCGCCGGCCAATCAGCTGGCCGCCCGTGTGGCCGCTCGCGGTTCCTTTATGCACGTCCCTGCCGACGATGGCGGGTTTGTCTTAACATGTGGTCGAGGTACGGCGTTGGTAAGGTTTACTGCGGTATTCCCCGCTACGGGATGTATGCGTGGACCGTAGATCCGCGATATAAGCGGCCGGGCAGCTGTGAGCGTGCGGCGAGCCGGAACTATTTTCGATGTGGGCGTGACCCACTGAACGCGGGGCTCATGCATATGCAGCGGGGCGACGAGACGTAGACCAGACCGCCGGTGGGCCCAGCACATGGCCGGCCGTCCATCACGGTGCGTCGGAGTGGCCGGGTCCAGGCCAGTGATTTAGCGTGCCCACTAAATCCACTCAGATCTGATTGAGCGCGCGCGGCTCGCACTAACGCCTGTCCAGGTCCGGCATCGTGCGAAATTGCCTCCGCACGATTACTGCGAGACGGTTTGCGGGCGATTTGTATGCAAATAGCCTACGTGGCTCGGCTCACAGCGACAATGGGGCTGCTCCACCCGCGGCATTCTGACACTCTTATACCATCACGATTAACCAAAGGACGCCATTTGGTGTTTGAATATTGCACGTTTGCATCGCGAAAAGTACGTGCAAACGGGAAGAGATTTTATATTAAATAGAAAGGATACGTAAGGATTAAGCCTCACACAAAATTACAGCGTTCTACGACGCACAAGAAAACCGCATGTGCTTTTATCAGATATCGTACCAGACAATTGCCGTTGCGTTTAATGATCTTATATTAAACTGTAACTAGAAACTTGAAGTATTATGTTATTTCACACAAAATACGAGACATAGCACACAACACTAACACACACATTTATGCTTTGCCATTTACAATGTATTGTATGCGTTCGAAAGGTAATATTCGTTTTAATTCAGTCTTAATGATAATATTAAAAGTGCCTCATTAATTGAATATTTACTCTTATCTAATTTCACGGTAATTTTGCGAGCAAAATTACGTTTATGTGATACGATATACATTTTTGTTATTCATAATTATCATCAGGTAAATTAGTAGCTTTGTTTAATGTGTCCAGAACTTAATTAAACAGATTCTCACCATTTGCTACAGTGTCAGGCACTCGCAGTTTTCAAAATTGAGGCTGTCGCCTTTTCACATTCTTTCAAAAAAAACTCCTCACCGCAATTCAGTTAGCTGTATGCTGAATACTATTGTAAACAATCCGCCTTTTACATTAAGTCAACGAAATTTTAAACAAGATATATGTTCGTACACAGACTGCGAATAGTACGTACATGCCCATTACATATAATAATAAATATGAAAGAACCGCAATTACGTTGGGGCAAACCCTCTGAAGAAGCATGCCACGTTTTAACACATTTGATATTTCGTAATTTATATTTAAATATTCAGGCAAGTGAATATAATAGTGTTTCTTCGTTAAACAGTGTGTATGTTCCTGTATATAAATAAACGGTTCTGCATAAAAATACGTCTAGGTTAGAACCATTACTCGTATTTGCATGCAAGATAAAAATGTAATGTTACTTAAAATTTATATAATTCAAGCGCTATTTGTATTACATTTTTACCTTTGGTGACTTCCCGATTAAAATATAAATACAATATCTAGTCCGTTTTGAGATAAAACATGAGCGTAATATATGATCAGTTAATGATGTCAGCAAACGCGATTGACATTAATGCAGAAACACCAGCCCACACGCTTATTAAGATACCCATAAAATAAAATGACAATTTCTTAGTAGTTACCAGCCACAATACAAACTTTCGGCGAAGAATAATACAAACGGACAAACACAATTTATAAAATATATAAAAGAACAGTTCTGCTTAATGAACTTTTGCATAATAATATAAATATATCACTTCCCCTGTAAATGTGTTTAAGAACATACACATGCACTTAAAAAATCCACACGGAAGCAGACATTCACAGGCATACAAACATAATTATATTAAAGCTACATGCGAGCACGAGTCTGGTCTGTTATTGTAATTATATCACAAATTTGTCATGTGTTTATTTTATTTATACATGTATGAAAATTATTAATGCAATTTTAAAATGTTTATTTTATATATATATATATATATATATATATATATATATATATATATATATATATATATATATATATATATATATATATTTATTTATTTATTTATTTATTTATTTATTTATTTATTTATTTATTTATTTATTTATTTATTTATTTATCTATTTATTTATTTATTTACTTATTTATTTACTTATTTATTTACTTATTTATTTACTTATTTATTTACTTATTTATTTATTAAATCTCTCAACGCAATGACAATTAAACCATGATTAGATATACCCATAAACTTCTTACGTTGTTTGGGCTAGAGCAAGAAAAGTTCAGGCGCCATATAAATACACATTATTGTAGCTGGTATTATTATGACACACATGTCGCGCCGGCGTAGGCGATCACGATGCTCCAGTTATACGACCACATGTGTGTTTAGTTAAAGGTAGTTTGCAATGCCGCGGGCAGGCTGCTAGAATATGGAGGGCATCAATTCTTTGTCGACCTCTGCCTTTTTTCGCCAATTTATTCTTATTGCTACAAGGTTCTATATCAATAATCACCGCCAGTTGGTTTGCATATTGGTTGTACTTTCATCAGGCAATCTTTCGCGATGCAGGTTCGTTCATATATATCCCTGTTTTCGTACTTTCCATGATTATTTCGTCTAATGTCACTTGTCAATCCACTTAATTTTCGGCGATCGACACCATGTCGCGGAGAGGCGTAAATTATTCACGATTCATCTACCTATGTTTTATATCTAACTGGCATCGATATTGCCCTAGAGGAAATAAAGCTATTATTTAAAAACTATCGTACAATAAAACTGAGTAGAGCCGCTAATTATACTGTACTAAGACACACACGAACACACATTCATTTATATGAAACAGCTAACTTTATGTCACCCGCAGATAGATAAATAGATCCGCAAGTGATATTACACAAAGTAATCAGGGAAAATGTGAAAAACCACGTCTCTTAATACATTAGAAGTCACGAAGCACGATTATTAAAAGACCCAAGTACGCCAACCAGAACACTCTGGTTATTATTATAACCTAATAGCGATAAGAGAGAGAGAGAGAGAGAGAGAGAGAGAGAGAGAGAGAGAGA
>OZ024855.1:55211784-55229284 GCA_964017155.1 Oasisia sp. SBJ-2009 | reverse complement strand
TGTTACTGGATTGGGATGGATATTCAGAACAGCATTGACTTGCGTACATACACATATGTATGTGAATCTCTGTGTATGTACTACTATTATGACGATGCATTCAAAACAAATAAATCAGTTGTTCTCTGGATTGCAATGATCATTGTGGCACGATGCCGCTCTTCATTTGGGTTAATGACAGCAATCGCGAATATTAATGTCACTTTGATGTCAATAATGTTCATCTATCCCTCGAACCATGTCACTAATAAAATACTGACATGGAGCTTTGAAGTTTGTAGGAAATGTGTCTTCCTATTGTTTTTTTCTTGCTTGCGTATTTTCCACTGAGGCGATATTTTCTAGTAACATGTGTTGCCATCAGAGCCGGATGCGGGGTGGAACGTATTGTATTCGGCCGACACAGTTGTTTTTATTTGTAATTCCTCTACAACGTCATACAAATGTTTATGATATGTATATATGTATGTGTGTGTGTATATAAATATATATATATATATATATATATATATATATATATATATATATATATATATGTATGTGTATATATATATATATATATATATATATATATATATATATATATATATTATATATATATGGATATATATATTATATATATATATATATATATATATATATATTATATATATATATATATATATATATATATATATATATATATATACATACATACATACATACATACATACATACATACATACATACATACATACATACATACATATATACATCCAAACATACATACAAACAAACATACATACATACATATCACATCAAACGAAATAGTTGTTATACAATTCCGTGGGGTTTTGGTTGTTTACATGAAGAAATCGTTGATATAATTCGTTGAGCAACAAAGATCGCATACATGCTTGCATTTAAAATACACCTAACGCTGCTTCTGGCGCGAGCGGGCTGTGTGGATTCAAATGTACTATTTTTCTTCTAATAAAAGTCACCTCAAAACCCTTAAAATAAAAAAGAAATCACGTGCAAATAATGTATTAATTTTTTAAGTAATTACGCATTGGAACTTTTCAAAGACACTAAACTTACGAATACTAAAAACAAATGTTCGCGGAAGCAGGGGTTAAATATTCATGCAGACCAGTTGTGTTCTGCTTAAAAAATAGCGGCCTGCGGCTGGCTTATTGATGTCCCTAATGCATGTTCTGTCAGCGTAATCTTATCAATCGTCGATTTATAAAAACATAAACAATACCTACACAACTAACTAATGAGCCTTATGTAATAAGTAAATATACGGTTCTGGTAGACGCACATTTATACATGTCACGTCCAATAAAATGTCGGAAGTAATGTTCTGCCTTGCAATGTTAACGTTGTGCATTGTTAGTGCAAGTCTCATTGTAGGGATAGCTTAAACACCCACCCACTTTCAAAATTGTAATTATTTGTTCCGTATCTTTGATCAATATAAACGGATTTAGAAACATAATTAGAAACTGAATTACGTTATTTCATACACATATTCTTAAAGTAGATGTAAATTATTATGTGAACGCAGGCGCATATACTAATGCTAATGCGCGAATGCATGCACAGTCCAATGCATGCATGCACGCACGCTTACCCCAGACGTTTTAAACCGAAACAAACCCACTTCTTTTAGGCAAATCGTGCTGATGTTGTTATGGTGCTCCTTGATCTAATTGACATTAAAACCGTTCTTTTAACGCGTAATATGGAACACTCAACTATTTTATTGCGCCATTAAGCTGTCGAAGAAATGCGTTACTCGAACAATATACCTGCAGCCAAGAGCATATTGAAACGAAAATAGGGATGAAAAGACATCATCTAACTAAGCGTAAATGTGAAGTTAACTAATTATTTTCTTACCGTGCATGTAAACAAAAATCATGCAAGTAGATACAATGTATCATTGCATATTGCCGCACTATAAGGCTGACATGTTTGATATCACTATGTCATTTATCATAATTAAGCAAGATAAATATTTTCATGTGAACTACATATCAATTAAACATAATAGATGACACCTAAACAAATGATCTAAATAAACACAACATAAACTAGTTATATAATTAGTGATATTTTTCACATACCGTGTGTTGGTTCAACGCTTCTAACGCGTACTTCTTCGGTTTAGGTGTATACTTGCGACGCAACAATCGTCGACCAGAAATCAATGATTGCGGAAGAAGCTACATTTGCCCTCCAAGCTGGGTTGCCAAGTTGGCAGTGACGTCCATGGCGCCCGCATGCGAGCTTGAAGGAACAGCGCGCGCACTGTCTCGTACAGACAGACAGATAGAGGAGCCGGCCGGTATACGCCTGCGCAGCGGGCGACACCGACACAAACTAAAGGCCGTAAAAGAGAAGCCACTGAGTGCGAGCGCCAGATACGTATATGGTGACGCGGTTTCGCGTGGTTGTTAGCAGACACCTAATAGTTTGATTGCACGGCGACGGTTTGCTTGGAGAAAGAACTTTGTGTTGTGCCCTACCGACCTCGTTCTACCAAGACGTTGACATGTCACGACCAAAGATTGTACGCTTACTCTGACGTGATGTTTACTTAGCGAATGCGCTGTACACTTTTTATGTAACGTTTCTGGTAGACATTATTTACAAAAACCCGCATACACATGTTTTTTTATCTGACCAACATAGGTAAACATATGACAATTTAGTAAAATTTAAACTCCTTCCCTGTATTTATATATCATATTCTCATACTAACCTAAATAATAGTAAATACAATGTACACAAAGCGCTCAAGTCTAAAAATACTAAATACAGAATATTGCTTGCTTTCCCCTGTCAACGCAGAAAATATGGACAAAAGAAACAATAGTGACAACCACCCGTGAAATATCACTATAACACAATAACCTACATTTGCATAGGCACCCGTCGTAATTGAACTAGTTGGGTTGTTCACAATATATTGTAAGACCACAGAAGACGTCCTATGTTGCAAGATTGTACTCCACAAACAAATATTTGACTGTAAAAAACGAGGAAACCGTTACAAATAAACAGATATTTGTCTGGTATTATTTATTAAGCGTCGATCGTGTCAAAGCGAATACAATAGTTGCGTCGTTATCGCTCGCGTTGCCGCATAAGAAATCATTATTTTGCACACGTTACTCTACCAAATGAGTGCGAAAGTTGTGACTACGAAGCCATACGTGTCAGGTTTCGCTGGAGTTGTTTTTGTATACGTCATCGCAAACAAAAAACAGAATAACGTTTGAGTTATAATCCCGTATAGTAGGAAACCTCTCATTTCACATATATCACGAAATTATGTTTGTTTCATGCAGATATTGCTTTCTAGATGCAATGCAATTGGTGTTTCCGTTACGATAACTCTGCACATTACTAGCGTAATAAATATAGTTTAAAAAATAAACTGGCAATAATACCACACTGACATTGATAGCAACGGCCAAATTGTATGTACAATTATAATGTATTCTGAAACATCAATTGTACATCAATATATATATATATATATATATATATATATATATATATATATATATATATATATATATACATATATATATATATATATATATATATATATATATATATATATATATATATATATATATATATATATATATATAAGGATTTGTTTCC
This sequence comes from Oasisia sp. SBJ-2009, assembly GCA_964017155.1. Taxonomy (NCBI): domain Eukaryota; kingdom Metazoa; phylum Annelida; class Polychaeta; order Sabellida; family Siboglinidae; genus Oasisia; species Oasisia sp. SBJ-2009. The sequence continues at coordinate 55,225,621 of OZ024855.1, read as the reverse complement.
ACATTATAATGGCATTAGTAAGACAATTAAGTTCGTCTCTATTTGCGATTATGTCCCGTGGCAATTGTCAATGTTGTAAACTACAACGTGGCTGGTGGTTGTCTGTATACACTTTGCAGCCGTTCACACTAAATTTATAATAATTTTGTGACATTCGTATGATGATTCACTAGTAGCACCAATGGGTCGGAGTTTAGTGTGAATTATCATATCAATTGCAAGATGTTGTGCATACACAAACCAATTCCAAAAAGCATTCTATTTTGACAATTGTGAATGCAAATCTCTCTGATATTGCATCGTAGTTTCGTTTGGTTTGGTCGAGAAAAAACCCGCATGATTTTGCAACAATAACAATATACAATATTGCATATGAGAATCATCGAAAACAGTGTCTGGATACGCTGAGTTGGTAGATATATCTTCATTTAATAACAGAAAGCACATCTACAAATGTTAAGCAAACACGCTTAATATATTATCGTCGACACAGTGTGATGCCATTAACAGGATTTGTTTACACTGATTATTGACCTATTCATTTTCACACAGACAAATGACAGTACAGTATTATTTTCGTGACTGCATGATTGCTTCAATATCAAAATAGTGACAACAGGCTGAACAGGAACATTGTTTTAATGGTTGATGTGCGTGCACAACATTTATAGTAATGAAACCTAATTTACACAAATATGTACAATGGAACAAATTATAGCATTACATTGCTGCCTACATATATAACCTATTCAAGAAAAATTAATATTAAACCTTTTAAGTGACACATGCATATATCAGATGGATGCTTTTATGTACTACCTTAATAATCACCTATATCGTGATGAAAAAAATCACCTATATCTAATCAGTTTGATAAGCGTACTTACACATTGAAAGAACGCACACGTACTAATCTATAACTCTGGTTAGAGCTAACTAAAATACGGTGTTTGTTACATGCATAGTTTCAACATTCTGGAATTATCTGTTAACTTAAATGTAATAGTAAGTCGTATTAAATTAAGACAGAAACTTAATAATATGTAGTTTTTTTTATCAGGGAATGTAGCTAATTCAGTAACGACAACATTTTGATCTAAGTGACGCATAACAAAACTAAATGCATTACTGGTTTTTAAGAAATGTAATAATTACTTTTGAATTGACTGTTATATTAGAAATTCACCTGAACTTAGATATTTCTAGTTAGATAATTTAATAGTTAAACTATGCATAATGTTATATTGTTTCAGCATATTATACTAATTAAGTAACTTCAATCTCATTAGTTTAAGTACTGCAATTTTTTAATAAATATATACTACTTAATATTAAGTTTGCTTTTTTCGAAGATTTATCCGCTTATTCTTCTGTTGAACTGCAATGCAGTACTGTACTATTTTGCCTGGTATATTTCCAACTGAAATAATGTTATAATCGCAAGGCAACTGTGTATCCTTTTCCATGAGCCAGCAGGACTAATATGATTATTTTTATTTTGGAAAGCATGTTTCGACATAGTCCAACTTGGATGTCAAGATAACTGTGTACTTAGTCTACTTCCAGTTTTAATTTGCCTTATTACGATCAAGAAAACAGCATTTTATCACATACAGTGTGATGTATCATTTAAGTTAGTTTTTTTTCGAGCTAGTGGAGACAGTTTTCTTTAACACATACAACCTCGGAATATGACACATAGACAGAAAAGCGGATATAGAAATCCAATGAAACTTTTCTTTGGAATGCACAGGTCAATAATCCAAATCGGGACATTGATCAAAGGTTCACTTGGATCGATTGCGATTGTACAGCGCGTGCGTCAAGCGGACTAGAAGTCTAAGAAGAAGTGGAAATGACGTAATAAAACTTCTACTTCCGGCGTGCGTACGCTACCATAAGGGGACATTTATGATTGTTCGGTGCGAAGACCTGACACGACGGGATAATCACAACGCTCGTCAATCGCAATTGTACAACATTCCATAACGGCGTTGTTACACGCGATCTCGTTGTGCAACTTGACCGGTTCATCCGGAGGGCGTTCACGACACAAGGACAGGCGGATGAGCGCTGGTGGGGGAGACCGGATACACATATGCATGCGTGGGGAACGTTAGTGGGTGTCAGTGCGAGAGTTTGTGCAGCATCTTACTGGAGTGGGTGCACGCACGGCCGTTTGAATTTGTGAGCTGACTGCTGTCAACATTATACTTTCGTACACGTTCTTGCATTTTGTCCAATCCATAAAATTATCTTTGGAGTTGCACGTGCAACCATCTTATAAGGAATTTCGGAGCGGATAGCTGTATGTTATAACTAATACGTACATGATATTCTTGATGCCATCCATACCGCAAATAATACATCATATTTGGTGAGGTAAATATAAGAGTTCAGCGCAGGCGCTGGTCATCACAGGTGAGTGTAACATTAGTGAAGACACTCCACAGGAAGTTGTAAACACAAAGTCAAAACGACAGTTCGGAAGTACATACATGCATTTATTGAGAGGAAGTTGGTGCTGAGCGAACACGTGCAATGTGAAAGCCATGGCAAATACACATGGAACGTACTGGAAGGACAGTTGAGTGCGTGAGTGCGTGAGTGGGTGAGTGCGTGAGTGCGTGAGTGCGTGAGTGCGTGAGTGCGAGGGTGCGTGAGTGCGTGAGTGCGTGAGTGCGTGAGTGCGTGAGTGCATGAGTGCGTGAGTGCGTGAATGCGTGAGTGAGTGCGCAAGCGAGAGAGCGAGCGAATGAGTGAGTGAGTTTGTGAGTGACACACACATACACATACACACACACACATATATATATATATATATATATATATATATATATATATATATACATATATATATATATATATATATATATATATATATATATATATATATATATATATATATATATATATATATATATATATATATATATATATATACATAAACTAAACACCTACACATAATTGTAGCGTTAAGTTTGATGACTGAATGTTTGTAAAGTTAAAGCCAACAATATAATGACGACAGGATGACAGGATAGAGAAAAAAAGTAGAAAGGAAGTGATTGACATAGCAAAAACATTTAAATAACGACTTGATGAAAAACGGACGCTACCTTGGTATAACATAAAACGTTCATGTATAATATCACGCAAGTCTTTGTTATCATGTCACCTTCAGCCTATACTTGTATATAATTCGTGTTACACACTCTTTTAATGTTCACCCGGCGCACTGTAAAATGTTTTTTGGCGTGTTTTCAATGCCATACGCAAGAGGGTACATATTTTGTTGTCGGCTCTCATTTGCTCGTTTTCATACCAATGAAAATAACACCACCTACGTATACTATTGTTTCACTTGCACATACTTTTGAATATTTATGTGTTCAACACAATTTCATAGTTTCACTTCGTGTTCGATGTCGTCGTTTATGAAAGAAACACAAGAAATGTCGTCCATTCTTGCGAGTTTCTGAAATTGTCTACGTACTGTAATTACATCTGCTGACAAAGAATGAGCATGCATCAGCTGTATGTAATAATAAAATGTGCCGTTTCCCCGATTCGATTTGTTCGGTAGGTTATATAATTTTGACTTGACGGAGTAGTAGTTCTTCTTCGCCTAGCGTGTCCGTGAATAGGGCGATGTCGTCAGCGGTTCTTAAATGAGGGAGATGATGGGCTGGATAGCTGGTGCTCCGGCTCTTGAGAGAGTCATTCCGCCTCGTTTCATCGATTGCGTAGTCCAATACTATGATGCATAGATATGGGTCGAGAGCGTCTCGAGGAAAAACTCCGACATTGATATGATAATTTGTATTTTGCCCTTCTGGAGTACAGTGGAAGCTTCTTCGCTTTTAGTTTAGATAATGTTATTCGAGATGGGATATGAATGTACAAGAAGCAAGAACGTTGTATTATTGTCTAGTGAATCAAAGGCTTTAGTAAAGACGGTGGAATCCGCTGTTCCTCCTTTATTGTGGTTTCTTGTGTTCTTGATGACGATGCGTCTCTGGGCACGAATCCGTGATGATGTAAACCATAGGTGAAGGAAACTGGTTAGGGCGAAAGAATGTTTCGATTTCAGAATGTGTTTTGTTAAATAGAAGTCGACTGTAGTCCTTTTCATCGGTATGTGTTGACTTATTCCGCTGTAGTTTTCAGGAAATGTCAGGTACCCTACCTTCAGTATTGGTATAATAGCCAAATGTTTCATTAATGTGGACACTTCCCTACATATATTTCATCGCAGCACTTCATTATAGAGCTTTTATTATAATGGGAAGTCGCTTTCAATAGGAACGCTATGTAGTCCTGGGATTTACCAAGTTATATTTTGTTTGACAATCCTAACGTCTCCTAATGAAAAAGGGTCAGCAGTACTGATGGTAACGTTGGTGTCGGTATGAGGTTCAGTGGAATCGAGGTTCAGTGGAATCGACGGACGTGTCCGTATTACACATAAGTACTAATGGCTCGATCTAAGATTTCCAAACATCTAAACGACCTTCGCTATGGACGGATGTTATAGTATTATACACAAATTCCTAATATAAATACATATTCATTTTCACCAAACAAGTGTTATTCGTGGTTTAATAATAATCATCACCTGTACGTTATCTTTCTATCTATCAACACATTGTTAATTTAAGAATGAAATATCTAATTGCTAGATATATAATTTACGTAGGTATGTTATATTTCGAAATATATTTAATGTTTTTTGAAATGCAACGCTCTTCCCTAAAAAGAACAATGAACTATTAAAACATATTAGCTAAGCAAATTGGATGACCTTTTTAAATGAGATGTTTGCGTGTCTTAACTACATAAGAGGCTTGCAAATGTGTATATGCCAGAACTGAATAGCAGGTACATTAAAATGAGCATTGACACGCCATACTTCCCATTGTGGAAAACACAGACACCCACGGTCAAAACTATAACACCTTGCGTGTAGATACCTAAACGCCTTGTCACACATAAAACTATAATGTTGACGCTTACAATTTAATGCAGTGAATATACAAATATGTAGGGCATAACTCGCAAGGATGCGAACATTGCGGCATACTTGTAAAAAAGAACCAAACAAGTAAAAATCAAATTAGGAGTTCGGCCATATATGTAGTGTGAAAGTAGAGAAAACTTAAATAATTTCGTGTAACTGATCAATGTGAAGAGATTGTAATTTTATAATTGATACATTCTATACATGTATATTTCTGGTGCATTTATGTTAACCTCTCCGATAAAAGATAACATTATACAATAATGTTAATGGTATATATTTATGTATAATTATATAATTACACACATATATATATATATATATATATATATATATATATATACCTTGCTAAATGAGTGTCAATGTTTCTTAAATAAGAAAGATATGGCAGCGCGCGTCATCTAGATTTGTTAAACCGTAATAATCAGACATCGTATTTATGAAATTACGTATACACTTCCACATAGAACATTACAACATTGGCACACATAATTGAATTAAATTTAATAGTAAAATTAGTTTTATTGGACATTTTCATACCAACTACAGGGTCATTTAAAATAGTATTAATATACATCACGCAGGTGTATCTCAAATAACTATGTGAGGCTACATGCCTATTAAACATATAACTTATGCAGTGTTTTCCCTTATTGTTTTTTGTTTGTTATAACTCACGATTTGCCTTAATTTAATGGGTACGATGCGTATCATTATCACAATTAATTTTAAAGGGAGACGTGTTTAGAAGTAAAGGTAATGGGGATATTTCACCGATAAATGATATTCATCAAGTTAATTGCCTGATGCCGGATGGATGAGTGTTTTCAAATCGTACAAGTATTTCAGGTAACAATATTAGTTTATCATTGAGTCACGCCTAAAACATAATATGCAAATTGTGTATAACGTCCACCTGAACGCAAACCTACAAATAATGCACAATCTTAATTTTTCATTCTATCACTAATGTACAAACTTCACTCGTCATTCATCCTTTCGCAAACTCATGCAAATTGCATATTTCCACATGCATGCTTATCTATATATATTAAGCGCTATATAAAACACATATATTAATGCATGAATATAGTGCAATCGTCCAACGAATATATATATATATATATATATATATATATATATATATATATATATATATATATATATATATATATATATATATAATATGGTTGCTTGTGTTATGATTGAATTGTCACAATCATCGGATACGGTTACATGAGAGCAGATGAAACTAGTGCAACTGAGACTGGTTAGAACAGTCGTGATGTTTGACAGCACTTTTATTAAGACGACGGTACCTGTTTTTCGTGGTACTTTGCGTCATGTCAACGACATAATAATATACTAACGGTTTACATAACAATGACACGTATACATCGTCAATGACAAGTGACCGACGTTATGCTATCCATGCTAAATGTAGACTTAGCTTAATTTATGCATACAGGTAAACCCGCAATTGTCATTCAGTGTCGAGATTTCAGATTTATGATACTGTTCTATAGCAGTCAAAACAAAGTACGGTAAGGCGTCGCTTTGACAATTTTATTCCCTTGGACGTGGCATTTTTATTAAGTGAACAGATTAACATCGCGTGAGGCGATATTTTCACTTCCAAAAAGTTCGTGACCAGGAATGAGTTATTTTATTATTCGCACTGACGTGAGTGTAGTTACTAACACGCCATTCACAGTAGTGGCTAACAACGTTCAAATGGCCAGTAGGTGTCGCATAGTAATACGAACACCGAACACTTGTAAATCAACTAATTGCTTCCAATATAAAGTTCTTTCTGCTAATGAATACTTCTTTGTATATTTAAAAAAAATTAATACGTACAAAATCATATTCAACATATAAACAGATAACCCAGCTTAAGGACACATACAGTTAGACAAATGGGTGACGAATGTGCTTAGTGCACTCATGGGAACAGCCACGCCTGACGAATCGACAAACTCACCATTCACCTACTTCAACGCCCATTTGTAAAACCCACCTGAGAGCACAATTTACGCCAACGCTTGGGTTCGACCATTGAAGCATGCCACGCAATGACTAATATACCAACAATGAAAGAAAGACCAGAAATGTCGTCCATTCTGGCGAGTTTCTGACATTGTCTGCGTACTGTAATTATACCTGCTGACTTCTACACATCAAAGCATGAGCATGCAACAGCTGTATGAAATAATAAAATGTGCCATTTCCCCGATTCGATTTGTTCGGGAGGTTATATTGAATAAGACATGGAGCACATTATGTTTGCAAGTGATAGAGAAGCAATTAAAGAGCGATATAAATCGGCATTTTATGTACATACGCATCGTACTGGAGTTATACACAAGCGATGAGTCACATCATAGTTCGTGTTCATGTAAAATATACACAATTAAACCTTCCGTTAATGGAACAAATATTTGGTAAATATCTGTGAAAGCCTTTGGAAATAGTTGTGTCTACAATGATGATGTATATACTTTGACGACTATTAATGATGTAAATATGTTAAGTTTAATTCCGCACGATATACTATTTACTACTCACCACATTGATCTTTAAAAAACGAATACAACAAACATGATATATATCTAGCGGATTGGGTGGCTTTCAAGTATAGTTCGGTTAACTAACCTGATCAATTGACGATATTTCTTACAACGAAACTATTATTAAACACAATAGTTAAAAAAAACGCATGGTCATCAGTCACTGTACCTTTTTTATATAAATACCCTCCTGTTTCCTAGATAAATATTACATGTTATCGTAATTATATTTATTTTGTATAATGTTTATATTTGTATATTCAACATGTGTATACAATCACTCTTTTGAGTGCGGTTACTAATAATGAAACAGCTGAAGTCAATATGAGTATGGGCATTTTCAATGTACATATTGTAATGATTAATGCATGTGACGGCAGTGCCGTACTATGCGTGCATTTCGTTACGGATTTTAGCATTATAATGCTCTCACGAAGTTATACTGTCGAGCCGACGTGACGTGATACGAGCCGTGCTCAAGAGGCGCTGCTTAGGATCAATCGACTCCGCCTTCTTCCGTGCCACGACTCGGGCGTAAAATCGTTATTTATGGCTACTTTCTCGAGAGCATCTCAGTACGTTAGCGCAATAAATAACCGAGAATAATCGTCGAACGCCGTTGCGCGTTGATCTACGATTATCAAAGCGAGGCTGTCCGAATTACATGACGCGATTGTGTAAGTGAAGACGCCGTCACGTGGCGTCGCTGACATTTGCTGCATGCTAATTTGAACTGATTGCCGCCGCTGAAACCGAGGGCGTATGAATAACAAATGCACCGGATCACCGCCGTAATAAATTTCCACAGGGACACGCGTGTATATATCTTGCTTAGCCATTGTGTGACGCTTTTTAAATAAAAAAGTGGTTATATATTCATGCAAAATGCAGAAATATGAACAATTGACAATAGCGAACATACATACGCAGGCAGTACAATAAGTGACGGCCGAATTATAAAATAGTTTCAGCTATTCCAATATAAAATTCCAATGAGTCCGCGAATTTATCCGGAATGAATCGCACACAATATTGTATTAACGGTTAAAACAAAAGGAAAGACACCACATCCTTATTTATGCCGAAAACATGTTGTGGAAGAAAGCGGTAAAAGTATGTCCGTTGTTTTCGTGGATGTACGTAATATATAATAATACATACGTATACTTGCGAAACAATTATTCACATGTTGAAAGACTATAACATTATTATAAAATTGGCAACGTTGCGGAAAGACGAATTACAATAGTCATGTTTGCCATAGAAACATATTGTCATACTACTATATATGACGGAACAAACGGTATGCAAATGCAGTAACGGTAACATACACTTAAAATAATCAACGACACCTCCTACATATTATCCTGAATGTGCTTTTGTAAATAAATTCAGTGCATGGAAAATGCATTAATTCTATTAAGCTAAGAAATGTTAACAAAAGTTGTCTCATCACTGTGTTTTAATACTTTCTGAGATACACGAATACAAACTTTAAGTTCACCGCATGAACTAGGTAAAATAGACATTATGATAATCGTCATGATTGACAAGCATCAGTATCGTGTCAACTGGTGGATGAATATACCAAGACATGTGGTAAAAGGTTACAATGCCAGTAGCGGATTATATGAAATAATGGTCAACTGAAGAGTCTTTTTGTAAACAAACAATCAACACATTCGATGCAGTAATAGTGAAATCAGTCATTTATATTATGTCGTCGTTGACAATAAGGAAAACAATTTATAATTATTATTCGATCGAAACTTGATAAGCATTTTTAAGGATAGACGGAAATAATACAATGAAAACCGGTTGCCATAATTGTAGCAAAACATTGGTGTCCACTCATAGTTAAATACTATCCCAAATACAATATTTGTAAAAGAATAACTACAATATTCCAGTCTGCCAATAACAGTTGCCTTTACTAAATAATTTAGAAACAGTAATGGAAAAAATGTAATACAGTGGAAAGCGAGGTAACCGTCAAATTCGATAATACAAGCAATTATATAAAAATATTCAATGAAGTTGGATTAAAGAAATTAGACCAGATGTTGGGTGTAGGTGATGAAATGAAAAATGATGATGCATTTGCTATATATATATATATATATATATATATATATATATATATATATATATATATATATATATATATATACGTTTATCTTAATTTTCGTAGCAAAACCATTTTGAATCTCATATCAGGTCACAACAGTTATATATATATATATATATATATATATATATATATATATATATAATATATATATATATATATATATATATATATATATATATATATATATATATATATATATATATATTCAAAAAAAATAACGAAAATATTACAATTTATTTTGCTTCTTAAAGTTTAATTTTTGTAGAGATAATGTTAAGAGTGAAATACAAAGACTGACTTTCAGCTGTTAGGGTTACTAAAGAATCATTAAGTAATTACTTATTTGAATACTGATGTTCCTTATAACGTTAACTGTGTCAGTTGAGATACGTAAGTTATTATGTTGCCTTGATTTATCATATCAGTGATATTGCGCTTGATCTGAAAATATAGAACCTTTAAATAAAATGGTATCATTGAATTAACCAGAAAACAAATGGCATAGATTTTCGTTTCTCAAAGATTAAGCGTGATCGAGGGTATCCGTTGAATTTTACGTCTGTTCCAGCGTAACATTGTTTACGAAACACATACAATATGACACCGTGCGCTAAACGCTAAGACACGAAGGTGCTTTGTTTTATTGTTTTATTGACACCTATCGCTGGCTTGGTCAGTATCAATACTAATCCCTCCATATATTATGTCTCACTAGAATTACGAGCAAATACCTTTCCTCAGATTCAGTTACTTGTAAACATAATAAATTTAATAAAGAAACCCAGTACAAACTTGGTGGCAGATATAAATACACTTGATATTTAAGAAGCATGTTTAATAAACGTGTGTTACTTGAAGTAATGCGAAGTCTAGCAAGATGAAATAAAACAGTAGCAATTATCATAGCAACTCGTGCAATTTCGGAGAGCAATTACGTTGTGTGTGTGTGTGGATATATATATATATATATATATATATATATATATATATATATATATATATATATGTGTGTGTGTGTGTGTGTGTGTGTGTGTGTGTGTGTGTGTGTGTATTTGTAGTTAGTTAATTAGTTAGTTACTTATGTAAATAAAAGTATTGAGGTTTCCGTCGTCGTGCCAGGTGAAGCTAATGATGTTGTGTTGTATGCGGCGTTGTTACCTTCAAAACAGGAACGTTGTCCAAAGATGAAACGTTCACTATTGTCAGGGTAATTACACCACAAACAGATCGATTTTCTCATATATACGTGTAAAATAAATGACCTCTTGATTAAGTCGTGATCTCTATGTTGACAAATGTATACATATCTCCTATGAAAAGTGCATACGTTGCAAGTTTTGTCAGTTTTAAGAATATATATATATATATATATATATATATATATATAAAATTCAACACTATATTTTTTTCAATAAGCATATACCCAGTTGAATTAATTTTCGCTGTTAGAATATAAACATTCCTCAGTGAGACATAATACCTTTTTACATAAAACCTACTTTCAGTCTTCTTTCAGTAGTATGTTTAGATAATGCTACCACAAATGATAGCAAACAACATATTTGTAGCTCCAGTCTTTGATAAATCACTGTTCACGGTTGCACGAATGTGTATACGGATTAGATCATCAATCATTTTATAGAGTTTGTGTTCATAAATTTGAGACAACCATCACAACAAGACACTATTCTTTCAATGGGACCAAACAGCAAATGAATTTATAAACATATTTATATATTTTAATATAGCAACACACGTTGTCCAACAAGTCGAGTTAGTAAACAAAATATTTTTTGAGTTATTGCTGACAATGGCAAATATATTTACGTCGAATATACAAAGTTAGACACCACTATGCTGTTCACAGTACTACGAATATTGTCGGTTAGGATAGCGTTAACGTTATATGCACTAAACGTTTATTTTATTTGTTAATTGAGTATTTGAACATACTCTAATAACCTTCATAAATAAATATTTCCACAGCTTCTTAGTTAAAGTTATTAAAATGGAGAGATTCAAAAGAAAGAAAGGCATCAGTGAACCATGGCGAAAGAGGAAAACATCAGACATTCAATACACAAAACGTATATGTTGTTTTATATCATGGATAATGTATACGACGGTATACTCAAACTTTGATCAAATGCATATGACAGCATTAGTTATTAAGCAAATTATTTCAGATGAAAATCAGTGAACGGATGAAATAGCACAGGTTGTAGTTACGCGTACTCATCCATTCCAACGAGTTGGTATTGCATGCAAATACTAACAGTAACACCTAAACACGTGAAAGATGCTGGCACTAGCAATCTAAATTGTGATTAAACAAAAAGCTAAAACATAATAATGGATATAGTATTCACATTGCAATTTGTGTCGTCGTTATTTAATAAACGTTGCCATTTCAAAGTGGGTTGACAGTGGGAACGGTCTACGTATTATAAAGAAATCAAGATTACACATACTCAAGTTCCATCAAAGTGCTATATGAAATTAACCAAATATTAAATAAACATTTGCAAGATCAACGGAAACATGACTATTGCGTATTGTGTTTTGTACAGGCGCATACAAATACCGTATACTAATGGCATACATACACACTCTGGATTTATTAAAATATCATAACTAACCTAAGTAACCGTGTTATTACAGCCTATGACCTCGGTATACACCCAATAACATTATGACAAAGCTGTTATATAAACATGCTTGAATGCTTGATTTAATTGGACATTAATCTTGCCCGTACACATGATAAAAAAATTGTTGCAATAAACTAGCCGTCCCGACAACGACATCATTTTCCTTTTTGCAAGTCGGTAAAGCGAAGTAATATGTTTGATATACGCAATCAGACGCATGTCAATGCAACCAGTCTTACAATTCTTGGATACAAATTAAATAATTCACAGATAAGAACTACGATAGTTTCTAAATAACAACAGTATAAAAAATTTTGATAAGGAATAATAATAAAAACATTGGTGTAGTAATACCATTTATGAATAAATCGACTTAATTACTTTCGGTATTTAATGCCAATGTATTTTTAATATTGACAATATTGAAATATTAACATGGAATCAGGAAACGAATGTTCCAGTGTTTCATATGCTTTGGTTAATATATATATATATATATATATATATATATATATATATATATATATATATATATATAGAATATATATATATATATATATATATATATATATATATATATATATATATATATATATATATATATATATATATATATAACATATATTTAAGATATATATTGAGGACACAAATCAGTATCTTCTCATTCGAACCCAACTGATCATCAGCCGTATGTTTGAAATAATGAACATTTAGTTTTTGATGGAAATAAATGACATATTTACTTACCTTTTATTATGTTTTTGATTGTGTATAACAATATTAATGACTACATTAAATACATCAATCTTTGGAATTGTCAGATAAAAAACGCATTATTTTAACCAGTCTTTATTTCACATCATTGCCTTTTGTAGTATGTAACATGTAGCATCTTAACTAACTGATCTACTTGTGCTACAATAAAACTGACATAATGAATTCCGATTTATGTAATAATGTCCTAGATATTTTAGTAAACAATTTCAAAGTAATTATCCATAATTTCGTGAAGACTTGATTTACATAATAATCATCCACATATTACGATTGAAATGTTTCCAGTCTGCAAGGCGTTATGCATAGTAGTTGTGCTATATGCAAGACAGCTGTAATATCTTGTTACGCACTTTACAAAATGAAGTGATTGCATCGTACAAAGGAAGAAGCATCTGCAGCAGATGTTGTGAAAGATAAACGAACAACGCTACTAAATTAGGCAACTCAAAACACTAGCCATCCACAATTCTATGTCCTGTTAATCTACCGAAAATTGTCAAGTTTAACTACCTACATTCTAATTTGGCCATTTGCGTTAAAATAAATGGGATACAATTAAAATATGTTTGACAGACTTACCAGAAACACATTAAAACACATGTGTTTTATACAATGACATAACACATAGTGTATATATATATATATATATATATATATATATATATATATATATATATATATATATATA
>OZ024855.1:55204284-55206784 GCA_964017155.1 Oasisia sp. SBJ-2009 | reverse complement strand
ATCTCTATGCATACACTTATTATTATTATTATATTATTATAATTTCATAGATACGCGTTGTACAGAATAGTAAACGTTTACGTTACTTGCAATAGCATTACTAGCATTAATGAAGAGGTATTGTTTTAATATATTTAGGTAAACTGCTATTATATATATCCCGGGTATTTAGAACCAATACACACACACACACACACACATATCTATCTATATATATATATATATATATATATATATATATATATAAATATTATATTATATATATACATTATATTATATATATACATTATATTATATATATATATTATATATATATATATATATATATATATATATATATATATATATACACATATATGTTAGAATCAATATATACTGGTTCTAATGTATGCATATATATATATATATATATATATATATATATATATATATTTATATATATATATACACCATATACTGAAGAAGAGAGTATATATAGTTCCAAATGATGCTTGCCAGGAACTGTTTTTCTTATATTTGTAAGTAGTAGAACTTTGGGATATAATATGAATGTGAACAAACCGATATAAATAATCATATTAGTATAATTTTGTTCTTGGACAAATGAAATGAAAAATGGAAGCAAAAACAATAATAAAATAATAAAATGTAAAAGGTGCCCAGCTTTTAGGAAAACGTTATTTGTTTGGCGCATATAACGGTAGCGTTCTTTGTCGGTTCGTCTAGCCGGTTCGTTCGGTATGAGTAAGTAATACTTGTGTTCTTTCCCCGTAATAAATAATCATCGTACTAATGAGAAATTAATTTGTTGGTACAACGAATGCAATAAACTAACAATAAAGCATTGGTTCGCTAAGAAATATTGCACATTGTTTGACGTTTATATTGTCGTTACATTTAATTATTTTCACTCCACTCCAAGTGATTAATGAGTTTTGATTAAAGGGATGCTTTAATTTTATTTATTAGTTGTGCTAATATATCGACATTATTAATCATACAAAGATTACCGCAGATTTTTTATTTACAATTATAAATGGTGTAGAATGTTTAAATATATATATATATATATATATATATATATATATATATATATATATATATATATATATATCTAGGAATACGTCAAACATTGGTAAATATTGCAAACACTGTGGTGTGAACAACCACCATGTCACTAATGAAAACATTATATAATAACAAAATAACAGTAATTTGTATATATTATACTATGTAGTGCAAATATATCTGCATTTTCTTATTCTTCTTTACAACTAGTCATGCACTTGCTGTAGCATACTCTAAGTTACGCAATTACCTTACATCACTCACATGTATACGTTTGTTAACATAACATAATTTAATTAGACAATACAGGGAACCAAATACACGATAACGCCAATATTACCTATGCGTTTTAACATCCGACACAACATGTGATAACTAGCACTAAAGAAGATTTTTTTTTAAAGTTAAATTATACGGTGTTACAAAATATGTTTGTGCAGATTACAGGGGCACATGCAATTACGCAATTACGTAACTTGCACGATGTATTAAAAATTGTGAACACATTGATTGTAATATGTGAACAACACATTGCTGCGAACGCATAGTACGTAATATATATATATAATGTAATATACATACATACATACATACATACATACACGATATATACATCCATATACTTTTTGGCAAGAACCTATTAGACAATATCCATGAGAATACGCATTCGCCCGTAAAACATTAAACGTAAATTAGACGGAGACTAACCTCGTTCTAGTCTGAGTGATCAGTCGCTGTGGTCTGCCAGGGAAGAATCGTCTATGTCGAAAAGGAGAGGGCCTTCAGTGCTTTGTGCGTCGACGTGTCGCTGTCGCTGCGAGGTATGTCCCCTTGCTGTGAGCGTGGCGAGGTCTGTCCCCTTGCTGTGAGCTGTAAGCGTGGCGAGGAGGTATCTGCGATATCGTGTAGTAGCCCGGTATCGACCACACAACGCTGTCACATAAAGCACCGTTTACTACGAACAATTTTAACGAATTTACGGCATCCACGTATACATGGCGAGGTCCCGGCGTCCAACTTAGTAAAACCGGTTGTCTGTATACATGTATCCTTCGAAACTCGTCGACAAAACATATTAATAAGTAGATTTATTATAAATTACGAATATTTGTATACTTAGAAAATCTTATATTTTGACACAACTAAAATGTATATGTGTCTTTTAAATAAACGGATCTCACTGATGGGTTGACAAAAATATTTGTCACGTGTATACAACGAAATTCGTTGCTACCACGAGTAAGTCCTACATGATCTTCCCAGGTGAAGATAAAATTAGCCTTTGCTCATTATTTGTATTATATTGACATAATATACAACACTATATTTGTTTTAGACTAATGCAAAAAATTACATTAAATGACGTACTCCAATTAGCGTGTTTTCTTAGAATTTGTAACGAAAAACGAATATCACCTATTTATGTGTGTAT
>OZ024855.1:55186784-55199284 GCA_964017155.1 Oasisia sp. SBJ-2009 | reverse complement strand
TTAATTTGGTTGGAAAGTATGGTGGTTAAATTATTTGAATTCGTGCTTATGTTACATTGCAACCCACATGTAAAAGAAAATATTTTCATGAGTATGTGTGTGTGATGATATTATAGATATGTCATGATAGATGCGCTATTACACACACACACACACACACACACACACACACACACACACACACACACACACACACACACACACACACACACACACACACACACACACACACACACACACACACACACACACACACACACACACACACACACACACACACACACACACACACATATATATATATATATATATATATATATATATCTGCTGGCTTTTCTCATTCCATGATTTCGAATTATGAACTGAATATTGGTTACACGTGCCATAATATTCAAGTATAACGAAACATGTCTGAATTCGCTGTTTGTGTTGTTAATATGAAAAATACGGAAGCCTGGGATAAGCATTTATGTGTTAATGACCTGTCTATGAACGCTGTTTGTGCAACATATTTTATTAAAACATAGTTGGTATGCATACATGCCGTCGCTGCAATTATTTTTAAATGCAACTGTATGTTTATCATTTTGTATATGACCATGTGTAAACAACACTGACACAATACAGGTAATGCAGTCTTCAAACGTGTCGTCGTTGGTATCGAATGTGTGTGATATATTTGAGTTTGTATATTAACACATTTTAATAGAAACACTGTTTTAGGTGGACACGAATGTATGTGAGCGTGTGTGTGTGTGCCTGTAAGGGAGGGTGGGTGGGTGGGTGGGTGAGTGAGTTCGAACGTATATATCTGAGTGTATGTGTTTTGGGTATACATGTCCATGTATTACATCATCTATATATGACATGTAACCTGTTTATCTAATGAACTATATAGCATTATAGAACTACAGGCTGCATGGGTGTTCGGTGTAAAGTCGATGCATATATGGAACCTTATTCCTGTTCGTCATATCGTATCATAGCAAACGCTTTATCTGTGACTATTTTATCGGGTACAGTAGCAAAAATGATAACCAAATTATGCGTAATTATTATGCCCCTACCTGATGTCGTTTCCTTGTCTCAAATCGCCGCAAATGTGATCTGAAAGGAACGAAATGTTCGTTTACGCCGGGTATCCTGGCACGCAGTACCGCCCACTTGCTGACACCTGGTTGTAGGCAGTCGAACCAATCGCTGATTCTGCCTGGCTGATCGATGATTTATTCCACGTCTCTGATAGTGTGGTTTTCCATCAAAGGCGAAATTTTCTTTTTTCTATAAAATTATATAATTGTATTCATATGTCGATGAGTGACATGGTGATGAGTACCGCAACTTTCAGGAATTGTATTAGGCAGGAGTAAAAAAAAATTCCACGCACAGCAATTTTTTCAACCAAATTAGGGCCAGGGGAAATCCTATATTACTTCAACGACTGATGGCGTTTCTACAGCACGAGGTTATTTGGTGCGGGGCCTGCGCCCAATGGCGGAATGATAATACCCCCCGATCTCCGCTACGTGAAACAACCATTTTTTGTCTGGATTTTACAGCCGGTGACGCCCCTGCCCACGCCTACACTAACGTCACAGATTTGTTGCGTGACTATCTACGACGTTGTACTCTATGGCCCGATCTCAGTCTTTCACACTGGTGTCGAACTCGTCATAATTGCAATGGGGTAAACGTATATGATGTATGCATATGGGAACAATTCGAACCTAGTAAAGACTGACACAGTTGTGATAAGTAATTTTTATTACTATAATAGATGCTGTTTTATAATGGCATATAGTAATAACTAAATGTCATCGTCGTGATCGCTCTGGAGCCGTATTGTCTTGTATTTGGACGACTGTCACAGCAAGCTGTTTCTTGATCTGCCTGTCTTGCGCCATACTCTGTTCGCCGGAGCCCGTCCTGAGCTAGGTCGGTCATTTTCCTTCGTACGTTTCCTGGTGCTGCTACGCGATGGCCATTTGTTATCTCGTAATCTATTGATGTGTCCCGCCTATGTCTAATTCCCTCTTCTTACTTAGAATATAACGTCCGTGATTTATTGTTGTATGTTTCCTTATATACTTGGCCCTATTTTAATAACCTCTGTCTGGCATTGTTTTTTTTTCGGCTGCTAGCTTGTGTTTTTTATCTGGCTAGTAAGTAGCCATGCGTACACACAGTGTTTCATTGCACGATTTGCAGAAATTGGAGTACTATAGAATTGCATTGAATTAACATATTATTATATACGTTTGCCCCCCCCCCCCCCATCGATGAAGGCAGGCCAACAATGTGACATTGTATCAGCCAGCCACTAAAGCCACATAGCGATCCTTATTCCCTCACAGTAACTTCGGCCCTCTTATCTCCTGAAGTCAGGCCGTCGAAAAAGACAGTAAACATCGCAATAAACTTAAGCTTCAGACGCTGCGCACGTGCACATGCGTACGTAAAACGTGGTGTGTGTGCATCTGTGTCCAACGGAACGCATGCATGGTTATACGGCAAGCACATATATCAATGCAAACTACTGTAAACCTACGTCGCTGTTTTTTGTTGTTGTAAACATCGACATTGCATCACTGAGATATAGTTACCAAATATGGACAAGTATGCATGCTTTACTTTGATAAGCATTAAACAATAACTCTGCTGTTAAAGAAAACATGTCTAAAGCAGAAAGAGTTACGTTTATCACGTTTTGAGGATGATAATATATCGACGCAATAGAAACATGTAGAAACATGATTGTTATAGGTATTGCTCCTGTGACGTGTTATATTGTCGGTGTGTGTTTCTTCGAAAATAGTGTGTGGCACGCGATTAAATACTTCCTTTGATTAGTTTCTTTGCTCAAGTGATTTAGTCCAACACTAGTGGATTATTATATTGTCAGGATACGTCAAGTTTTATACACTGTGTAATATTCACATCAAGTAAAACATGTGGCTACCTTTGTTTAGCCAATTGATGAAAAAGTATTGCGTCGTAACATTTGGCAGCCTACTTTAATAAATTACGAAGCCGACAATTAAACATTTTTGAATAGAATTGAACTGAAATTTATTTGGCATATAAAATGCAACAGACACAGAACATGTGTCAATAATAAATGCCAGGACGGCTGTAAGGAATAAATTAGTTGAAGCAACTGGACGCCCTTTAAAATTGCATACTAATTTCTACCTTTAGTAGTACATGATGTACATAATAATACTTTGATTAGTAACAGTTTATTACTATGCATATTCTAGTTTAATAAATGTTGGTGTGAGAAATGATACAATTATGAATTAATATTGTTCGTCAAGCAGGAACACCAATTTCTTAAAGGGCAAATCTCCGAGTATGAATTTATAATAATTTGTTTGAGATTGTACTTTTATTTAGCGATAGGTGCAGTGCATTATATAGATGCAACAGTATGGTATGTAGTTTATAAAAACAATCCCTGTTGTTTTTTCATTTCTGCTCTTATGAAACATACATGAATATTATTGCTTTGACTGGTTACATGACTGTGAAAATCAGTGTTTTTCATGATAGATGTTAAAAGGTATTTTGCACATTGTTTTATGATTATTAATTTTTATCATATAGCTGATATCCTTGAATTATAAATAGGTCTTCTAATTTAAGAATACTGAACTTTTTAAAGATGGGATCAGTGTGCGCTGTAAATGTGGTATTGTTATCCAATCGAACAACGTTTTTATAAGTTTAAATAGTCTGCTTATGTTAGTTAAATATACCAAGCAAGTAGACCAAAATAATCATAAATGGGGTTGAACTAAGGCATTATGTATTTGCTTTAATGCGCACGATTGTAGCAGTGGCTTTATGTTATTAATTATTGCTAATAACTGGGCAATATTATTGCATTTGTCATTTGTATTTTTCTTCCAGTTATTTTTGTTCAATCCACATAACTAACACTTTCTATTTTATCACTATTTAGAAAATAATTCTCATGAGTGTATATTTAATTTGTTTGCGTGTTTTGAAAGAACATGCATTGTTTGCCTATGTTAAGTGAACGTTTGTTGGCACTTATCCAATGAGACATTTTTGTGATTTCAGAATTAACATTACTGGTGAGACTACTGAGGTTTTTGCGTTTGAAGAGTAGTCTTGTATAATCAGCAAACAGTATGAATTGAGCTGTATATGATGATAAAGGCATATCATTTATTGAAATAAAAAATAGTAGTGGTCCCATAATGGATTCTTATGGGACTCCACATTTTGATAATCATACATTGTATCTTTGTTTATAACAAATTGCTTTCTATGTTCAAGATAGCTTTTAAAAACGTTTGTGTGGGACCCCTCTAATACCATAGTGCCATAGTTTATCAAGGATAACGTTGTGATCTAAAGTGTCAAAAGATTTGCTGAAGTCAATGAACACGGCAAGAGCATAATGTTTGTCATTTAACGCATTTCCTACGCTATCTATTACTTCCACAGTCATATGTTCCATTGAACTTGGTTTAAGAAAACCATATTGGGATGGAAACAGAATATTATACTTATCAGGAAAGCTGTGGAGACGATTATATATCAATCTTGCAAACACTTTGGAGACTGTAGATAATAATGAGATGGGCCTGTAGTTTGTAAACAAACAGGCATCTCCATATTTGTAAAAACAAACAGGTATCGCTTTAGCCATTTTTAGGTCATCAGGAAATATACCAGATCGTATCATAGAATTGAAAATTTAAGGCAATACTTTCCATCGATTTTTTCATCAATTTAGTTGATATATTACCAAATCCAGTACTTGACTTTGATTTGATATTTTGTATGATGTTAATTATTTCTGCACAAGTGACAATACTTGGCAACTGATTCTGCATGCAATCGGTATAGCTATTTGTATTGTTTTTATTTTATTAGCTAAATTTGCTTTATTGGGACATGAAGTATGTTTTCAATTGTTGTCCTCGTTCACTGTATTTTATTTTTAGACACTGTAAATTTAATATTCCTGTACTGAGATTTGGCGTTATGAATTACCCTGTTCAATATGTTTATGTACTGTTTGTATTGTTGGTCAATATTATTAAAATCTGGTGTCTGTTTAGAGCGAATGCGATTTTTACTCAAATTATCCCGAGTAAGTATGGATTTGAGTATGGTTGTGTCATGTTTAGTTTTTATATCTTCTCAGGAATGTGTTTATCAAGTAAACTGATAAATTGTTTAATATATAAGCCGTATGCATCATTTGGACATTCACTGTTTACAAAATTATCCCAATTTGTTGTAAATAGGGAATTATTACAGTTGTCAATATGTGACTTGTTAAAATACATATGCGTAATCGAAGATTACTGTTTTGTTTTTTACTCGTTCGTCTGCACATCGCACATCTCTTGATATCATTTTCGATTTCGTTAGTGATAACGACTGCTAACTATTAACAAGCGTCATTAACTGGTTTCGCACAAATTATTTAGCAAGTGTATTGTTCATACGAATATAATAAATATATTATATGATGACTTTACCGGGTGTCTAAATGCACTTTTTTGTCTGTTCTTGTATTGGCGTTTCACACATGCAAGTGAAGATTTCCGGTTCGAATTATCTTGTTGCTGTTTACTACTTTTGGAAACCTTATTCACTTCACTAGTAACTAGTTTTACCGTGTATAACTGCTGGATATTTCTATAAGAATAATATTCGTAATCACTGAGAATAGTTGAGACGAACAGGTTTGCCTGGAGATGATGTTTGTGCCGGATTCTGCGCCATATAAACTAATATTCCTTCACCCTTCAAACTACCGAATTTGTAATGGTGTAAATCACAAAAATTACATGTCGGCAATATCACGTGAGTTATTGTATAGCTTAGTTTATGAGCGAATTACTTTGTTAAAACAACTTCACTCAACGTTTGGAATACAGTAAATAAGTTATTCGTTCTGATTATTTAAACCACAATACACGTTGTTAAACAACTTATTATTATATCGGGTAGCAGTTATGACTGCGTCTTAACAGGATACATTAGTAAGTAATGAGATGAAAGAAAATCAACAAATATCTGTTTATACATATTGGTTGATGTTTGTATACGAATAGTGTCCGTCCAATAATTGCAGCGTACGCGAATGGTCCACAATGAAGTCGACAAAACTGATTGTTTGTAACGGCCATTTTGGGGATTACATAAGAACTTACATTGACTTTCTATCCTTAAGAAAACGAACGATTGCACGAATATATACCGCATTTATAAAAGGCTGTTACTTTTACACCGCAATGAATTGAATAATATGTGAAATTATGACATGCTTCGCGATGTTCATGTCACTCTTTGTCGACGTATTCACTTAATATTTTTATTTATGTTTTGCATGAATATGAATATGTTTTGTATATTACGTTTATTTTGATATATATATATATATATATATATATATATATATATATATATGTATATATATGTATATATATATATAAAACACAACAAGCTCACCACAGTCGCTGTTTATTTACATATCTGTATGAATAGCAATAATTAATAAAACGATATATGTATATTGTCGAAAAACAGCAACATTGTGGATTAACTATATTTTTACCAAAGACGCCATAACTCGAAGGCGCACTATAGTATTATGCATGTTATACGATTGAATTAAACCAGACATGCAAGTGTCAGTGTCATTGTAATTCCCTATCCACGCTGTCTTACTTTAACATATGATGGATGTTTGTTAAGGTTGTTAATTAACAAAGAACATCATTGATTATAGTGCATATAAGCAAATACATATTATAACCGTATTAGGTTGCTGTGTCAGTACTAAATACGTGACTGAAAATGTGTGTGCGCGCGTGTGTGTGTGTGTGTGTGTGTGTGTGCGTGCGTGCGTGCGTGTGTGTGTGTGTGCGAATGTGTGCGCATATGTGTGTGCGCGTTTAAGTGGGTGACTGGGTGTATATATCATTATATATAAGTATAATATATATATATATATATATATATATATAAATATACACGCACACATACACACACACAGATTTGACGTAAGCAGTGTTAATTGGGATGGAAAAATGTGTTTGTAAAATAAATGCATTTAACAATGCAGCGAGGAAAACAAAACAAACACAATTTTCGCAGAACCCTTAGCGACAGTAGTACGATATATCTACGGACGTAACTAAAATCATTCTATTGAACACATCGCATGTGCTCCTATTCCTACTATTTCCTGGATTTGTTCAATTTTTTAAATATTCTCCGGTCTCGCGATATTACAAATTTCAATATAATATGTTAAATAAATTAATGATTATATTCAATAAACCACCCATGCGGGATTTCTTACCTAATTGTACTAGTTTAATCAACTGCATTCCATCAATATTTGCTGACAAATAGTGTTTGTCGGAACACAACATTTTGTTTAGGAATGTGGTACGAATGCCTCAGATGGGTCAGCATCACTCGTGGTTGTTTCAAACGTTACTAAAAAAACGAACTTCGTTACAATATAATATGAATTACAACCAACATACCTCGTCTTTGATATTAATGCATGTTCCCCCTGGTTTGCCGGTGTTACATCATTCACGTTTCACCGTCCGTCCTGCCGTCATTGCAATGCTGTCTGCTAGCCTAGAATGACATCACACTTGGCTTTGACTCTATTGGCTAAGCATGACGTGATTTTGGTAAATACGCACCACTCGCGTTTACGGCGTTGTATTCATGGTAGAAATGTCCATTTGGCTTAATATTTTATTATTAAACACAATCACACGAAATTCAACTTTAAACATTTTATTCGTATTTCTTTCGGTAACACGATGTGTCATCTGACCCTGTTTTATAGGTAGTCTGCGTGGAAAGAAAACTGGAATTGCAGGACGGAAGGATGTGGTTAACTGGAATGTGTTGCATTACTGTCACTGAGCATTGTGCCCAACATAAGTATTTTACAACACAAGCAGCTTGATACTAATTTGTTGAATAGGAGTGCACACGAACTGCGACTGAAAACATTCGTTTTATGCAAGAGTATTTAATTAAAAAGATGGTCCCCAGATCAAATAACCGCCATGCCCAGTGGATTATGATACCTCTCAGTTATTCATATACCAATTTATGCGGTTCGATTTCTTAAACGCCCTACGTTCATGGGAACATAATGTCATAATTGATGTTGGCAAGGATAACTAATTAATGATGTATCATATGTATCATACATGAAATTTCCTGAAAGGTGCTTCCTCGATAGCGACTAACATGGTCTTAGAGAAGTACCCTGACCGGACATTGTATTTTTAGTTATTTTACACTATTACCATGTTTGCTGTGATTTTTATATGTGTATTGATTCTGAATTATTTGACATGGATATAATGTATGCATTGTTTGAAATATTGTTCGAATAAAACATAATTCTTCTTGTTCTTCTGTATGTGCCGAGCAAACAAACGTTCCGGTGCGACGAAACTATGTTCCAGATACAGTGTAAAATGCAGCACGTTCATGTAGTCGTTAGTGAGACCAGGGTTTTTGACGTAAACATAATCATGATATAGCTCGAGGTGTATCCCTACCAGAATGACCACCACAAATCATCAGCACTCGCATGTGATTGACAATGATTTATAATGTCTCCAAGAATGGCTACCCAGTGCCAAGTAAATGCGATAATGTAGCACTTCTGTGCTATTGCCTTTTTAAGGAGAATATATGTCAACATTTTAACATATATGCGTATTGGTTATATTGCAACACTGTGTTAAATTGTGTGATGATATATTATTGATAGTCATTACGTGTATTATAAGCTTTATAGGTTATGCTATTTTTCACATTAAATGTCAGTAAGCTTTAAGGGATTCTCTGTAAGCTAACATACACTCAAGACGTAAAGTATCAAAACCTAATACGTTCTCTGCTATTCATACAGCGTATCTCTATGCATAATTTGAGTAATATCTGCGCAAATAGAGCTCCGCGAATTACTTCCTATTTTATCCCGACGTTTCACTACTTATTTATGTTGCTATAAATTGCCCAAATTACATTTGTTCTAACAATCCCTGGTCTGAAACTGTATTCCATATTGATAAACAACATTATAAATAAAATCATCTGCAAAATGTCATAGGTCGGAAAAGCGTAGATATCTGATATTTGATCTAGAATGTGATAACAGTATTGTGTAGTAGAGTGTATGTATGACGTCGTAATAACATATGCCTAACATAATGATTTGGTATGTATTAAATGCGTTAAATGTATATCCAAATATATGTCCATCGATATCTTTTTGGCATAGGTTGAATTGACTGTTACAAGCTTCTAAAACAAGTAGTGACGTAGCATCTCTACGAGGACCGGGGCTGTTCCTGATATACCAAAACTCCGTTGTAACAATTCTTCTATTAGGTCTGAACTTATCGTAATAATACCAACTGTCACTGTATAAATTTGCTAGGTTAGACAATTCATATTGATAGGTTCTACTGGAAATTTGGCTACGTCTTGTGAAATGTGTTTCAAATGCACGTACTCATACAGACCTTCGCTACATAACTAAACATGTCATATTTAGTAGTAGACAAGACATCGTCATAATAAAAAAACAGTTGATTCTATGTAATGCCTTGTTTACAAATATGAATTAAGTATTATGTAGAATAATGCGGGTTATGCCATCATCTGAATAACTTATTTAGCGTACGAAACTAAACC
The DNA here is from genome assembly GCA_964017155.1 of Oasisia sp. SBJ-2009. NCBI lineage: Eukaryota > Metazoa > Annelida > Polychaeta > Sabellida > Siboglinidae > Oasisia > Oasisia sp. SBJ-2009. The sequence goes on along the minus strand of OZ024855.1, from coordinate 55,189,549 downwards.
AATCACATGTTAGACGTGTTTGCTATAATTGGTTTGAATGAATTATGTAGACCAACATTTTGAGTGAATCCACAAACAGTGATCCAACATGTCCAGTGCGTCAGTAGTGGAATGTCAATCCTACATGTGCAATTTCAATTTATCTTGGCTAAACCAAGTGCCAGCAAACAGTTTAATGTCTCCAAGCCACATGTCCTAGAGACAATGGTTCGTTTATCATGCTGCATGCGAACTCACAAACCGTGTGCCGTTTCTGGATCACTCCGACGCAATAAAGGCGTAATCACATTTGATTGCTGCGTAACTAGTAAATTAGTTTAACTGTTTTGTACTTGGCTGGTAACCGTTGTGTACTAGTATACTATGATCCATTACGCCGTAAACATCACGATTGTATTCCATTATCAAACCAGATACGTCCGTTGAGTGTATCTCAGTGTGAACAGGGAATTTATTCGATGTGCGTATTCTTTCTGTATGAATGAAAATGATAACACCCTCACACACGCACGCACACTGACCACCAGACAGACAAAAACAAACAAACAAACAAACAAACAAACAAACAAACAACAAATAACAGACACAGAGAGGAGAGAGGAGACACTAACAGTCACAATGAGACATACATTTACTGAGAGAAGAACATATACAGAAACACATAGAGACAGAGAGATAGAGAGACAGAGAGACGGAGAGAGGGATGCAGAGAGTAACAGATAGAGAGGCGGACACAATGACAGACAAAGACACACACAGTGAGACAGATATACATAGAGACAGACACAATCAGAGGGGGAGATATATACATAATACATATACAGAAATAAACACAGAGATATACATGCATGCATGCATGCATGCATACAGACAGACAGACAGACAGACAGACAGACAGACAGACAGACAGACAGACAGACAGACAGACAGGCAGACACGCAGGCAGACACGCAGGCAGGCAGGCAGGCAGGCAGGCAGGCAGGCAGGCAGGCAGGCAGGCAGGCAGGCAGGCAGGCAGGCAGGCAGGCAGGCAGGCAGGCAGGCAGGCAGGCAGGCAGGCAGGCAGGCAGGCAGGCAGGCAGGCAGGCAGGCAGGCAGGCAGGCAGGCAGGCAGGCAGGCAGGCAGGCAGGCAGGCAGGCAGGCAGGCAGGCAGGCAGGCAGGCAGGCAGGCAGGCAGGCAGGCAGGCAGGCAGGCAGGCAGGCAGGCAGGCAGGCAGGCAGGCAGGCAGGCAGGCAGGCAGGCAGGGCGGGCGGGCGGGCGGGCGGGCGGACGGGCGGGCGGGCGGGCGGGCGGGCGGACGGACGGGCGGGCGGGCGGGCGGGCGGGCAGGCAGGCAGGCAAAGCGAAACCGTAAACACATGTTTAAGTAGTTTCTTTCTTCTAAAAACGACTACATCCACCACTGCCGCTAGGTCATCACAACTACAATATCCTGAATGTGTTCACAGATTCGCGTTGTTAGACTTTCAAACATCTTGAATTTGGATATATTACTAAATGAATATGAAATTAGTCAAAACATTATTGTGCAAATATGCATATTAGTCATAGGTGTGTGTGTGTGTGTGTGTGTGTGTGTGTGTGTGTGTGTGTGTGTGTGTGTGTGTGTGTGTTTATGTGTGTGCGCGCATGTGTGTGTGTGTGCACGCGCGTGTTTGTATGTGCGTATGTGCGTATGTGCGTATGTGCGTATGTGCGTATGTGCTTAGCTAATTTGTATAGTATATTCAACTTTTATTTGATGAATGTAAGTATTAACAAATCGTCATAAATATATAATAATTTGTCAATCATAGTTATTGTTGCCTTGTTTACTTTTATTTGTGTTTGTTATTTTATTATACACGGCTAATATCATACCGGTAAGAAATATCGATAAATAACTATAATATATCAATTGCTAATCTATTACACAATAGGATTTAAAATAAATACTATCGTACGTTTTCCCTGACATGACATAATAATTTGTCTGTGAATGTATGAACGCAACAGCATGGTGGAGATAATGATAACTAATGTTTTTATTTATGCATATTAATTTATGTTTAACGACTTCAGCCTATTATTCCCTAGTTTATTTCAGACATATGTTGCACCAACTGTTCAATGGGCATCATGTGTTGGCAACTGGTGCTAATGGCTGGACGGAAACGTGTAGATGTGTGAATAAATAGAAAACCTGGAATAGTTATTCGTCGTCTCACAAGTTCTACACAAGGTTTGAACACTGCATTTGAAACAAGGTCCTTGACAATCACACATGACTTATAATGCCTGATATTTCTTATGCGTAGATAATAAAATGTGTATACTCATTTTATATCAACCATTCATTAGCTCAGATAGGAAACAAAGGAAAACTGTGTGGACCTAAACGCCTATATATGTTAATAAAATCAAAGAACATTTTATTCAGATTTTTTCGGTGTGGACGATTCTACGGAATTCTTGAGTTCCTTGTTACTGAGACACGCCCCCAGCCAACGTTTGACCAATTAGCGCCTAGATCTTCTGTGACGTTGAAGCAGCGGCGAATGATGCAGGCGTGACGAGCCACATGTCCCTGTTTCACCAGCACTTATCTGAATACGCCAGCTCACATATTGGTTTCTCGTATCTCGTTCAATCTGGTGTTACATTTGCAAGACCTGTTGTATGTCCGCGGAGCAGGCGGATGTAACATTTTAGAAGTTAGAAGGCAACATAAACTGTTTTCGTCGACGGAAACATAAACTCTATTCTAAGTATGGCGACGTTCAC
>OZ024855.1:55164284-55181784 GCA_964017155.1 Oasisia sp. SBJ-2009 | reverse complement strand
TTTCCACTGAATGGCAATTTACGTAATGGTTACGAATGTGAAGTATAGGACTTTATACCCACCCAACTGAACATACAAATAGGTATCCTAGGAAATGCGTGAAAAAAAGAATGTCGCTGACATCACACGAAAAATGTCCTATTCAGTAATGCGGGATATCTAAACTGCAACATGTAATTACTTGTAATGGTTGCCCCAGCACGTCATTAAACTATATGCATGTGTGCTCCTCAAGCGGTGGCAACAAATGTTGTGACAATTGGTGCACAAAAGCCACAAATGTGTACTGTAGACTCCTGCTTCTTCAGCAAGAGAGCAGCAGTAGTAGTAAAAACTTTATTTCGTGACAGTAACCATGTCACATGGAAAGTCATGGTTTTCAGTGGGCGATCATCACCCAATATTCTTACATACAAGTCACACAATGAAGTTTTACAGAAATAAGAATAGTAATAAAATGTAATAAACCAATAAATAAGAAATGTGTAATTCAAATGTAATAATTTTTTTAATGCACAGATTTAAACACATACACATACACACACACACACACACACACACACATATATATATATATATATATATATATATATACTATTTAAAGTAACTATAATAAATGGCATTAGTAAAACACTACTTAAGATAATAATAGTAAATGAATAAATAAAATAATAAAATATAATGACTATAACATATAGTATATATTCAAATGCATTTAAACAATTTAAACAATTTCAGCTGTTAAAAACATTCAGTGTGGTACTGTTTCATATATTGTTGAATATATATATATATATATATATATATATATATATATATATATATATATATATATATATATATATAAGAGATTACATAAAACGTGTCAACGAAATTATCTGGTATATATATATATGATTGTTTTTATGTATTTTTTTATTGACAAAAAGATACCAATGTCATTGCTAACACAAATAATTGAGCCTTGGCAAATGTAAGACCTATCCTACAATGCCATAGCTAGGATTTTGTTTTGAAGGGGGCATATATATATATATATATATATATATATATATATATATATATATATATATATATATATATATATACCCTACAGAATGTTATAGACAATTAGAAACTGTCAAAGTAAGAATCAACGAAAAAACGTACATAATACTATGATATAGAAACACGAACCCATAGCTCCTATATGATAGCCACCTAAAGCCGGACACCATATTCCTCACGCTACATGTCCCAAACTTGCAGACAAAGAACTTCGTCATTTACTCTGACGACACAGTAATTACACATTTATACCTTAACGTGAACGATGAGACGCCGACGTTCAACCAGTAATTTCATTACGTGTAACGTTGCTACTTATTAATTGGTTTTTTCCAAGGAAGTTCCAACTACACCGTTGAAAATTGACTAGATATAAATTGTTTTGTTTCAACGTGTAATTTGATATTAGTCAGGCAACTACTATTTTGCGTCCCTGTGTTGATATAGTAACAGCCGTCACTCGCATTGAGTATGATGACATTTTCGTTGCCCTGAGATAGCTGGGAACTTATCGACTACGGCAGAAGTGGAGGATTCCTCCACATTGGATAACTGAATCCTAGTCGAATGAAAAAATATTTCGGCACTTGAGTATAATTCGGATCCACCTCGATGTAGTCGCCATAATTGTGTATTTGCCTACACATGATAGGTCATACTAACCCTGACATAAATGATAATAATTCATCATTCCCAGAAATATTTCTCTTTTACAAATACTTCGTTTTCGACACAGTTTGAGACCTAAAACAGTGCTCCGGGTTGTGTCAGCCGCAAGTGCAGCGGCCACGTGATTCTGCGCTGTGCTCTTAGAATGAGTAACACACAGTTTGTTTTGGACAATGGTACCGTCATTTCTACCTCAAAAGTGCGCAAAGACCCGCTGTTTATGGAATATAAATATGCACAGGATGATTTTAAATGATTGAATTTACGAAATGAAATATTATATGTTGGCGAAGACACAGGTATAACGGTAAAATTGAGGTTGGGCCGGGTTCGACATTGAGTGCCCAACTTTCTTTGCGAAATGGTAGGACTGGGAACGGAAGTCCTACACAGCCACCCGTATATCCTCTGTACGTGGTCGCTATAATTATTAATCAGGCAGCGACTTTATCATCCAGCCAGTTATTGATCCTCTGTTCCCTATCCTCCAAATGTTCAGGGATTGCGGGGCCGTGTCCCCCCCCCCAGGCTATGCCACTGCTATCCTAAGCTTGCACTTAGGGTAACTAAAACACAAACTGCAATTTTAATGGATTACCTATAGACAATTCGACATTGCATAGTGTCTAGAAACGACTTTATGAATGTGGTTTTGACAACATTTCAACTAAATAATTAATTTTAATAAAATAATACATTTAGAAATCTCGCACCATAAAAATCAATCATTCACTAGTTTCTTTCATTTTTTCTAACTGACTAAAATAGCAAATGTAATATGGTTTTATTAAAATACAACGAACCATTACGTCACAACTATTGTTCAGCCTCCATATGCTAATAATATGTTATGTATATAATTATATATATATATATATATATATATATATATATATATATATATATATATATATATATATATATATATATATATATATATATATATATATATATATATATATATATATATATATATATATATATATATATACTATCCATAAACGTCAGTTACGTAAAATAAATATCAGTTACGTAAAATAAGTCAACTAAAACATGCTGTAAGTTACCTCACTGTCTACTTAGTATTTTATTATTACTTTTATGTTTCTACAAGATGTTGGCACGGTCTTTGTTTTGAAATGTTCAAGAACCTTTCAGTTTGTTGTTGTTTTACCATTCACCACCCGATCTGAAAACAATATAGCTTAATAAAAGATTCTGACGCAATGAATGCTCTAATTAACCTGCTTTTTCTGCATGGGTCCTCTTCTTGGTGATACTATAGACCAACGAACGATTGCAATTAGTAGAATGTAATTATATACAACTAAGTGATATTAATTAGTGCTTATTTATTCACTGCCTCTAGTTCACGTTTCTCCAAGCGTTATGATGTAGCATTTCGAGTTTACAGGAAAATATTTAGTTGATGATATTCTAACACTATATGACCACAACGTGCAACTATACGAAAAACAACCAACAAATCTTTAACGCAAACAAATGTGCGATGTTGCATGAGCCAGCGTCTCCATTGAAAAACTGTTTCTTTGGAAGTTGCACTGTGTGACTCATGGGTGCCTTGTCACGCATCTACACGCAACGACCGTTATATTGAGGCATACAATGGCATGTGTCAAAAACTGTTTCACAGTGTGACAGAACATGGATCCCACAGCGTCAACGTGTCTTCACCACCAAGATTGTTTGTTAATGGCTGTTACTCAAAAATGTATTATCGTTAAAAACATATACCAAATGCCTTTTGCGCGCGATTAGTCTTACGTAATTTTTCAAAAGGCCGATAAATTGAAAGCAACATAACCTGTTTCTACATAACCCGGAAACTAAATGTACGATAACTATGAGCAAAGTTACAAGAGGTGGTTAAAAAACCCGCAGTGGACATGGATCCCTTATGCGTGTGCGTGTGCGTGTGCGTGTGCGTGTGCGTGTGCGTGTGCGTGTGCGTGTGCGTGTGCGTGTGCGTGTGCGTGTGCGTGTGCGTGTGCGTGTGCGTGTGCGTGTGCGTGTGCGTGTGCGTGTGCGTGTGCGTGTGCGTGTGCGTGTGCGTGTGCGTGTGCGTGTGCGTGTGCGTGTGCGTGTGCGTGTGCGTGTGCGTGTGCGTGTGCGTGTGCGTGTGCGTGTGCGTGTGCGTGTGCGTGTGCGTGTGCGTGTGCGTGTGCGTGTGCGTGTGCGTGTGCGTGTGCGTGTGCGTGTGCGTGTGCGTGTGCGTGTGCGTGTGCGTGTGCGTGTGCGTGTGCGTGTGCGTGTGCGTGTGCGTGTGCGTGTGCGTGTGCGTGTGCGTGTGCGTGTGCGTGTGCGTGTGCGTGTGCGTGTGCGTGTGCGTGTGCGTGTGCGTGTGCGTGTGCGTGCATTCCACGGTGAGGTCCTAATTAAACTTAGGATGTATATTTGTTCAACATTGTTAAACACAAAACTCTATAATAATTTGTACGATATGCTTGTTGCTCAAAAATGTTTGTATAATTTGCTATAATGAATCACTCTGATGAAATTGCACAGTCTAGCGGGTTATTCATTGGGACCTTAGTTAAGGTTTATCCGCTAGGTGGCGCAACGTATACGTACATTTTGCGTCGCATCCAGTAGGTGGCACAACATAAAAACAGGAAATTGGCGCAGTCTAAAATTAAATATGATTTTTTTTTTAATCTCTGTTTGCTTTTATGGTATAGTGGCATACAATATTTACTTGTTTTGAGAGGTATGCAAACAAAATTGCTAATCTTCTCGCATCTCCATCTTGTTCGCGCATTTCAAATCTACTGCGTTTTGCTAACGTGTTTTCAGATGTAGTATTTCCATTTAAATAAACTGATGAAATGTTGTGAAACAAGCAACATTGAATAAATAGTCATGACGACTGTTTTGGTTTATTGGATTTATAGCTCACCACAAGTTCGACTTATACTTTAATAACTTTAATCATCTCAACGATGATGACCCTCATGGCAAAAATGTATTTATGTATGTATGTATTTATGTATGTATGTATGTATGTATGTATGTATGTATGTATGTATGTATGTATGTATGTGTGTATGTATGTATGTATGTATGTATGTATGTATGTATGTGTGTGTATGTATGTATATATGTATCTATGTATGTGTGTGTGTATGTATGTATATATGTATCTATGTATCTATGTATGTATGTATGTATGTATGTATGTATGTATGTATGTATGTATGTATGTATGTATGTATGTATCTATGTATGTATGCATGTATGCATGTATGTATGTATGTATGTATGTATGTATGTATGTATGTATGTATGTATGTATGTATGTATGTATGTATGTATGTATGTATGTATGTATGTATGTATGTGTGTGTGTGTATGTATGTATGTATGTATGTATGTGTGTGTGTATGTATGTATGTATGTATGTATGTATGTATGTGTGTATGTATGTATGTATGTATGTATGTATGTGTGTATGTATGTATGTATGTATGTATGTATGTATGTATGTGTGTATGTATGTATGTATGTGTGTATGTATGTACGTATGGGTGTAAGTATGTATGTATATATATATATATGTGTGTGTGCGTGTGCGTGTGCGTGTGCGTGCACGTTTGCATGTACGCACATATGCACGAACTTACTACATACGTCGGATCACGTTGTTATATAATACCAACGTAACAAATGTTTATTTTATTATTTATACGCATGTAGCATTCGGCGTTTAACTTTTGCATAACATAGTAATTGTCGTTATATCAGTATATTTTCAAGTGACAATAATGTCCGTAACTGTATTGTCAAACGGATGTATTCAATTGTGGCACAGATGTCCTACATGGTAAAGTGCTTTAATCATTTGATGTTATTTTGATAAAGTATAGAACTGGATTATTGTACTTGGTGACGTTCATTTGGCGTTGTCGTGTTAATATAAATAAATTATGAAAATATTGTCTTTTTTATGGTGAACAAAGCCTGAAGCGTGTTTTGAAATATTAATATGAAGAAACTGTAATCAATAAAATTGATGTCCAGTCAGGAATGGTGAACACACTCGTTAGCAACACCCACGGCGTGGGATGCGACGGAACGTTTGCATTGTGATAATGTTCTCTAAAACCAAACATGCCGTTTGTTGTTGGAGTGAGCGCGTGGCTTGTAGGACGAAAACAACCCAGTAGTTATTCGGCATGCTTCCGAAGTACGTATAGTAGCAAACGAACACAATATCACGACGTTGTATCGCCAAACCCACATGTGGCCTCTCGTGTGCGTGGGTTATGCAACATGTTGTGAAGGGTTATTCTGGGCGGAAGTTTCATTCAGCAATCTAACATGACTTAATCATAATGAAGACTGAATTCCCCAACGATGGGGAAGTCGATTGGTACATGACACTAATTCGTCTAGGAATGGTGGAACAGCTGTTGTAGATGTGCTACAAATGATGACACAATATATTAGTGTTGACGTTTCTGTTGATTTAGGGTCTAAACCCTCGAGGTGTGCTAAACATATTAGCCGTGTTTTTATTTTGGTTTCTTAGTTGGAATATAGTTTCAACACAACAGTTTCACCATACGATATCTAACACAATGTCACTTGGTATTTAAAGCATCAAAATCGTGCACAATTTGCAATGTTACTGTTTCAGAAAATGTATTAGCGCAAATACGGGTTCAGAGTCTATTGCACGTATAACGTTGTTTTCTTTCTTTTTGACGTACTTGACTTAGATTATTGGAAATTATGCAGGATGTTCTCTTTACAATATACAAAAGCTTGTTAAATATCCAACACGTTCAACAAGACAGAGACACTACCGTGTTTCGAAGCAAGATGGCAGCATCATTATAACTGATAATCTGATATGATAGAATTCATTATAAAACACCATCACGTGAATTTGAAAGAAAATACTCTCGGCACAACAAACCCAGATGTTCAGATAGATTACAAATATTGAGATGGGATGTCGAAGAGAGGTTTGGCATGACGAGACGGTAGCAAAGCGTTACAAACTACTGTATAATTATTGTTGAACCCATAACGCATGTCTTATATGATAATAATGACACACCGATTTCAAAACAATGTCACAACGACGCATTGTGTCAGCAGTCCTATAAAACGTGTTCACAGACTGTGAAGAAAGTTCCATAAATACAAGCATATGGCTCCCTCTCACCAAAACTGTTCAATCAACAGTTAGTGCAGTGAAATAGAAATAAACATCGATTGGGAAAATATATTTGAGTAACGTACACATAAAAAATAATCGAGTTGGCTACAGAGTCGCACAAAGCAGTCCAGAAGAGCAGGTGTAGTGTAGCGTAGCGTAGCGTAGCGCAGCGTAGCGCAGCGTAGCGCAGCATCAACACCCTGAGGTCCCTGGTGGTGCACCCGAAAGACAAGACAAACCGGCAAAGTGTGGGAAGGTCTACGACATCCAATGCCTGGACTGCAACCAACAAGGGGAAACAGCAAGACCACTGGGCATACGAATTAAAGAACATCTGTCGTGTCACCAACCACTATCAGCGTAAGAGAACAAAAGCTAAACACAGGCCACCAGTGTTCAATGAGGGATGTAAAAATCATAGACAGTGAAGAGAACTGGTACATGAGGAAAATCAAAGAGGCCATAAACATACACAGGGGAAGCCGGCTTTAAACAGAGACATTAGTCAGGATCTCCCGCCTTGTGTCACATGATGCAAGTCATGTGACACAACCGGGAAATTCAGTCCGCCGAAGAAGACTGTGGTAAACAACCAAACTATACGGAAAACAACAAGGTTTCTTGAGGGGTAATTCATTTTATTTATAGGCAACGCCTTCTTCATGAAGGACCAATGCCAAACTGTAATTGTCCTTTGTGCCACACGGGTAATATTATGGTGCACAATCCAAACTTCATTGGGTTGTTTTACTATGACAAGGTTATATGACGGCGGAAATAAGCTATCTAACACTAAGAAGAAACATATTCTAAATAGTTGGTGTAGCAGCAAAACAAATTTCACAGTGAAGCCTCTTATTGACTCTACGCACGGAAGTAAGTCACAGCTAGATGATCGAAACTGGGAAGTTTTTCTTGCAGGAGTAAACACTGGAAGTGTGTATCTTGGCTGCTAACGTGAAAGTGCCTGGTAGAAAATGTTGTCAACGACTGAACGTGAAATATGCACAGTTGGTGAAAGATAATCTTCAATATAGACTTTCTGTGGAGTATCGGTTAGAAATCATGATATTCATCTCAAAATTATACTAGATACATCACATATACTAGATACACCGAAACAATAAATGATATAATATAATAGTGTGAACAATAAACAATAGGGTACCCAACACATGTTACATAATAATTGAATCCTGTTAAAATATGTTTATTTGTACTAACCTTATTTGGTTTTTTAGTTTCTAATGCTTGCACGCAGGCAAAGCAGAATATGTCTGAAGCTTGGTTATGATATTACAATTGTTGTGTTGTTACAGTTAAAATAGCATACCAGTTTCTTTCAAGTATTAGTGTTAAGAATATTGCTATTGTCATGAAGGTGTTGCAGGTCTGGACAATGAAATGAATTTAGAGGGTTTTGCTTTTTGGAAACTATACTGAGATTAGTAATGATGATGATTATGATGTTCTGATGGCTACCTACGTTCAACACGTAATGTTGCTCCTTTCGACTGGTGAGAATTTCACGATATATGCACGCAAGGAAGCTACAGAAACACCACAGCAAGGTAGAAGGCGCGTGTGTGTGTGCGTGTGTGTGTGTGTGTGCGTGCGCCTGCGTTTGTGTCTGTGTGCGCGCGTGTGTGTGCGCGCGTGTATGTGTTTGAGTGTGCGTGTGCGCGTATGTGCGTGTGCGCGCGCGTGTGCGTATGCGAGTGTATGTGTGTGCGCGCGCGTGTGGGTGTGTGCGTTTGTGTGTTTGCGTGTGTGTACGTATGTGTTAAAACAATTATAATGTATTAAAATAATTTTAACTATACTAAAATGAAAGAATATTACAATCTCTATGACCTAGATTTTGATTTGCAGTTCTTCATGTTATCATACATGTGGGAACAACTCTGCTGAATTGAACCATTATTGGTGTCTGGTCATGCAAAGAAAATGACACGGAATGACCCTTCATTTTGATTGACAGTTACTGGTACCAACATCTACGTCCGACATCCCTGACCCGGTTCCTAGCACTCTATCGGCTCTAGATGAAGAGATCCCTACATCCATTAGTAGGGGAGAAATGAACCCCCGTGACCTCGTCCGAACCACCGGTGTATCGGTTCACCAACAAGAGACAACCCATAAACAAAGGCAATACAACAACAAGAACAATTATAGTAGTAGGAGTAGTAGTAGTAGTAGTAGTAGTAGTAGTAGTAGTAGTAGCAGTAGCGGTAGCGGTAGCGGCAGCGGCAGCGGCAGCGGCAGCGGCAGCGGCAGCGGCAGCGGCAGCGGCAGCGGCAGCGGCAGCGGCAGCGGCAGCGGCAGCGGCAACGGCAACGGCAACGGCAACAACAACAACAACAACAACAACAACAACAACAACAACAACACCACCACAACCAACAACAACAACAACAACAACAACAACAACAACAACAACAACAACAATAACAATAACAATAACAATAACAATAACAATAACAATAACAATAACAATAACAATAACAATAACAATAACAATAACAATAACAATAACAATAACAATAACAATAACAATAACAATAACAATAACAATAACAATAACAATAACAATAACAATAACAATAACAATAACAATAACAATAACAATAACAATAACAATAACAATAATAATAATAACTGTAACGCTTACATTGCGCATGTGTCCTAGAAAATTCAAGTTTAGAGGCGCAGCAACCACAATCATTTGGCGCAATCATAAATGTGGACAGGCAAAAGTCGCATTGGAGCATAAGAAACCGACGAAAATGCAGTGGCTGGGTACAACAGTGTTTAGCACTGACAATTTGACAGATTTGTTATTGCAATATTTGTTTTGACTTTTGTTGAAGCTGTTCATTCATTGTAGAATCTCATGTATAACTAATTATCGTGAACAATCAGACGTCGCTCGTAGAGTTTAAAGAAACCACACAAAAAGCAGGCAAGAGATTTTATTGGTCAAACTACAACAAGCAGGGAAACAGTGTCATTCATGGCCCCGTGTTGCAAACGATAAGGAAATGGTGTCGCTGCTGTCGCAGGACAACTAATGATGACACTGCATTTGGTGAGCTAGGACTGACTACAATGCTATTTAGGTACCAATAAACACATTTAAAGGAAGTCGTCATTTGTTTATATCAATGTATGTTCCTAACATACGAGATATAACAGCAGTGAACGTAAATAGCTTAAACAATTTGGATGCTTTGAATATAGACTTGCTTACATGTTTTCAATGAGGTGTGTCAAGTCACATAGCCTTTTATGTAAGCTTTTGTTATTGTATGGCTATTTAACAAAAATATTATTTTACAAATCATATGGATTGCGTACGCCTATACGCTACAGTACATGTTCACACTGTGCAACACATTGTGTATTTGTCCCTACATAAATGTAGCTATAAACGTCAGCGCCAAGCATCGGACAGCAATTGGTTGTCCAACGGCATAAAGACTCGTGTACATTCCAGTGCATTCATTCTTACGCATGCAGCATTCTGTTACACACACCCACATTCTAACTAATTGTTCTGTGTGACGAATCAGACACATTTCTCTAATCAACATGAAGCATGGGAAAATTGTAGCCGAAAATTAACGGTTCTGTTGTTAAGATATACCCATTCTATTCTACGTTATATCCGCATCATCACATAACGTTTCCGGATTGGTTGTGCTTTGCTTGAATTTGCATCCTTCAGGTGTTATCTGTGACGCACGGTGGACACTGTAATGCGTGTGACATTAAATCGACTCCCTAAGTGATGAATCTGCAACAACTCCACAAGCGACGCTGTCTTCTTGGATTACAGCATGGGGAATACAAACTGATGGTTGAGTATAATGCGATTGACAAGAAGGTAGAGCTGAGCTACATCGCCACCAGCAACACGCTGATGACGCTGGCCAGTCGTTGTGTGACGCCAGACTTACATTCTGTGACGTAGGTGTGAGCTCATAACAGCACCCAACGAACCTTTCACATCTTTCACATTAACTGCCCTAACGATCACTTCATAAATGTACACATGCATGCAATGATGATTACTTCCATATATGTACATGCATACGTGTACATATAAAATACATACATGGATACAAACATGCATGCATACAACCATACACACATAAACACATTCACACACACACATGCATGCATACATACACACATACATACATACATGCATACATACATACATACATACATACATACATACATACATACATACATACATACATACATAAATACATACATAAATACATGCATACACACGCATGTACACATGCCGACATCCATATACGCACACGTGCGTACATCCATACATGCATACATGCACTCACGCACTCACGCACTGCCGCACTCACGCACTCATGCACTCACGCACTCACGCATCACTCACGCACTCACGCAGTCAAACACTCACGCAGACACACGCTATATTCAGGTATGTGCCATCGCGAACCGGCATACATACATACATGCACACACACGTACATTCGTATGTACGCACGTACGTACGTACATGTATACGTACATACATACATCCGTCCAACCCTTCATTCTTACATACATGTATGTATACATACGTACATTCACACACATACATACATACATACATACATACATACATACATACATACATACATACATACACACATACATTCACACACACACACACACACACACACACACACACACACATACATATATATATATATATGTGAATGTATGTGTGTATGTATGTATGTATGTATGTATGTATGTATGTATGTATGTATGTATGTATGTATGTGTGTGAATGTACGTATGTCCACAGACATATATATATATATTATATATAATATATATATATAATATATATATATATAATATATATATATATATATATATATATATATATATATACAAGATATATTATTTTATCAATCTTATTATAGGTCCACCGAACTTGCATGAGTTCGTTATACATACAACACATTACTATACAATACATACGTACATACCTTTCACATAATATTGTTGAAGCCTGCTGTCAATTTGGTATTTTGGAATATTCTTGTGTAACCTCATGACAACGCTCATGTAGCCATGGTGTCCTTTTTCAAGTGTGTATTATCTAACATTTCTGTCCAAAAGGCCGACATATTTTATGTATTACTCTTCCCGTTTATACTATTATTTCCAGTTTCGCGTTAACATGTTAATTCCAATCACAATTGATTTTAAATACCATTGGTGTAGATGTGTTCATGGGATAATTTTGACCAGTTTTGGTAAGAATGGTGTATGCCATATATCTGAATAAACATGTATTACGTTATCTGTGTCGTGATGAAGGATAACCGTTGAACAACTCTTTAAGTATCTTGCTGTATGCTATGTCGGTGTACTTGGGTGTACGTTGTGTGATTCTGACCCATTCAGATGTGTTTCATTGGACACCACTTATTGACTGTGAGAAAAACAGTAACCTCTTTGTGTTGTTGCGCCGCTGAGCTTGTTGTCCAAGGTTTTGGGCGTAATATGGGGCCATGGAGGCTGCACTGTAAGAAGAACAATTGCCCGATACAAAGATAAATATCGCTGAGGTTACCCTAAGCTAAGAACGAATGAGAGCAAGTCAAATTTCAAACGAGTGGGTGAATTGTGAAGATATTAACCGAGCAAGAAAAGGATGGTAGCAAAACAACATTGGATATTTAACAGTTATCTTGCTGAGCAATCTTAAACACTAATCAGACCATTACTGATCGACATTAATTATACATTTATTTATTCGTGACGACAAGGTTAGATACACATGGAACGATGGTGTGAACGTTTTAAGTAAATGCCATCTAAGTTCACTTTTCACATGGAATGTGTCGCTTTAGGTGTTAACTTTGGTAAATAATGTAAATCGTTTTGATATCTTCATACATTTCGTTAATCATCGATATTACATTTTATTCATTTAAGTTCCCGAGGTATATCATGGTAGACACTTCTTTTCTTCAGGCAAATTAAGGTGATACAGAGAAACCTTCAGAGACGTATGCGGTGACAATTATTGGAAAGTGGTAAAGTTTGAGTGGCTCAGCGACATCGTGGTTACCCCTAAAGCTGGAAGGGAAATACGTAAGCAGTACGTGCAGTACGTGTTTCCTGGAGAGAGAGGTTGTTTTTATTTGAAGATACCACAATGAAATGATCGGTCACGTCGTAAATCTGTCGAACTACTCTTCTGCAAATAGTTTCAAGTAATCTAGTTGCATATCCAAAACTGTCATTATTATTTACGAGCTACTGCGTCACGTTTGCCAAGCGTATCTAATTGTCCGTGTTAGCAATCACTGACGTGTCGATGAGCTAGGCCGAAAGTAGACTAATTATGTTATGTTGTCCCTTGGTATTCGGCCTATCACCGACCAATATGTATGCATAGAACGAGTAATGATCGAACGAACACCTACGCATACACTCACACACTCACGCACTCACGCACGCACGCACTCACGCACTCACACACTCACACACTCACACACTCACGCATACACACGCTATACTCAGGTATGTACCATCGCGCACCGACATACATACATGCACACACACACATACATTCGTATGTACGCACGTACGTACATATAAACATATATACATACATACACACAAACAAACATACATACATACATACATAAAAACATACATACATACATACATACATACATACATATATACATACATACATACATATATACATACATACAAACATACATACATACATACATACATATATATATATACATACATACATCCGTCCAACCATTCATTCTTAAATCCATGTTTGTATACATATATACATACATTCACCCACATACATACATACATACATACATACATACATACATAAATAAATACATACATACATACATACATACATACATACATACATACATACATACATACATACAAACATACATACATACATACATATATTCAAACACACACACACAAACACACACGCACACACACACACCATACATATATATATATATATATATATATATGTATATATATATATATATATATATATATATATATAAATATACGTACATACATGTTTACATATATATATATATATATATATATATATATATATATATATATATATATATATATATACGTACATACATGTTTACATATATATATATATATATATATATATATACATATAAACATTTCGGATACATTTTCGTTATACTTACATACATCCGTCCAACCATTTATTCTTACATACATGCATACATACGTAAACATACATACATACATACATACATACATGCATACATACATACATACATACATACATACATACATACACACATACATACATACATACATACATACCTATGCAAATATGCATATTTATATTATATATATATATATATATATATATATATATATATATATATATATATATATATATATATATACATGCCATATATGTGTACATAAATACATACAATCCGACACATACATAAATACATACATGTGTACATATATACGTATATATATATATATATATATATATATATATATATATATATATATATATAATATCGTGATTGGATTCATGGGGAAAACGTTTCCTTGGAGATTGGTAGAGACAGCATGTTCGATTAATATTCCGTTGAAAGGACCGAAGACTGGTCTGGCATATGTCGGCCCTACCATTAACATAATCATAGGGATGTTTGATAATGATAGATATAGAATGACCACTAACATCAACTTAACAACACAACAGGAAAAACAGTAAATATGCCGACACGCTGAGACGCTGACAAAATTGTATTAACGAGAACATGCCTGGACGCTTTGTGCCAGAACAGCCGGAGACGACAAGACCCAACAGGCTACCGACAGGCAACATGCTCAAACAAAACGGACAAAAACTTACGCGAAAGCGAAACTGCCAGATAAAGTTACTTTTACAAATTCATTAGGAACTGGAGGATATGAAAGCGACCGGAAAACTGATGAATTATTTCCGAGGGTGCAACGCAGATCGCATTATCCGCTGCCAGGTCGGCGCCGGCGTACAAAGTAGCAACAAGAACAATAACCTAATTATCGGTATCAGCGAGTCCGCAAGTGACGGACAAGTCTCTGAGCGCTGGTCGCAGCTGGCTCGTTACTACCGTGCCCTGCAGGACAGCACCAGTGCCAGGACACCAAGCCATCCAGGGAGCGCTCAATTCGGTTACTTGATACAGAAGAAGACCAACAGTTTGAGTAATACTTCTGCGAAGACACCGACTGTTAGATGAAAGCTTCTTTTCCATTCTTGATTTGATTTCTCTATTTGAGCGAGTGGCAGCATTCGAAATAATTGTAACAGTAACACAAAATGGTAGATTTATGTAGATTTTGCTAAAACATGTTATTTGAAGGATAGGATATTTTTAATTGGAATATTTGTTTAGTAGAAAACACCATATAAGTAAATATGGTGCTTTCTACTTAAAAAAATATTAGGTATATATATATATACCTAATATTTTAAAGTAGATATTAAGTATATAATATATATATATATATATATATATATATATATATATATATATATATATATATATAATATATGTATATATATACCTAATATATTTAAGAGAAAAGGCCATCACGTTGATTGTTTTCTACTTTAAATATTAGGTATATATATATATAAATATATATATAACAACCATTTTTTAGAAGTTGCATACAACATACGTCAATAATAATAATAAATCAAGTAATAGTGATAAAAGTAATAATAATTATTATTATTTTATTATTACAGGTATTTCTCCAATCTTACTGTGCTCTCTGAAGCATCCAGTACATCCGTCTACTCCTTACAGCTCATTATCATATTTTTTCGTTACGACATAGATTGCGTGAGCGCAGCGACTAATTAGCAATGTCCAACGCAGTAGCAGTCCCTTGAATTATACATCACCTTAGAAAACGTGGTCATCGATAATTGGTAACCTCATCTAAACCACTCTGACACGTTTCGTAATCAGTCCACGCCGATTATGATAATCTACGGGTTTACGTTTCAGCACCTCGCCCGTGGGCGTGCTGATTATCATATCCGATAAGTTATTTATGTGTGGCTATATACCCAAGGAATGTCCATACGCGGAGCTAACGGGACGACATTCTTCAGCGATGCACAGCGTTGATATGACACGTGAGGCCATCACTCTGATTCTGCTGTGTGGTTGGCACGTCGGATTTTGCCATAATGTCCCATCTTCCAGTGGAGTGGTAAAAACTGTTAACGAAATCCAAAGCAACCGACCATTCAGTCTCGCTTTACTGCACCGATTGCAACACCAGCAGAAGAGAGGCGGTGACTTTGGTCGTGGAATTGTAGTCGGACATGCAGGGAACGTCGCGACTGACGGACAAAATTCCAATGCAATCAAACGAAAATTGAACTCAAAAGGTGAGCTGACACCAGGCGCCATGCGAGGAGTTCAGCTGGAAACGAAAAGGGGGTTTCAACCTTGGGGTGGGAAGCGCAGCGAAGCAGAGATCGGCTCGCTTAATGGAAAGCACCCGTTTGTCGTGGTGAGGAAAGGATTCCAACCCTGGGGTGGGAAACGGAGCCAAATGAGTCTGAAACACCAAGACCGACTCGATGCACCGATCGGCTGCTTGTTTCCAAGTGGCGCATCGAAAGAAAGGAAAAGAGGTTTCCAGCCGTGGGGAGGCAAAAGGGAAAGTACCGAGCAACGCGCATTCCGATGCTTGTTTCCTCAGTTATCTAACCAAGAAGATCTCACAAGAAACAGGCGAGGGTTTCAGCCGTGGGGTGGAAAACGAAGCGGCGGTAAAACTACAACCGAACGGCAAGGACCAGCCCCTTTGAGTCAAACCCGATACCGAAATATAAATCAGAAATTGAGAGACGAATTGCTGTTCGGCGGAGACAAGAACAAAGACACATGGACAGCGACAGGCCACACGAGTGGAGAGGGTGACGACGGTCGTGATAGTCATGATGGACGCGTTACGGCGTCTTAAGTCCGTTATCGCTGCAATGAAGACGACATCAACAAAACGTGAGTCCCTCTGATTTGTTCCATCATTTCCATAATGTACCTCTTTTGGTCATACGCTTGTCTTAGGTTCGTAATAATAATTATACAAGTTATTTTCGCAAATTGTAATCCAAATGTGGTGTGTGTGTGTGTGTGTGTGTGTGTGTGTGTGTGTGTGCGTGTGTGTGTACGTGCGCGTGCGTGCGTGTGTGTGTGTGTACGTGTGGATGTGCGTGTGCGTCGTGTGTGTTATTACCTGTATATATATATATATATATATATATATATATATATATATATAATGGGTGTGTGCACGCGTGCGTGTATGTCTATATGCATGTGTGTATATTGCGTATGAATATGTGTGTTCGCATGTGTATGTCCGTGTAGTGTTTGTGTGTGTATGGTGCGGTTGTTTGTGTGTCTTGCATATGTTTATATATATATATATATATATATATATATATATATATATATATATATATATATGTGT
>OZ024855.1:55116784-55161784 GCA_964017155.1 Oasisia sp. SBJ-2009 | reverse complement strand
ATTTGAGTTGCGACGTATTCCTATCTAAGACACGACGCAATTATTTGAGTCGCGACTCAAGTCGAATTGTGTCTGTTGTCTAAGTGGCGTAGGGGATCACCTCGATTTATGTCGTGACGTTATTCGAAATGAGGCGCGACGCACATAATTGCGTCGTGGCTTTAATCGAATTATGTCGGGTCGCTAAATGCTCGTCGTTCACCAAGTCACACAATACGGCACGTTTCTCTAGAGGCGTTACATCGCATTTCTTTTAAGGTTATTTCTTTAATATACATGTCGTCGAAAAGAACCCGCTATTTTGTGTGACGATTCAATGTTTTATCGGATAATTTTATTTTTAAACACTTTACCCGCAACGACATTCACCGCTGGGATCTCATCAAGTGCATCTCCATTGGGATAATTTCGTCCAACGCTCGCTCCCGTTGGAGGGGGGAGGGGTGCATTACTTTTACATGTTGGTGGGAATGTGCTGTCGATTATGACATAGTGTTACACTTGTACTAGTGAAATTCTTTTAAGAAAGACACAATTTAAAAATAATTTCCTGCGAAACGTGCCCCGAACAGTTGCCGACATATACCGAAATATACGCGATAGGTAACAATGAATGCTGATATAAATCCTGTCCTTGTTTTAGGGAGGTTCCTCTAAGTTCCTTTTGATTTGTCATATGAACGTCTGTGTAATGTTTACCCTTGTCATAGGCAGAACATTTAAAAACAGATCCTCAATCTAGGGAGCTTCAGTCAAAACACGACCCTTGAAGTCGGCACATGCACAATACTGCTTGAATAGACTGTGCACCTTGGGCCAGCGCCGGGTGCTCGCTACAGTCAGTGAGTCAATATTGACAATTTTAACCATGTAGTCCTTCACTATGTCAACATCATAGGCCACCAAACGAGGGTAAAATGAATCAAAGGTGGAATCTTAGGAACGTTTTGAGATAGTGTGTTCTGGAATTTAAAATTAGAATTGTCAGACAAAATAGCGGGTTATATTCGATGACAAGTATACTATAGAAATAAACTTAAAAGAAAATGCGACGAAGCGGCTCTGGAGAAACGTGCCGCTATTGGTTAACTTGGTGTACGACGAGATACTGCCCGATGCCGTTGTGTGTCCAGATTCAACTTGAATTGAGTCGCGACTCAAATAATTGCGGCGTGTCTTATAATTGCGTTGCGAGTCTATTCCTCTTTTATGACGGACCGATATTTCCATATACTATGTCACTCCATATCGGACTCGTCTCCCGACAGCAGTGGGTCTACTCCCACGTTTTTGTGTCTCATCTATTTACGCAATCTTCAAGAATGTAAAAGTTGCTAAAATAAAGTGATATATATTTGCATGTTGTAACGTCATTGTTGGCTAAGTAATAAATAAATTAATTAAAGAAGTATGACAAATAGATAAATACAATTAATTACACATGGAATGTCACTGTCCTGTTGTTTATTACTTCACTGTTGGCTAAAGTGATAAATAAGTTAAATAACGGAACGTACTTATATAGCGCAGTATTCAGTCCTCAGGACTGCTCGAAACGGGAAGCATTACTGTGTCAGTAATATCAATATTAATGAAATAAAAATAATAAATAGATAAACAAATTAATTGTGCATTACATGTCACTGTCCTGAAGTGTGTTAGGTCACTGTGGGCTAAATAATAAATCAGCTAATAAAACTAAACACACAAAAATATATCAATACAGGAAATAGTGCATTAACAAAACATGCAGTTCAGGATTAACGAGCTTCTATAACGAACGAACTTCAGGATGAATGGAAGGGCTGCTCTCTGCAACACTTCTGCAGTAGATGCGGTCAGAGTTAGGTTGGCAAACACCGGTACGGGTAAACCATCCAGTTTGCACTAGCAACGAACACCAGCTCGTGTCATAAAGACGCAGATGTAATAGTAATCATGTTTCATATAAATAAAGGAACTGCTTCAACTCACTGCAAGCATTATACAATTACAGCGTCTCTGTGCGTGCCACCATAACGCCGAGTTTCGAAGAATGGCATTGAAACTACGACAGCATTTCAAATGTACGTCAACAAAGAAGACATTGTAGACCAGTATCGTGTGGCTAGATTGATCACGAAGAACAATACGCAACGGGAGGGCGAGTCCGTTCAACCGTAATCAGTATCTCTCTTTCTCACTTCTAAGCAAACAAGTTTATCTCAAGCTGGACCTCATAGCACAAAGTCAACAATAGCAGGTATTTTTAATCCAAAGACTTGTCTGGGTGGTTTCTTAGACTCCAACACCTCATATGCAACTACGCAATACAGTGCTTATTATCATAACGCAGTTTAGCAGCTTGCCGTATTGTGTACTAGTCGACATACCCACCGTTGCTTGGGGGAAAGACACTCACTCGCGCTAAAACATAATGAACCATTGAAGTCTTATCAACATACATACTGTCATTGATAAATACTCGAGTAGAGTTATTCAGTTTTGAATTAGAGATAAAGGCATTGCCCAGATAAAACCATGCCCATGTTAATGGGGAGTGCTTCCACAATCTTGTGCACCGGCAAGTGAAATCACCAATGTGCGGCAAAACGCATGTATAGCATAAATACCACGGGCTGTTGTTTAACTTTCGTGTGATGATAAGTGTGGAAGGATTGCTTACAATTTCCTTCAATAAATTGAAATAAAAAGTTTGTTTACATCCCCGTCACAGATTAACAGATTAAGGCTCACTGAAGTCACGTGATCTGTGTTTGCTATCGAAGCATGTCTCACAAACCTGTTTGTCTCGTGTTGATTTAAGACATATAACGTTAATGTATGTTTATATATGTCCTATACACACTTATACACACGCGATTGGTATGCAGGTGTTGCAGTACAGGTACTGCAACAACTCAGGGAGTTTGACGCCCCTGCCATGCAGAGTTGTAAACCACTGCCTTGTGGTACAGGTTCTTGTCAGAACCGAAGGCTAAGGGAGCAAACCCTAACTAGAAAACCATGTCACTGTGGCAGCATCAAGGGCGGTTGATGTATGGAACTCCCAACATCTCTCGACCAGCCACTGCAGGGACAAATAGTTTGCGCCTGTCTTGACATGTTCTTGCCGGTGTGAGACCTCTATTTGTTCCCCGAGAGAGTGTCGCTAGTAACTTGCAAAAGCCAGCGGCATTTCAACACTTTTTGCAAGCAGCTTCCATGAAATGTACAACTGTATGAAACTCCATACCGGATCGGCCGTCGCCCGGGTTACCAAGGACCGCGCTGCTCGACCTCATCTTCCGTCGACAGTGGAAAATCAGCTAGGAAGAAGAAGAAGAAGACAAAGACAAAGAAGACAACTACTGACAATTGGACAATGGAACGTCAGGACTCTCCTCGACCGAGAAGGAGCTGGCCGACCAGAAAGACGTACAGCACTAGTAGCAATGGAACTTGCCAAATACAACATCGACATAGCCGCCCTATGTGAAACACGGTTCTCAGAGTCTGGTAGTCTCGATGACTTGGAATACTCTTTCTTCTGGAGTGGCAAACCCGAAGGAGAAAGAAGGGAGGCAGGAGTGGGCTTTGCAATCAAGAAGGATATCGTCACAAAGCTGACAGAAATGCCACGGCCAGTAAGTGACAGAATCATGACGATGAGACTACCGCTGAGCAAGGACAACTTTGCTACAATTATCAGCGTGTACGCTCCAACAATGACAAACCCAGATGAAAACAAGGAGGCCTTCTACAACCAGCTGGCAAGTGTGCTCAGTGGCATCCCTCATACAGATAAGCTACTGCTGATAGGAGACTTCAATGCGAGGATAGGAAGAGAAAATGACAAGTGGCCCTTGGTCATGGGCAAACATGGGATTGGGAAATGCAACTCCAATGGCGAGCTTCTACTGGCTCTGTGCTCTGAGTTCGAACTGATAGTGACGAACACCATGTTCAAGCAGAAGGATGAACGCAAGACCACCTGGATGCATCCTCGTTCCAGACATTGGCATATGATCGACTTCATTATCACGAGGTGTCGGGATAAGATGGACATCCACAGTACCCGAGTCATGCGTGGAGCAAACTGCTGGACCGATCACCAGATGCTGAGGTCAAAAGTGGCTTTCAGAATACGACAAAAGCATAACAGGCAAGGGACAAGTAAGCCGACCAAGCTGAACATTGCAAAACTAAGTACCACCAGCCATAGGGAGAGTTTTGAGCAGGAGATGGACAGTGCTCTCGCCCAATGGGAGAAAAAGGAAAACTCAACACCAGACGAGGAATGGGCTGCTCTGCAGCAGGTCGTGTACAACACAGCCAAGACATATCTTGGCAAGCCAGACAGAAAACACCAGGACTGGTTCGACCCAAATGACCAGGAGCTACAGACTCTTATGAACAGAAGAGACCAAGCCCACCAGAGAGTGTTACAAACCAGGAGCACTAGGTCCACCACTGCAGCATACAAAGATGCCTGCAGATTGCTACAAAAACACACGCGTGCACTGAAGTCAGACTGGTGGGAAAGGAAGGCAGTGGAGCTGCAGAGAGCTGCTGACAGTAACAACATGAAGGGCTTCTACAATGGGCTGAAGGAAGTGTGGGGACCCAAAAAGAAGGGACCTGTTCAACTGATATCAACAGATGGAATGGAGACCTTCTCTGACAGCAAGAGAGTTGTGGCAAGATGGAGTGAACACTTCCAGAAGCTACTCAACGTCCCTGGCCACATAGATCACGAAGCTCTGGACAACATCCCGCAGCGCATTATCAAGACAAGTCTCGATGAGATTCCAACTACGGATGAGATGGCTAGAGCAATCGCCGGCCTGAAAGATGGCAAAGCACCTGGAGGAGATGGAATTCCCGCAGAAGTATGGAAGCACGGAGGAGACAATCTGTTCAGCAGACTGCACCAACTAATCACCAATGCCTGGGAGGTGGGTTCTGTACCACAAGCATGGAAGGATGCCAGCATTGTAACCATCTACAAGAAAGGTGATCGAACAGACTGTGGGAACTATAGAGGAATCTCTCTTCTTTCCATAGCGGGCAAGATCTTCGCGAGGATCCTCCTCAACAGACTATCTACCCACATAACACCAGAGGTAGTTCCGGAGACACAATGTGGCTTCAGAGGTAACGGGAGCACCGTGGATATGATATTTTGTCTCCGACAACTACAAGAAAAATGCATTGAACAGGACCGACCACTGTACATGGTATTTGTCGACTTCAGTAAGGCGTTCGATACAGTTGGGAGGACTGGGCTATGGCAGCTACTGAGGAAGTATGGCTGCCCAGAGAAGTTCACAACAATGATCGAGGCACTACATACTGGAATGATGGCGAATGTTAGTGTTGGAGGAGAAGTCTCAGAATCGTTCAGTGTCACAAATGGGGTCAAGCAAGGTTGTGTACTGGCCCCCACGCTCTTCTCCATCTTCCTATCAGCAATGCTCGACGAGGCTTTCCGAGACATGGGGGATGGAGTCTACATACAGTCCAGACAGAACGCTGACCTATTCAACGTCGCACACTTCAGAGCAAAGACCAAGACTACTCGGATACTGATGAGAGAGCTGCTATTCGCAGATGACAGTGCACTGGTTGCACACTCTGCTGAAGAGATGCAGAAAATAGTGGATGCTTTCTCCGATGCGTCAAAGAAGTTCGGCCTGAAGATTAACATCAAGAAGACCGAGGTGCTGTGCCAATCCAACTCTACAAGAACCCGAGAGGAGGATATCATGGTTGATGGAAACAAGATGAACTCTGTTCTAGGATTCACCTACCTCGGAAGCACTATATCAAGTGATGGATGCATTGACGATGAAATACAGAGGAGGATGGCCAAGGCTAGTGCATCTTTCGGCCGACTACGCCAGAGACTCTGGAACAACCACCATGTGTCCATGCGGGTTAAAGGCAAGATATACCGTGCAATCGTGCTGTCCACCCTCCTATACGGAGCTGAGGCCTGGACAGTGTACAGACGACAGGTGAAAAAGCTGCATGCCTTCATGATGCGACATCTGCGTTCGATCATGAGGATAACCTGGATGGACAAAGTGACAAACAAGGAAATACTAGAACGAACAGGGCTGCCATCTATGGAAGATCTTCTGATCAGAAAGAATCTCCGATGGACTGGACACCTTATGAGGATGTCACCAGACAGGCTACCGAAGCAGGTTCTCTACTCGCAACTGTCTTCTGGTCAGAGAAAGAGAGGGCGCCCTCGTCTCCGGTTCAAAGATACCATCAAGAGAAACCTGAAGATGAGAGACATAAAGATCGACTCATGGACATCACTCTCACAGCAGAGAGACAAATGGAGAGCAACAGTCAAGTGATGGAAGCAGTCTTTGTCGCTTCGCGACCGACAGCATGATGATATGTCCTATACACACACGCACGCACGCACGCACGCACACGCACGCACGCACACACACACACACACACACACACACACACACACACATACACACACACACACACACATATTGGACAACATATGTATTATATGAGATTCAAATGGAATGCTAAACGATCGTATTTATCTAATGACAACTGATTCGCGCATGCGCAGAAACGTAAATGACTGCAAGCGCTACAACGCTTCAATAACGTCAAAACAAATTAAAATGGCCCATTCGTCATATGATAACATTTCAGTGGCACAATTAACTATAGGAAAACAGTGGCCGGAATTATGTTTCACACAGCCGTTTAAAATAATGAACGTTATTCAAAACCCGGACGCATTTTGGAAAATTCTAAATCTACGAACCATACCGGTGGGGCCTCACATGCAAATTGTCAATCCGATACATGTGTGCAAAACTGACGGGCATGTGTGTCCACATGTACACATAGGCTATTTACAGAGAAACAATGTTTTATAGTGTATAATAGTTTCGTTAAAGCGACAAGGTGAATAGAACCAGATAGTTTGGTAATGTGAAGGTGTCACATGCGAAAGGAGTTCGGGTATGAATACGTTGCGGCGATAATTAATAAAAGCAGCAAGAATTATTGTAAACGCATAAAGCTAGCATAGAATGCACTGTTCTATTTATATCTTAATGAGAGACTGTAAATAATGAGATTATGAATAATTACAATAATTATATTGTAAGTCGTGTTAGAACAAATTGTGGTAATATATGCATGTATCGGACTGTTCAAAATGTTGCATGTGAGCACCAACTGCATGGTATATTCGTAGGTTTAGAGGCTTTTTCAAAATAGTATTTTGACAGCAATATTTCATGTGTTTCTATATTACCATAAAGATCATCATGCCATCTGCGACTATATCATTATATGAATGAGCGATGTTTATTTGTTTCTTTTTGTGTTACGTTGTGGTAATGCAACTTATAATATCTGTAAGCATCTATATGAAGACAAGTGCATATAAAATGTTAACACTTATCACTAACACAAATAATTCATGTACAGTGTATATTCAGAAAGAATGCATGAAAACGCGGTTTTGATCGTGCCAGAATATGAATAACACCGTAATATTTGGCACCATGATCATTATATAGAAATATAACATGAATGTGTAAGCTTGAGAGGCACTATATTCACAATCGTTATGATTACTAGTCTACCGCGCTGTCTGACATCAATGTGGAGGAATTAGAACACACTAGATCACGTGGTCACTAGCGGAAGATTGTCGTGACAACGATAAGAAGAGTTAGGGAAAGCTTACATTTGTAAGTCTATTAATTACTGACAGACCGGATAACAAACACAAACACGTTTCAGTGTTACGTAGTTGAACTCGTTTTCAAATACTCGTTTTCATTTGCAATACATATGAATTTGAATGCGATCCTCACGCAGGGGCGTCAATCCGGTTTTAAAAGTGGGGGGGGGGACGGGGGACCAATTTATATAGACATATATGTATGTATAATAATTATATATATATATATATATATATATATATATTATGTCATATAATATATAGTATATGTTATAAGTATTTTTTTAATATAAATAATAATTCATTGTTGGTCTGGTGCTAATTCAAAACTAAAAAAAGCCTTGGTGTTATGCTATTTATAATAGTTATGTTGACAACATATATTTGAAGAGGGGCCATGGCCTACCCCAATCACTGAATATTTAGGGGTAGACTTTGGAGTTGGACCCAACACTGCTTGCCTGATTCATAGAGTGAAAAGATGCAGAGCTTACAAATCCCACCTTTTGGCAAAGAAATTTGTCATCACTAAAATGAGATGAAATTACACAAAGTGTATAAATCATCTGGTTCCACCGTAGGCGATATAATAGGCGATACAAATATCCACCAGGGCTACCAGGCTGCAATCCAAGGGGTCACAGGGCAAACAAAATTTAATAATCTATTATGTGCGTGATGGCTATATATAAATACAAGAGTGCAAAATGACAGAGCCCGGCATGATGAATATTTACTGGACTTAGATCAAGTTGCGGGCTGCTGCCAACCAAGCAATTTATCTAGTGATTTTCCACTAGGTAGTCGGAAGTTTAGTTCTTATTATTAATTTAACTACTAGACCGATGTAGGGTTTTTAAGAGAAGGGAGTGATCAGTCTCGCTATATATGCCTATAAATTTGTTTTATGAACTGAAAAAGTATGAGGACATTTCCTATGCTGACCCCCTCAGACCGTGGGGTGGTCAGCGTCCCCCTCGTCCCCCACTGATCGACGCCAATGCTGTGCCTGTGTAGAACTTCCCAATCCAACATTTTGGCAAAGAAATTTGTCATCACTCAAATGGGAATCTGTTACACAAAGTGCACGAATCCGCCGCTTCTGTCGTAGGCGATAAGCATCAAGCAGGCGAGGGGTGGAAGTGCAACACAAATGTCATCATTTAAAATGTGCTTGATGGCTAGAACCTATTAATAATATCAACACAAGGTTGATAGAGCCCGGCCGCGGCTTACATTTGTCCGGTAGTTATAAACTTTCCGATTGGCCTTTCTGCGCGACAAATTAAAAATCATCAATGTGCAGCGAAATAACAAAGCCTTTTTGGTATAAATGCCACCGGCTGTTCGATAACTGTCCTATGATAACTACTGTGAAGAGTTGTTTAAAATTTCTTTCAATACATTAAAATATTTCGCTTGTTTAAATAACTATCACGGATTATGGCGCACTGACAGCAAAACTTGCCTCAAAACTTGTTTGCCTCGTGTTAATTTGCGATAAATAACTTTGCTGAACTTCATATCGCGAGTCTATTGTCTATGTACCGGCATTTAAGAGAGAGGAGTGTTGAGTCAGGCTATATGCTTAGCAATTTTTCTGAACTGAAAAGTGGGGGGGGGGGATTCCTATGCTGTCCCCCCGCCCTGAAAAGTGGGGGGGGGGACGCATCCCCCCGTCCCCCACCGATCGACGCCCGTGCCCTCACGTATTGTTTGTTTTAATGCCAAATGAAATGTGTTTGAATGCGATCCTGAAAATGACATTTGATGCTACATTTGCAATTTAACTAACGGAAACATTTGCGATTTCTTCCCCACACGCCATGGTGCCTTCTAACCAAATCTAAGTATACTGCGTGACACTGTGGAATAATTAACGCAACAACACAATAAACCACACTAGTTTATCACGCAAGTCAAAGTGAAACGTTACCACGGTTATACACTATATTCACTCAGCATCGTTTCCTCTTATGCCGATATCGCACGGACAACTACTCGCTATCGCTGCTATTCGTATTCGTGTTATCACATAAATTAATTGTAATTTTTCCGCCATCAAATGTTATTATGCCGCGCTTCGTCACAGGACCGGCTTTAAATACGGGTTCCAAGTCGTGATCTTTTGTCCGGTTTGTCGAATCAGGGAGTTCGAATTGCGTTTCAGGCAATACTTCTGTTCTATGCTGAAGCGATACACCTGTTCGACACAGTCTTGCTTTACTACAGCCTCTCCGGAGTATGGAACGAGGACGAGATGCAGAATCCCGTATTGCGTTGCTACTTGAGTTCCGCAGTATCGACCCAGTGCCTGTGGAATGTGTAGGAGCAAAACGGTCTATTGGACGGGGAGAAGAAACAGAACTCCTTATTGTCTTGACATCTGCATTCCGGCATACCGAACCAGTGCATACGGGATAAGTATCAGGTAATCTTTCCATCATCGTACGCTGGGAAGAAGCTGAGTACCGTCTTGTGTAATTACATGGAGTCCGGACTATGGAATCATTGCCTACGGAATGAGTATCAGGTAATCTTACCATCGTACGCTGGGAAGAAGCTGAGTACCGTCTTGTGTTATTAACTGGAGTCCGGACTGTTGAAGCATTGCCTACGGAATAAGTATCAGGCAAGCGTGGTGCGAAACGCTGAGAGGATGCGATATCCTGTTGTACCTTGCCATCTGGGGCATGGTGTACCGAACGACGACAGACTGCAGAATGGGTATCAGGCTCGGCTACCAAACACTGATGTGATGCGATACTCCGTTGTGTAAAGCTGTCTGACGCGCGAAGATTCGAGTCGGGGCATAGATAACGCGTACTAGGCGTATGTTTTCGCCGAGAAGATACGGAAACCCGTTGTGTGTTGCCATCTGCAGGCCGATGTACGGAATCTGTGAACGTATATGACATATCAGGGAAGCAGTCTATTGTACGGTGAGAACACGCGGAAGCGTGTTGTATGTTGTTATCGGGAGATCCACGCATCGAATCATACGGCGCATCAGGTAAGCGTTTCGTAAGATGTCGAGAAGACGCATAACGACGTTGTACGTTGCTTTGGTTCGAATTGTTAATTTTCACAATTCGACGTGAACGGTGTGATGGGATCATGGAATTTAAAACTGCAAGTGTAACTTCGCTTGGATTGACTTGAATGACTGAGTGAGATGATGCGGATTTTCGGTGGGTCGGTAATACTGATGACAGGATTTCCTCATGCCACGCATCATCACCGTCACTTTCTGCGAGAGACTGGTCAAATCGTTTTACATGTAGTTGATTATTGGCGGATATATTATTCACTGGTTCTGGTTTCACGACGAATGTGTAAGGTGCAGTGTTCAGTAAACTGTACGTGCGTGTGAGAGAATGGGATGTATGTCCGGTTAAGTTCGCACTTTGCGGCAAGGTACAAGTACTAGATTGACTGAAAAGTGGACGAGTATATCCACTATTGTTTGTTTGTTGTGGATCCGCAAAACCAGCGCCTGGCAGCGAGATATTTAGCTGTGACGTGGGAGATTGTTCTGGATATAAAAGAGAGGCGCTTGCTAGCGTGGACTCTTCCTGAGACATGGACGGTTGTACCTGCAAACTTGAATTAATCGATACAGCCGAGGGAAACGGGGAGTAGCCCACAACCCCATCGTTTATCCGGCAATGGGAGCCTTGCTTTTGGTGTCCGCCCACTCCGGAGACGTTTCCTGCATTCATATCTACTGATAGGTTTCTCGGACAATGCCCGCATTTTTCGCAAGCGTTACTTTGGACGTTGGCGAAAGTTACTTCCGGGTAGTAGTCGTTTACTGAGGCGATGTTTTCGGATGAAATTGACGACTGCGAACTGGTATTGCGTACCCGCGAGCGACGGCGTCGCAAAGGAGGTGACGTACGTTTCGCTTTCGTAACCGGCGTTGGTCGCCTTGAGCGCGTTGACGATTTCCTGCGCGGAGGCCCTTGTTTCGTGCTGCATCCTGACCGTTTCCTCCGGCCCGAAGGCGTTCTTTTCCTGTTTGATGATGGCGTAGCTGCTTCAGGAGACGTACTGTGTTTTGGCGGTTCAACAGTGACAGTTATCTGTGACGAACTGTTATTTGATGTTGGTGGAGGCCGATATTTGTTGGAAGGAATCACGTCTGGAACACGGCCAGTCGGACGGCGTCTTTTCTTACTTGGTTGCCCGCTAAGATCAGAATTGTTACAATTTGTTGACGGAGACACACGTGCTCGTCTCAGCCACGCAGTTTTTGGAAAACAGCGATAGTTTCGCTCGTGGGAGGTGACTCGTGACGACTCTCTCTTGGCGTGTGGTTTGGCGATTGCTTTGTTAGAGTGCTGATGGTTCAGAGAAATGGCGTCCTTGGGTTCTACGTTGTGAGCCGCGTCCGAGGATCGAGATGCGTTCGGCGAAGTCATACAATCGCAATGACCGTAGCACTAGAATCGCGACGATTTCATGCACCAACGTCCGACTTCTGCAACACTTGGTACTTGGGGGTATCGCGTGAAGCTCGCGGCACTGAAAAATACACATAACGTAAGTGCCCAGAACCGGTGCTAAGGCCGGCCTCTCACGTTCGACCTCGCTGCTCTTATCCTGGTGAAACGTTATCACTTTTTCAACTGGATATCATACAATATTGCCGTTGTTGTCTTATGTACGTGCCGCTTTCAAACTGACATTTTGCGGGGTATCAGAAATGAACATTTACGGTATTTAATAGCAACGGGCATAGTCGTTCAACTGACAGGTAACTGCGAAACCTATAGTCAAAAGTACACAAACGTAATTGAGAAAAGAAATGTTCAAAGGCTAACCGTGTTGTGAGAATTCGCCTAATTTCCTAGTAAAATATCAGTGCATACTCTTCCTAGACGTTGACGATGGTAACGACGATGAAGTTCTCTTCGCGCGGTTTGCTGTCCGTAGAACGTCTCAGAGCGATTTATGCCTCCCAACCACGCGCACGCGGGTCGGTCGAATCGAACAATAGACTTGTAGCAGTGATAACGACATGGCATCGATGGTGTCAGTATTCTGCATGTAAACCGTGTGGTAGGTTCACCTACCGTCTCTCTCGAGAAGTAGGCTGCACAGAAATCTTGAATTGGTATATGTCATTATGCAAAAAACCGCTACATATCCGGCACCCGATAGCAAGATGGCGCCACTTCAGTGAGATTCCGGCGAACAAAGAATACGTCATTTCCGCTTTCGCGTTACGTAACATCACGTGGTGGCAACAGCGGATAGTATGACATTTTTAGTGTGCTCCATCTTCGCGGCACGTGGTCCGGTGTGCTATTGTGTAACTGTCATAAGAAAAATGTACCACAGTGTTTCGATATGTTAAGCGGTGTCTCCTTTCTAAATAAATTAGCATTTTCTAACAAACGTGGTGCGTTTGAAAATGCCTAAATTACATTAGTGTTTCAATGTTAGATTGAGATATGGCGCTACAGTTGACACCATTTCATATATTCATAACAATTCACAGAAACAATTAAGTGATACATTTAAAATCTCACTTTCCATTCTGTACCACAAATAATATTGAAAAAGTTTTGTTTTTAAAAACACACAATCGTTTTAAATTCGGTAGTAGGCAGGTTTCTTAGAATCAACCACATTATGTCTATTGCAAAAAAGCAACGTTTCAGTTGCTGCTGACAAATTTTGTTTTCAATTGCAAACTGTTTCCACGAAATCTTTACTTATTTCGTTCTGTAGACCCTGTCTAAGGTAATATAATGTAGTTATGCAAATAACAATAAAATGAGTGCGAATATCTGTAATATGTAGTAATGTAGTAATATAGAAACAAAAATTAACGAACAACTTGGCAATGGGTGGGGGTAGACAGTTACTTATTTCACCGAAACATACCTTTGTGCATATATTCGATATAGAAATTAGAAGAAGGCCGTCAGAGTTTCTTGTAATTACGTTTATAGTTTCGACACTTTGTACAAAAACACGCAAATATTGCACGAACATTTATTATTAAATCAGTTTTATAAAATTAGTAATCGTAATCAATGTAATGGTATATATTTATACATATATCACAACCTGCTTTTACTCACATCAGAACCTAGAAAATGCTACCTATATCGACGCATGTGGCTTTATTTTCTCTCCGACTGATTAAAGATGGCGGATGCCCAACTTTGGCAAAACCGTGTCTCCATACATTTGTTGGTCTTCCCCGATAGCGTACTCTGTGTGAATGCCGTCTGGACCTGCTGAATTGTATATGTTATTTAGATTTCGAATTATGATTATTGTCTTGGCATATTACAACAGTGGTTTGCCATTGCCTTTTTCTGAGTTCAGTATTTACATAAGAAATATACTCTAAGCATGAAAAAGACATACTTCGAATAAATACTGGTATCAGGGTAGACTTAGTTTTGACAGAATACAAAATGACAGTCAATATAAGAGATCTATCACAAGAACATTGTTTTAAGAAACAGGCAAAGCCTGAAAGCAGCGTCCAGGAAAGGAATCTTAATTATGAAATGAATTATTCAATAATGATTAATTTATTTTATTAGCTGCGTGTCACCGCCAAAAAAAAACTAGTTTTAGATATTAACTACTAACGTTGACATTGCTATCTGAATAACGGTATTGCGAGAAATGGCCTTAAACGATAATATATACGAAATGTATATTGAACCTAAAATCGGTCCAATAACCGTGGCACTACTGCGCCGAGAGTATCGACACACATGCGCATCATAGTGCGTGGTCATGCACTTGGGTTATATAGCATCATTCACCACAGTCCACACAAAATAGCATACAAACAATATGTTGGTTAATCTGAAAGATTTTGAGTGTTTTTATAACTTGGAATATAAAACAGCGATTAAAAATGTACAATGTAGAAAGTGAAACATCATTAATTTGTTAAGGGACAATGACGTACCACAATAACTAATCGACCGAAGTCGGCGAAGACGCTCTAACGCAACCAGGGTTTTTGTGCTGTATTTTACGTATTCTTGACATGTGTAAAATGCGGCACGGTTTTGCGGAACATTTGCAGAACGCTTGGACCACAATGGAAATAAGTGCGTGCACTTTTTGTGTTATCCGAATATTTAAATGTACCTTGTATTTATATATTATGCATATGTGTAAAATGTTTTACATTTTATATTAAATCAATCAATCAATCAATCAATCATGTTTAAATCATCCTATAATCAGCTGTTGAACTCACATGACTCCGAAGACTCACCCATAGCTACATATGGGTCCAGTCTGACATGTCCGCCAATGTGAAGGCACAATGGTGGCCCGACGATAGGTGTGCTGGCTCAAAGACATGTGCTGGCCGGAAAGGATATTTAAAATCATCTACAATTCGCCGTATGCATCACACGAGACTGATACGTCTTCAGACATAGTTAAATATTGATATCGTATAACATGTCCGTCAACACGACATCATAATGTCTATATTAAATGTATATTTACAGTCGATGAAAGTCGCGCGACGTTCGATCGAATTCAGTGCCAAGATGGCGTTGTTTTGGCTGTTCTGTCCATTGACCACACATACAGCATGCTGTTCTGTCTATTGACCACACATACAAACTACCGATGGCTACGCGCCTGCACAGTCAATAGCTTACCCTTCATATATACGAAGGGGATGATTTAAACAAGCATTCCGCAAAACATGGGGCGCGCAAGTCTCACGCGCGAAAACGAGGCTGGGGGCAGTTGGGGGCAGGAATTCCATATTCTCCATCTTAATGTATAAGACTTCGTTTTGTTTTTGGTTGTAATAATCGAACTGTTCCAGTCTAACTATTTCAGTTAAACTATCCGAAGGATTATTACAAGCAGAAGCAATGGAACACTTTGCCGGTGACAATGATCACGGAAATCATGAATTTTAATCGATTATTATGGTGGTTGTATCGCCGGCTTGTACTTTCTGTTTGGCGATCTTCAATAATAATGAAAAGTGCCATTTTTCGCGCAGTACAATCTGTTTGGGGCAAACGTATACATGTGTTATGATTATGTGCATTTAGACAACTTGTCAGATATAAGTGCTTATCGAACCCACAACGTATAGCAATGTAAAATGCAAATCCCGCAAAAGACACACGGCCTAAAATTGTGGGGAGTGTCTATTATCTGCACTACACAAATCGCTATATGTCTATGATAGTGGCGTAAACTCAATATTAAATCGGGCATTTAAGATAAGAAAGGTATAACACAACATATTTATGTCCTGATTTTCCTAGTATTCATCAGTCGGAAGTTACAACTGTCATCCATTGAATATTATTCTTAATGTCCAGTCCCCAATCAGCTCCAGTCGCGCGGAGTCTCGCCCCACTTGCAGGCCCTTTTGCGTATATATATATATATATATATATATATATATATATATATATATATATATATATATATATATATATATATATATATATATATATATATATATATATATATATATATATATATATATATATATATATATATATATATATATATATATATATATATATATATATATATATATATGCCAACTGACTCTGACTACAGCGACGATGTCGAAGACCGATAGAAAATAAATCGGTTGATTAAAAACAGTCATGAATATCAACTGTTTACGATTATTCACATTTTAATATACATATATTGAAATTACGAGTGACAGTAGGGTCATATAGTTTACATGTAAGCGTTGACATGGTACCTTGGGAATGTAATGTAGTTTTAGTTATATGTGACCGAACACTCCGTCAGTTGCTGTGGACTGATTGCGGTGTGTCCGTTTCTATACGGAACGCAAAGCCCCAGCATATAATAATGTGTCAAACCATGGTGACAATGTTTGACAATTCATGTTCTTAGGACTGATCTACGATTATTCAATTGTTTCACCCTCCCCTCCCCAGCCTCACACTGCGCCACAAGAGAGTCGCCGTAAACAGTGTTTGTTTAAGCCATGTTAAAAAAAGGAATGCAGTGTTAAAAACAGACGTTGTCGTGTGTTCCGTGCGCTTTGTCATTCTGCATACTTATTAAAATACCTTTTCTCAGCAAGCCTGCGACAGTTAAAACCGTCAAGTCCCCACATTATTTCAACTATCTCCAAACTATGGGCCTACACAAGTTGTATTACAAGTACTATCAGGTGAACTACAACGTCAGTTTATTTTCACACACATCACTTACTTCATAAATGCTGCTGTCGAAAACACAACCTTTACACGACACGCCGTTCTCTTTTTCGCAGTTACACGGTGTCATGTGGCATTTCCCATATAAAGATAGTAAGATAGTCATCCATGGCGTGACATACGCTTCTGCCAATATTACCATAATTTCCCGATTTGGCGTAACTAAACGATCGTTGCTAATGTTTCCAATTTGTATTTCGTTTAATCCATCAGGACATCTTTAGTAAGTGATCATCAATGATAATTAGTTGTATATTACGTTGGTGAAAGAAAATGAGAATCGAGACAGGTCGTTAAGTTGGTGTGGTTTATAGGCGATCACACTTAGCACGTCGACGTAACCTTGATTTTGATTTGTTAAAGGATACATTTCAACGCCGTGGAGGTAAAATATCTGGCAAATCAAATATGCCGCCTTCGTCTTCAAGCCAGTCATTCGACGAGCTACGTGACATGGCCCCCCATGAGGTGGGAGCGCGGGTTTGCAATGGGGGTGAAGCGACAGGAAGTGGTTTTGAACTGCGACTACGTTCTTGTTGTGGATGGAGCGAATAAATGACGGGTGGCGGGTTTCTGGCAGATAACGACCCAGCAGACGGCGCACCTCTGAGACCATCGCCGCCACGACGCGAGTGTGTAGACGGCGCTCCTCTGAGACCATCGCTGCCACGACGCGAGTGTGTAGACGGCGCTCCTCTGAGACCATTGCTGCCACGACGCGAGTGTGTAGACGGCGCTCCTCTGAGGCAATCGTCGCTACGACGTGAGTACGTAGACGGCGCTTCTCTGAGACCATCGTCGCCACAAAGTGAGTACGTAGACGGCGCTCCTCTGAGACCATCGTCGCCACGACGCGAGTGTGTAGACGGGCCACGCGAGGACATCTGGCGAGGAGTACTTCGTGACCGCACAAGTGACGGTTGTGACGATAACGGATCTATCATGGTACATTCCCCCAAAAAATCGTTCGGCGAAGTCGTCGATAGTGGCTGTTGCTGACAGCTTTGTCGGAAACCTCTGCCAGAAATCGCATTTCGGCGTCGGGTGTTTGCGGAACCACACCGGTGATTTAGACTCACGTTTCGGTCATTGCGACGAGTTTCCTCTCTGCTCAAATCGTAATAACTTGGAATCACCCTTCCGGTTTCAGGACTGCCGCACGGTGAGACCCTGCGTTATTCACGACCAGAGCTTTTTCGGCATTTTGCATAGGAGTTTTCTATTGACACATACAAGTTGGTGTCGGAGTTTATTCTGAGTGGGATAGTTTTGCATGACGAATGAGGCAAATTACGTCGAGTCGATCTTTTGCGTCGTCGTGAACACAAGCGTGAGCGTGAGCATGAGCGTGACGACGAGCGTCTCCGGCGTCTCGCTTTGGTCGGTCTTTCCGCAACTTCTTCAAATGACCAGATCCGCTCTTTACGGTTATTCTCGAGCGCCCATTTGTACCTGTCACATTTCGAACGGCACGCTGTTTGACACTTGGAAGGTTTGCAACAGTCGTCACTCCGACGACGACATTTCTTCCGTCTCCGTGACCTTTTCGGCTCCACTGACATCATTTTGCAAAGCGGCAACGCTGAAGAGTCGCTACTGCATGCGCTAGAGTGCGGCGACGTCAGGACTAGTTCTCTGCACTGGTGTCGTATATTCGACTGGCACGTGTTCGAAAAATGGCAGCCTTGCGAGTGACGGCCAGCCGAGTGCAACCATTGGTACGCTGCAGGCTTCCGGTGATATGGTCTCGCCATGACGACGCAACGGTGTCTGCGCAGATACGCACCGACGTTGTGTAGCAACGCTAGTCTTGCGAGTACCACGACGACGCATGCGGGCCTTGCCCGGAGATCGCCGCTAGCACGGGTCCAACAGATACGTGTCTGATTGCATCGAGACCAGACCAATGGCGGATGTTCTATCCCGGCGTAGCTACTCTCTGTCTTCAGAGTCGTTGTCACTTCTACTGCTATCAATGGTATCGCCGTTCGTTGTTGATGCGAGCTATGAATGCGGCTTTCAAATTGGCATCGCGAGCGGTATCTGCAATCGACAAGTTACGACTTGTATGATAAATATTGCAGACGTATTCTAACGTGATGTATATACGAAACCGATCAATAACCGTATGGTGCACATGTATTGTTGACAGTTTTGAGTTAGAAATAACCTTAGCATTTAGGGATGCGGTGCCTGTTTTAGAGCGAATCCTAGGTATTTGGAGAGGCTGAACAGCTAAAACAACAAATTAGATATTTAATTTTGAAGAAAACTTGATTTCGCCAAAGCTCAGTAGTAATGTTATGTTATCGCCAGTGTATATCTTTATTGTATAAGCAGTTTTAAGACAAAAGAACTATTTCTCTGCACGATCTACTGTTGAAACAATTAAACTGGCTGCCACTACCGGACCGCGTCAAATACAGACAGTCGTAGTTGGTGTATAAAGCAGTGAAGGGGTGGCACCAAACTATATGTGTGCGTTGTTCACACCGATCTCAAACATCTCGACCAGAACAACTCGGTCAAACGAAATAGGGGACTTTTATGTCACTAAAGCACGAACGAATGTTTTCAAGAACTCTATTGCTGTAAATGGCGCACACATATGGAATGAACTAGAACCAATAATAAGAAATTCGAACTCTCTCTCTCTGCCTTTAAGACGACATAATATGCATCATGTTTTTAACTAGCAAATAGTGACGCACGTTACAGTGAACACTTACATGTCTAATGCTATTTATCTAGTTTTATAATTTATCTATTTATTTATTTGATGGAAATCTAGTTTTTAAAATATTTATTCAGTATATTTATTTTTTATTGTCATTCAATTTATTTTATTATTCACTATATTTATCGCATTACGCCATGTATAACGTAGTCTATCATATTGTTTAGTGCAAGTATACTATTTTTAAAATCACGACCCTCAGGAAGACAAAATGTACATTTTATGAGGTTATCGTGAATAAATAAAGTTTATTATTATTATTATTATTATTATTATTATTATTATTATTATTATTATTATTATTATTATTATTATTATTATTATTATTATTATTATTAGTAGTAGTAGTATTATTAGTATTATTAGTATTATTAGTATTATTAGTATTATTAGTATTATTAGTATTATTAGTATTATTAGTATTATTAGTATTATTAGTATTATTAGTATTATTAGTATTATTAGTATTATTAGTATTAGTATTAGTATTAGTATTAGTATTAGTATTAGTATTAGTATTAGTATTAGTATTAGTATTAGTATTAGTATTAGTATTAGTATTAGTATTAGTATTAGTATTATTATTATTATTATTATTATTATTATTATTATTATTATTATTATTATGATTATGATTATGATTATGATTATCATTATCATTATGATTATCATTATCATTATCATTATCATTATCATTATCATTATCATTATCATTATCATTATCATTATCATTATCATTATCATTATCATTATCATTATCATTATCATTATCATTATCATTATCATTATCATTATCATTATCATTATCATTATCATTATCATTATCATTATCATTATCATTATCATTATCATTATCATTATCATTATTATTGTTATTGTTATTATTATTATTACATACTTTATCACAACTCAAGACTTGCGTTTTATTTTGACTTTGGAGCACACAACCCACCTACGACGTAGATCATCTGGAAGATTGTACTCCGTCTGTGGCATGTCTTTTACGTCTACCTCGGTGAATTTTACAAAAATATCCATAATTTCTAGCGATGTTGATCTCTAAAGATGTGGTAGAACACACCTATTTGAAATATTTAATTTTTGTATTATTGTAAGCCATGTTTGCTAATTATTATAATTATTTTAAGGCAAACGGTTACAATACTTTGTTTTGTCAGTAGAACCCACGGAAATAAAAAGAATTTTATATATATAATATATATATATATATATATATATATATATATATATATATATATATATATATATATATATATATATATATATATATATATATATGCCAACTGACTCTGACTACAGCGACGATGTCGAAGACCGATAGAAAATAAATCGGTTGATTAAAAACAGTCATGAATATCAACTGTTTACGATTATTCACATTTTAATATACATATATTGAAATTACGATTGACAGTAGGGTCATATAGTTTACATGTAAGCGTTGACATGGTACCTTGGGAATGTAAAGTAGTTTTAGTTATATGTGACCGAACACTGCGTCAGTTGCTGTGGACTGATTGCGGTTTGTCCGTTTCTATACGGAACGCAAAGCCCCAGCATATAATAATGTGTCAAACCATGGTGACAATGTTTGACAATTCATGTTCTTAGGACTGGTCTACGATTATTCAATTGTTTCACCGTCCCCTCCCCGCCTTACACTGCGCCACAAGAGAGTCGCCGTAAACAGTGTTTGTTTAAGCCATGTTAAAAAAAGGAATGCAGTGTTAAAAACAGACGTTGTCGTGTGTTCCGTGCGCTTTGTCATTCTGCATACTTATTAAAATACCTTTTCTCAGCAAGCCTGCGACAGTTAAAACCGTCAAGTCACCACATTATTTCAACTATCTCCAAACTATGGGCCTACACAAGTTGTATTACAAGTACTATCAGGTGAACTACAACGTCAGTTTATTTTCACACACATCACTTACTTCATAAATGCTGCTGTCGAAAACACAACCTTTACACGACACGCCGTTCTCTTTTTCGCAGTTACACGGTGTCATGTGGCATTTCTCATATAAAGATAGTAAGATAGTCATCCATGGCGTGACATACGCTTCTGCCAATATTACCATAATTTCCCGATTTGGCGTAACTAAACGATCGTTGCTAATGTTTCCAATTTGTATTTCGTTTCATCCATCAGGACATCTTTAGTCAGTGATCATCAATGATAATTAGTTGTATATTACGTTGGTGAAAGATAATGAGAATCGAGACAGGTCGTTAAGTTGGTGTGGTTTATAGGCGATCACACTTAGCACGTCGACGTAACCTTGATTTTGAGTTGTTAAAGGATACATTTCTACGCCGTGGAGGTAAAATATCTGGCAAATCAAATATGCCGCCTTCGTCTTCAAGCCAGTCATTCGACGAGCTACATGACATGGCCCCCCATGAGGTGGGAGCGCGGGTTTGCAATGGGGGTGAAGCGACAGGAAGTGGTTTTGAACTGCGACTACGTTCTTGTTGTGGATGGAGCGAATAAATGACGGGTGGCGGGTTTCTGGTAGATAACGACCCAGCAGACGGCGCACCTCTGAGACCATCGCCGCCACGACGCGAGTGTGTAGACGGCTCTCCTCTGAGACCATCGCTGCCACGACGCGAGTGTGTAGACGGCGCTCCTCTGAGACCATTGCTGCCACGACGCGAGTGTGTAGACGGCGCTCCTCTGAGGTAATCGTCGCTACGACGTGAGTACGTAGACGGCGCTTCTCTGAGACAATCGTCGCCACAAAGTGAGTACGTAGACGGCGCTCCTCTGAGACCATCGTCGCCACGACGCGAGTGTGTAGACGGGCCACGCGAGGACATCTGGCGAGGAGTACTTCGTGACCGCACAAGTGACGGTTGTGACGATAACGGATCTATCATGGTACATTCCCCCAAAAAATCGTTCGGCGAAGTCGTCGATAGTGGCTGTTGCTGACAGCTTTGTCGGAAACCTCTGCCAGAAATCGCATTTCGGCGTCGGGTGTTTGCGGAACCACACAGGTGATTTAGACTCACGTTTCGGTCATTGCGACGAGTTTCCTCTCTGCTCAAATCGTAATAACTTGGAATCACCCTTCCGGTTTCAGGACTGCCGCACGGTGAGACCCTGCGTTTTTCACGACCAGAGCTTTTTCGGCATTTTGCATAGGAGTTTTCTATTGACACATACAAGTTGGTGTCGGAGTTTATTCTGAGTGGGATAGTTTTGCATGACGAATGAGGCAAATTACGTCGAGTCGATCTTTTGCGTCGTCGTGAACACAAGCGTGAGCGTGAGCATGAGCCTGACGACGAGCGTCTCCGGCGTCTCGATTTGGTCGGTCTTTCCGCAACTTCTTCAAATGACCAGATCCGCTCTTTACGGTTATTCTCGAGCGCCCATTTGTACCTGTCACATTTCGAACGGCACGGTGTTTGACACTTGGAAGGTTTGCAACAGTCGTCACTCCGACGACGACATTTCTTCCGTCTCCGTGACCTTTTCGGCTCCACCGACATCATATTGCAAAGGGGCAACGCTGAAGAGTCGCTACTGCATGCGCTAGAGTGCGGCGACGTCAGGACTAGTTCTCTGCACTGGTGTCGTATATTCGACTGGCACGTGTTCGAAAAATGGCAGCCTTGCGAGTGACGTCCAGCCGAGTGCAACCATTGGTACGCTGCAGGCTTCCGGTGATATGGTCTCGCCATGACGACGCAACGGTGTCTGCGCAGATACGCACCGACGTTGTGTAGCAACGCTAGTCTTGCGAGTACCACGACGACGCATGCGGGCCTTGCCCGGAGATCGCCGCTAGCACGGGTCCAACAGATACGTGTCTGATTGCATCGAGACCAGACCAATAGCGGATGTTCTATCCCGGCGTAGCTACTCTCTGTCTTCAGAGTCGTTGTCACTTCTACTGCTATCAATGGTATCGCCGTTCGTTTTTGATGCGAGCTATGAATGCGGCTTTCAAATTGGCATCGCGAGCGGTATCTGCAATCGACAAGTTACGACTTGTATGATAAATATTGCAGACGTATTCTAACGTGATGTATATACGAAACCGATCAATAACCGTATGGTGCACATGTATTGTTGAGAGTTTTGAGTTAGAAATAACCTTAGCATTTAGGGATGCGGTGCCTGTTTTAGAGCGA
The DNA here is from genome assembly GCA_964017155.1 of Oasisia sp. SBJ-2009. Taxonomy (NCBI): domain Eukaryota; kingdom Metazoa; phylum Annelida; class Polychaeta; order Sabellida; family Siboglinidae; genus Oasisia; species Oasisia sp. SBJ-2009. Next base: position 55,137,927 of record OZ024855.1, on the reverse strand, counting down.
ATCCTAGGTATTTGGAGAGGCTGAACAGCTAAAACAACAAATTAGATATTTAATTTTGAAGAAAACTTGATTTCGCCAAAGCTCAGTAGTAATGTTATGTTATCGCCAGTGTATATCTTTATTGTATAAGCAGTTTTAAGACAAAAGAACTATTTCTCTGCACGATCTACTGTTGAAACAATTAAACTGGCTGCCACTACCGGTCCGCGTCAAATACAGACAGTCGTAGTTGGTGTATAAAGCAGTGAAGGGGTGGCACCAAAGTATATGTGTGCGTTGTTCACACCGATCTCAAACATCTCGACCAGAACAACTCGGTCAAACGAAAGAGGGGACTTTTATGTCACTAAAGCACGAACGAATGTTTTCAAGAACTCTATTGCTGTAAATGGCGCACACATATGGAATGAACTAGACCCAATAATAAGAAATTCGAACTCTCTCTCTCTGCCTTTAAGACGACATAATATGCATCATGGTTTTAAATAGTGACGCACGTTACTGTGAACACTTACATGTCTAATGCTATTTATCTAGTTTTATAATTTATCTATTTATTTATTTGATGGAAATCTAGTTTTTAAAATATTTATTCAGTATATTTATTTTTTATTGTCATTCAATTTATTTTATTATTCACTATATTTATCGCATTACGCCATGTATAAGGTAGTCTATCATATTGTTTAGTGCAAGTATACTATTTTTAAAATCACGACCCTCAGGAAGATAAAATGTACATTTTATGAGGTTATCGTGAATAAATAAAGTGTATTATTATTATTATTATTATTATTATTATTATTATAATAATAATTATTATTATTATTATTATTATTAGTAGTATTATTATTATTATTATAATAATAATAATAATAATAATAATAATAATAATAATAATAATAATAATTATTATTATTATTATTATTATTATTATTATTATTATTATTATTATTATTATTATTATTATTATTATTATTATTATTATTATTATTATTATTATTATTATTATTATTATTATTATTATTATTATTATTATTATTATTATTATTATTATTATTATTATTACATACTTTATCACAACTCAAGACTTGCGTTTTATTTTGACTTTGGAGCACACAACCCACCTACGACGTAGATCATCTGGAAGATTGTACTCCGTCTGTGGCATGTCTTTTACGTTTACCTCGGTGAATTTTACAAAAATATCCATAATTTCTAGCGATGTTGATCTCTAAAGATGTGGTAGAACACACCTATTTGAAATGTTTAATTTTTTTATTATTGTAAGCCATGTTTGCTAATTATTATAATTATTTTAAGGCAAACGGTTACAATACTTTGCTTTGTCAGTAGAACCCACGGAAATAAAAAGAATTTTATATATATATATATATATATAATATATATATATATATATATATATATATATATATATATATATATATATATATATATATATATATATATATATATATATATATATATATATATATATATATATATATATATATATGCCAACTGACTCTGACTACAGCGACGATGTCGAAGAGCGATAGAAAATAAATCGGTTGATTAAAAACAGTCATGAATATCAACTGTTTACGATTATTCACATTTTAGTATACATATATTGAAATTACGATTGACAGTAGGGTCATATAGTTTACATGTAAGCGTTGACATGGTACCTTGGGAATGTAATGTAGTTTTAGTTATATGTGACCGAACACTCCGTCAGTTGCTGTGGACTGATTGCGGTTTGTCCGTTTCTATACGGAACGCAAAGCCCCAGCATATAATAATGTGTCAAACCATGGTGACAATGTTTGACAATTCATGTTCTTAGGACTGGTCTACGATTATTCAATTGTTTCACCGTCCCCTCCCCGCCTTACACTGCGCCACAAGAGAGTCGCCGTAAACAGTGTTTGTTTAAGCCATGTTAAAAAAAGGAATGCAGTGTTAAAAACAGACGTTGTCGTGTGTTCCGTGCGCTTTGTCATTCTGCATACTTATTAAAATACCTTTTCTCAGCAAGCCTGCGACAGTTAAAACCGTCAAGTCACCACATTATTTCAACTATCTCCAAACTATGGGCCTACACAAGTTGTATTACAAGTACTATCAGGTGAACTACAACGTCAGTTTATTTTCACACACATCACTTACTTCACAAATGCTGCTGTCGAAAACACAACCTTTACACGACACGCCGTTCTCTTTTTCGCAGTTACACGGTGTCATGTGGCATTTCTCATATAAAGATAGTAAGATAGTCATCCATGGCGTGACATACGCTTCTGCCAATATTACCATAATTTCCCGATTTGGCGTAACTAAACGATCGTTGCTAATGTTTCCAATTTGTATTTCGTTTCATCCATCAGGACATCTTTAGTCAGTGATCATCAATGATAATTAGTTGTATCTTACGTTGGTGAAAGAAAATGAGAATCGAGACAGGTCGTTAAGTTGGTGTGGTTTATAGGCGATCACACTTAGCACGTCGACGTAACCTTGATTTTGAGTTGTTAAAGGATACATTTCAACGCCGTGGAGGTAAAATATCTGGCAAATCAAATATGCCGCCTTCGTCTTCAAGCCAGTCATTCGACGAGCTACGTGACATGGCCCCCCATGAGGTGGGAGCGCGGGTTTGCAATGGGGGTGAAGCGACAGGAAGTGGTTTTGAACTGCGACTACGTTCTTGTTGTGGATGGAGCGAATAAATGACGGGTGGCGGGTTTCTGGTAGATAACGACCCAGCAGACGGCGCACCTCTGAGACCATCGCCGCCACGACGCGAGTGTGTAGACGGCTCTCCTCTGAGACCATCGCTGCCACGACGCGAGTGTGTAGACGGCGCTCCTCTGAGGTAATCGTCGCTACGACGTGAGTACGTAGACGGCGCTTCTCTGAGACAATCGTCGCCACAAAGTGAGTACGTAGACGGCGCTCCTCTGAGATCATCGTCGCCACGACGCGAGTGTGTAGACGGGCCACGCGAGGACATCTGGCGAGGAGTACTTCGTGACCGCACAAGTGACGGTTGTGACGATAACGGATCTATCATGGTACATTCCCCCAAAAAATCGTTCGGCGAAGTCGTCGATAGTGGCTGTTGCTGACAGCTTTGTCGGAAACCTCTGCCAGAAATCGCATTTCGGCGTCGGGTGATTGCGGAACCACACCGGTGATTTACACTCACGTTTCGGTCATTGCGACGAGTTTCCTCTCTGCTCAAATCGTAATAACTTGGAATCACCCTTCCGGTTTCAGGACTGCCGCACGGTGAGACCCTGCTTTTTTCACGACCAGAGCTTTTTCGGCATTTTGCATAGGAGTTTTCTATTGACACATACAAGTTGGTGTCGGAGTTTATTCTGAGTGGGATAGTTTTGCATGACGAATGAGGCAAATTACGTTGAGTCGATCTTTTGCATCGTCGTGAACACAAGCGTGAGCGTGAGCATGAGCCTGACGACGAGCGTCTCCGGCGTCTCGATTTGGTCGGTCTTTCCGCAACTTCTTCAAATGACCAGATCCGCTCTTTATGGTTATTCTCGAGCGCCCATTTGTACCTGTCACATTTCGAACGGCACGGTGTTTGACACTTGGAAGGTTTGCAACAGTCGTCACTCCGACGACGACATTTCTTCCGTCCCCGTGACCTTTTCGGCTCCACTGACATCATATTGCAAAGGGGCAACGCTGAAGAGTCGCTACTGCATGCGCTAGAGTGCGGCGACGTCAGGACTAGTTCTCTGCACTGGTGTCGTATATTCGACTGGCACGTGTTCGAAAAATGGCAGCCTTGCGAGTGACGTCCAGCCGAGTGCAACCATTGGTACGCTGCAGGCTTCCGGTGATATGGTCTCGCCATGACGACGCAACGGTGTCTGCGCAGATACGCACCGACGTTGTGTAGCAACGCTAGTCTTGCGAGTACCACGACGACGCATGCGGGCCTTGCCCGGAGATCGCCGCTAGCACGGGTCCAACAGATACGTGTCTGATTGCATCGAGACCAGACCAATGGCGGATGTTCTATCCCGGCGTAGCTATTCTCTGTCTTCAGAGTCGTTGTCACTTATACTGCTATCAATGGTATCGCCGTTCGTTGTTGATGCGAGCTATGAATGCGGCTTTCAAATTGGCATCGCGAGCGGTATCTGCAATCGACAAGTTACGACTTGTATGATAAATATTGCAGACGCCACAAGAGAGTCGCCGTAAACAGTGTTTGTTTAAGCCATGTTAAAAAAAGGAATGCAGTGTTAAAAACAGACGTTGTCGTGTGTTCCGTGCGCTTTGTCATTCTGCATACTTATTAAAATACCTTTTCTCAGCAAGCCTGCGACAGTTAAAACCGTCAAGTCACCACATTATTTCAACTATCTCCAAACTATGGGCCTACACAAGTTGTATTACAAGTACTATCAGGTGAACTACAACGTCAGTTTATTTTCACACACATCACTTACTTCACAAATGCTGCTGTCGAAAACACAACCTTTACACGACACGCCGTTCTCTTTTTCGCAGTTACACGGTGTCATGTGGCATTTCTCATATAAAGATAGTAAGATAGTCATCCATGGCGTGACATACGCTTCTGCCAATATTACCATAATTTCCCGATTTGGCGTAACTAAACGATCGTTGCTAATGTTTCCAATTTGTATTTCGTTTCATCCATCAGGACATCTTTAGTCAGTGATCATCAATGATAATTAGTTGTATATTACGTTGGTGAAAGAAAATGAGAATCGAGACAGGTCGTTAAGTTGGTGTGGTTTATAGGCGATCACACTTAGCACGTCGACGTAACCTTGATTTTGAGTTGTTAAAGGATACATTTCAACGCCGTGGAGGTAAAATATCTGGCAAATCAAATATGCCGCCTTCCCTTCGTCTTCAAGCCAGTCATTCGACGAGCTACGTGACATGGCCCCCCATGAGGTGGGAGCGCGGGTTTGCAATGGGGGTGAAGCGACAGGAAGTGGTTTTGAACTGCGACTACGTTCTTGTTGTGGATGGAGCGAATAAATGACGGGTGGCGGGTTTCTGGTAGATAACGACCCAGCAGACGGCGCACCTCTGAGACCATCGCCGCCACGACGCGAGTGTGTAGACGGCTCTCCTCTGAGACCATCGCTGCCACGACGCGAGTGTGTAGACGGCGCTCCTCTGAGGTAATCGTCGCTACGACGTGAGAACGTAGACGGCGCTTCTCTGAGACAATCGTCGCCACAAAGTGAGTACGTAGACGGCGCTCCTCTGAGATCATCGTCGCCACGACGCGAGTGTGTAGACGGGCCACGCGAGGACATCTGGCGAGGAGTACTTCGTGACCGCACAAGTGACGGTTGTGACGATAACGGATCTATCATGGTACATTCCCCCAAAAAATCGTTCGGCGAAGTCGTCGATAGTGGCTGTTGCTGACAGCTTTGTCGGAAACCTCTGCCAGAAATCGCATTTCGGCGTCGGGTGATTGCGGAACCACACCGGTGATTTACACTCACGTTTCGGTCATTGCGACGAGTTTCCTCTCTGCTCAAATCGTAATAACTTGGAATCACCCTTCCGGTTTCAGGACTGCCGCACGGTGAGACCCTGCTTTTTTCACGACCAGAGCTTTTTCGGCATTTTGCATAGGAGTTTTCTATTGACACATACAAGTTGGTGTCGGAGTTTATTCTGAGTGGGATAGTTTTGCATGACGAATGAGGCAAATTACGTTGAGTCGATCTTTTGCATCGTCGTGAACACAAGCGTGAGCGTGAGCATGAGCCTGACGACGAGCGTCTCCGGCGTCTCGATTTGGTCGGTCTTTCCGCAACTTCTTCAAATGACCAGATCCGCTCTTTATGGTTATTCTCGAGCGCCCATTTGTACCTGTCACATTTCGAACGGCACGGTGTTTGACACTTGGAAGGTTTGCAACAGTCGTCACTCCGACGACGACATTTCTTCCGTCCCCGTGACCTTTTCGGCTCCACTGACATCATATTGCAAAGGGGCAACGCTGAAGAGTCGCTACTGCATGCGCTAGAGTGCGGCGACGTCAGAACTAGTTCTATGCACTGGTGTCGTATATTCGACTGGCACGTGTTCGAAAAATGGCAGCCTTGCGAGTGACGTCCAGCCGAGTGCAACCATTGGTACGCTGCAGGCTTCCGGTGATATGGTCTCGCCATGACGACGCAACGGTGTCTGCGCAGATACGCACCGACGTTGTGTAGCAACGCTAGTCTTGCGAGTACCACGACGACGCATGCGGGCCTTGCCCGGAGATCGCCGCTAGCACGGGTCCAACAGATACGTGTCTGATTGCATCGAGACCAGACCAATGGCGGATGTTCTATCCCGGCGTAGCTATTCTCTGTCTTCAGAGTCGTTGTCACTTATACTGCTATCAATGGTATCGCCGTTCGTTGTTGATGCGAGCTATGAATGCGGCTTTCAAATTGGCATCGCGAGCGGTATCTGCAATCGACAAGTTACGACTTGTATGATAAATATTGCAGACGTATTCTAACGTGATGTATATACGAAACCGATCAATAACCGTATGGTGCACATGTATTGTTGACAGTTTTGAGTTAGAAATAACCTTAGCATTTAGGGATGCGGTGCCTGTTTTAGAGCGAATCCTAGGTATTTGGAGAGGCTGAACAGCTAAAACAACAAATTAGATATTTAATTTTGAAGAAAACTTGATTTCGCCAAAGCTCAGTAGTAATGTTATGTTATCGCCAGTGTATATCTTTATTGTATAAGCAGTTTTAAGACAAAATAACTATTTCTCTGCACGATCTACTGTTGAAACAATTAAACTGGCTGCCACTACCGGACCGCGTCAAATACAGACAGTCGTAGTTGGTGTATAAAGCAGTGAAGGGGTGACACCAAACTATATGTGTGCGTTGTTCACACCGATCTCAAACATCTCGACCAGAACAACTCGGTCAAACGAAAGAGGGGACTTTTATGTCACTAAAGCACGAACGAATGTTTTCAAGAACTCTATTGCTGTAAATGGCGCACACATATGGAATGAACTAGACCCAATAATCAGAAATTCGAACTCTCTCTCTCTGCCTTTAAGACGACATAATATGCATCATGTTTTAACTAGCAAATAGTGACGCACGTTACAGTGAACACTTACATGTCTAATGCTATTTATCTAGTTTTATAATTTATCTATTTATTTATTTGATGGAAATCTAGTTTTTAAAATATTTATTCAGTATATTTATTTTTTATTGTCATTCAATTAATTTTATTATTCACTATATTTATCGCATTACGCCATGTATAAGTTAGTCTATCACATTGTTTAGTGCAAGTATACTATTTTTAAAATCACGACCCTCAGGAAGATAAAATGTACATTTTATGAGGTTATCGTGAATAAATAAAGTGTATTATTATTATTGTTATTGTTATTGTTATTGTTATTGTTATTGTTATTGTTATTGTTATTGTTATTGTTATTGTTATTGTTATTGTTATTGTTATTGTTATTGTTATTTTTATTGTTATTGTTATTATTATTATTATTATTATTATTATTATTATTATTATTATTATTATTATTATTATTATTATTATTATTATTATTATTATTATTATTATTATTATTATTATTATTATTATTATTATTATTATTATTATTATTATTATTTTTATTATTATTATTATTATTATTATTATTATTATTATTATTATTATTATTATTATTATTATTATTATTATTATTATTATTATTATTATTATTATTATTATTATTATTATTATTATTATTATTATTATTATTATTATTATTATTATTATTATTATTATTATTATTATTATTATTATTATTATTATTATTATTATTATTATTATTATTATTATTATTATTATTATTATTATTATTATTATTATTATTATTATTATTATTATTATTATTATTATTATTATTATTATTATTATTATTATTATTATTATTATTATTATTATTATTATTATTATTATTACATACTTTATCACAACTCAAGACTTGCGTTTTGTTTTGACTTTGGAGCACACAACCCACCTACGACGTAGATCATCTGGAAGATTGTACTCCGTCTGTGGCATGTCTTTTACGTCTACCTCGGTGAATTTTACAAAAATATCCATAATTTCTAGCGATATTGATCTCTAAAGATGTGGTAGAACACACCTATTTGAAATATTTAATTTTTGTATTATTGTAAGCCATGTTTGCTAATTATTATAATTATTTTAAGGCAAACGGTTACAATACTTTGTTTTGTCAGTAGAACCCACGGAAATAAAAAGAATTTTATATATATATATATATATATATATATATATATATATATATATATATATATATATATATATATATATATATATATATATATATATATATATATATATATATATATATGCATGCCAACTGACTCTGACTACAGCGACGATGTCGAAGACCGATAGAAAATAAATCGGTTGATTAAAAACAGTCATGAATATCAACTGTTTACGATTATTCACATTTTAATATACATAATTGAAATTACGATTGACAGTAGGTTCATATAGTTTACATGTAAGCGTTGACATGGTACCTTGGGAATGTAATGTAGTTTTAGTTATATGTGACCGAACACTCCGTCAGTTGCTGTGGACTGATTGCGGTTTGTCCGTTTCTATACGGAACGCAAAGCCCCAGCATATAATAATGTGTCAAACCATGGTGACAATGTTTGACAATTCATGTTCTTAGGACTGGTCTACGATTATTCAATTGTTTCACCGTCCCCTCCCCGCCTTACACTGCGCCACAAGAGAGTCGCCGTAAACAGTGTTTGTTTAAGCCATGTTAAAAAAAGGAATGCAGTGTTAAAAACAGACGTTGTCGTGTGTTCCGTGCGCTTTGTCATTCTGCATACTTATTAAAATACCTTTTCTCAGCAAGCCTGCGACAGTTAAAACCGTCAAGTCCCCACATTATTTCAACTATCTCCAAACTATGGGCCTACACAAGTTGTATTACAAGTACTATCAGGTGAACTACAACGTCAGTTTATTTTCACACACATCACTTACTTCATAAATGCTGCTGTCGAAAACACAACCTTTACACGACACGCCGTTCTCTTTTTCGCAGTTACACGGTGTCATGTGGCATTTCTCCTATAAAGATAGTAAGATAGTCATCCATGGCGTGACATACGCTTCTGCCAATATTACCATAATTTCCCGATTTGGCGTAACTAAACGATCGTTGCTAATGTTTCCAATTTGTATTTCGTTTCATCCATCAGGACATCTTTAGTAAGTGATCATCAATGATAATTAGTTGTATATTACGTTGGTGAAAGAAAATGAGAATCGAGACAGGTCGTTAAGTTGGTGTGGTTTATAGGCGATCACACTTAGCACGTCGACGTAACCTTGATTTTGAGTTGTTAAAGGATACATTTCAACGCCGTGGAGGTAAAATATCTGGCAAATCAAATATGCCGCCTTCGTCTTCAAGCCAGTCATTCGACGAGCTACGTGACATGGCCCCCCATGAGGTGGGAGCGCGGGTTTGCAATGGGGGTGAAGCGACAGGAAGTGGTTTTGAACTGCGACTACGTTCTTGTTGTGGATGGAGCGAATAAATGACGGGTGGCGGGTTTCTGGTAGATAACGACCCAGCAGACGGCGCACCTCTGAGACCATCGCCGCCACGACGCGAGTGTGTAGACGGCTCTCCTCTGAGACCATCGCTGCCACGACGCGAGTGTGTAGACGGCGCTCCTCTGAGACCATTGCTGCCACGACGCGAGTGTGTAGACGGCGCTCCTCTGAGGTAATCGTCGCTACGACGTGAGTACGTAGACGGCGCTTCTCTGAGACAATCGTCGCCACAAAGTGAGTACGTAGACGGCGCTCCTCTGAGACCATCGTCGCCACGACGCGAGTGTGTAGACGGGCCACGCGAGGACATCTGGCGAGGAGTACTTCGTGACCGCACAAGTGACGGTTGTGACGATAACGGATCTATCATGGTACATTCCCCAAAAAAATCGTTCGGCGAAGTCGTCGATAGTGGCTGTTGCTGACAGCTTTGTCGGAAACCTCTGCCAGAAATCGCATTTCGGCGTCGGGTGTTTGCGGAACCACACCGGTGATTTACACTCACGTTTCGGTCATTGCGACGAGTTTCCTCTCTGCTCAAATCGTAATAACTTGGAATCACCCTTCCGGTTTCAGGACTGCCGCACGGTGAGACCCTGCTTTTTTCACGACCAGAGCTTTTTCGGCATTTTGCATAGGAGTTTTCTATTGACACATACAAGTTGGTGTCGGAGTTTATTCTGAGTGGGATAGTTTTGCATGACGAATGAGGCAAATTACGTTGAGTCGATCTTTTGCATCGTCGTGAACACAAGCGTGAGCGTGAGCATGAGCCTGACGACGAGCGTCTCCGGCGTCTCGCTTTGGTCGGTCTTTCCGCAACTTCTTCAAATGACCAGATCCGCTCTTTACGGTTATTCTCGAGCGCCCATTTGTACCTGTCACATTTCGAACGGCACGGTGTTTGACACTTGGAAGGTTTGCAACAGTCGTCACTCCGACGACGACATTTCTTCCGTCTCCGTGACCTTTTCGGCTCCACTGACATCATATTGCTAAGGGGCAACGCTGAAGAGTCGCTACTGCATGCGCTAGAGTGCGGCGACGTCAGGACTAGTTCTCTGCACTGGTGTCGTATATTCGACTGGCACGTGTTCGAAAAATGGCAGCCTTGCGAGTGTCGGCCAGCCGAGTGCAACCATTGGTACGCTGCAGGCTTCCGGTGATATGGTCTCGCCATGACGACGCAACGGTGTCTGCGCAGATACGCACCGACGTTGTGTAGCAACGCTAGTCTTGCGAGTACCACGACGACGCATGCGGGCCTTGCCCGGAGATCGCCGCTAGCACGGGTCCAACAGATACGTGTCTGATTGCATCGAGACCAGACCAATGGCGGATGTTCTATCCCGGCGTAGCTACTCTCTGTCTTCAGAGTCGTTGTCACTTATACTGCTATCAATGGTATCGCCGTTCGTTGTTGATGCGAGCTATGAATGCGGCTTTCAAATTGGCATCGCGAGCGGTATCTGCAATCGACAAGTTACGACTTGTATGATAAATATTGCCGACGTATTCTAACGTGATGTATACACGAAACCGATCAATAACCGTATGGTGCACATGTGTTGTTGAGAGTTTTGAGTTAGAAATAACCTTAGCATTTAGGGATGCGGTGCCTGTTTTAGAGCGAATCCTATATATTTGGAGAGGCTGAACAGCTAAAACAACAAATTCGATATTTAATTTTGAAGAAAACTTGATTTCGCCAATGCTCAGTAGTAATGTTATGTTATCGCCAGTGTATATCTTTATTGTATAAGCAGTTTTAAGACAAAAGAACTGTTTCTCTGCACGATCTACTGTTGAAACAATTAAACTGGCTGCCACTACCGGACCGCGTCAAATACAGACAGTCGTAGATGGTGTATAAAGCAGTGAAGGGGTGGCACCAAACTATATGTGTGCGTTGTTCACACCGATCTCAAACATCTCGACCAGAACAACTCGGTCAAACGAAAGAGGGGACTTTTATGTCACTAAAGCATGAACGAATGTTTTCAAGAACTCTATTGCTGTAAATGGTGCACACATATGGAATGAACTAGACCCAATAATCAGAAATTCGAACTCTCTCTCTCTGCCTTTAAGACGACATAATATGCATCATGTTTTTAACTAGCAAATAGTGACGCACGTTACAGTGAACACTTACATGTCTAATGCTATTTATCTAGTTTTATAATTTATCTAGTTATTTATTTATTTGATAGAAATCTAGTTTTTAAAATATTTATTCAGTATATTTATTTTTTATTGTCATTCAATTTATTTTATTATTCACTATATTTATCGCATTACGCCATGTATAAGGTAGTCTATCATATTGTTTAGTGCAAGTATACTATTTTTAAAATCACGACCCTGAGGAAGATAAAATGTACATTTTATGAGGTTATCGTGAATAAATAAAGTTTATTATTATTATTATTATTATTATTATTATTATTATTATTATTATTATTATTATTATTATTATTATTATTATTATTATTATTATTATTATTATTATTATTATTATTATTATTATTATTATTATTATTATTATTATTATTATTATTATTATTATTATTATTATTATTATTATTATTATTATTATTATTATTATTATTATTATTATTATTATTATTATTATTATTATTATTATTATTATTATTATTATTATTATTATTATTATTATTATTATTATTATTATTATTATTATTATTATTATTATTATTATTATTATTATTATTATTATTATTATTATTATTATTATTATTATTATTATTATTATTATTATTATTATTATTATTATTATTATTATTATTATTATTATTATTATTATTATTCATCGTTGAGAGAAAGCATTATAAACATTGGCTAAAGCGTCACGATAGATTAACGAATATAAAGGTGAATATATATATATACTATATATAGATATACTATATATAGATATACTATATATATATATATACATACATACATACATACATATATATATATATATATATATATATATATACTGCAATATATATACTGCGATATATATACTGCGATATATATACATATATATATATATATATATATATGTATATATATATATATATATATATATATATATATATATATATATATATACAGTATATATACAGTATATATATACAGTATATATATATATATATATATATATGTATATATATATATATATATATATATATATATATTTATATATATATATATATATATATATATATATATATATATATATATATATATATATCGCAGTATAAAATCCCGAGGACTGACCAACCCGCGTCACACTCTATTTCCTGGCAAACCAGTTCATTCGAACACCATTTCGACTTTTCTGTCCTGACGGATTAACGAATATAAAGACGAATATATATATATATATATATATATATATATATATATATATATATATATATATATATATATATATATATATATATATATATATACATATATATATATATGTTAACTTCTCAGAGAAGCATCCAGTCTGGGTGAAATTAACGACCGATGCCTATTCTTACACAAATATCCACCACTGTCTATAACCCATAACTCATTCATATTACCCATAACTCATTCATATAACCCATAGCTCATTCATACTACTGAGTGAACTGGAGCAACGTAGAGGGAACGATCTTGTCCAATGTTCGTCACAGAAGCACATGATTTGAACCCGGGTTGTCTTAGTCGAGGGTCCGAAGCTTAAGCCACTGAGCTACTACGTCACTTCTATCTTGTGATTTTGCATATAATTAGTCAGGAATTATTTATTTTTACTATACTGTGCGATGCTGCTGCCAAGCATAATTACATTCTCTAAACAAAAAGAACAACTGTTAGCGTGGTAGGTATAAAACCTGCAATGCACATTATAGAAATCACCTAATTCGTGATACGTATTATGCGAGTATTGCAAGAAACAAAACTTCATAAACCGGTGCGTTAATGATCTCAATGACGTGATGTGGATTGTTCCTGTATTGTGCGCGTAAATTGTGTGGCAATTTCACTTACTTTATCTGCCAGTAGGCAAGCTGTGCGCATGTGCTGCTGCCAGAGCATTATGCATCCAATAGTACTTATATTATTTCAAAGATTATTCTGACCCAGCGATGCAGCATGCGGCAGCCGATCGTATAATGGCGCCTTTACAAAAGCGATACCCTCGATGCTGTGAGATATGACGTCAGAAAAAAACTGTTATTGCGTAATCGCATATCACGTTGTATAACATCATTGCATTGATAATAAGACACATTTCAGAGTGGACACAAAAACAGACAACTTGTTCACGAAAATGTGTCTTAATGTGTTTGTTATCAATGTTTAGAGCGTGTGAAATGACAAGAGAGACTACACCATAATAATTGTATTATTAAATATTACGTCATTTGGCCAAAATACCGGACTTTTAGTAAGCCAAGGTTATTATTATCACTTTTTCTATAAAGGTCTATATAATTTCATAATCATATGTGTATGAAATTGCACTGAAATATTCAAGTAAAACGGTGTAGATTGATTTTTAATAAAATCTGAGTTGTTGGCATTTATAAATGTTATCCAAATTACAAAAAAAAACTTTATGCTTGAATTTCTATTATATTACATCCTGCTATGATATATTTTCATGTCAACAAAACAGAATAATAATAATAATAATTAGAAATATTACAACCTATGCTATTTAACTCGCCTTTTTTCGAATAATAATATTATGCATATTTTTGCTGCGCTTTCGCGATGCCGATATGTTACATCGTTGTTGTCACCTCGAATCAATCATGCTGTTGCTGTCCATGTATTTATGTCAACATATTCAGTCTTGTCATATCTTTGGTTGTCATCTTGGCAAATGGTTTTAAAGTCATCTAAATAGTATTTTGAACTTAAAAACCCAAGTTGTCATTTTTTCTAATTGGTCCCATTTTAAAAACTGCCGCCAAATTGGATTTTCTCGTATGTTAATTACTGTTTCACCTAGAACAATAATTATTGTGGTGTAAGGATATATGTTTTAGGGAAAACGGAATTGAAATATTACATTTTTCGAATTCTCTTGTTTTCACTTCGGCCATTTTTTAAGATGGCGGTCTTCAATATAAATATCACAATATCTCAAAACCCACGTCTCACTGAGGAGTACCTTTGCTGGATAGCAATTTTTAAAGACGGCGTCGAGATATGCCATTTACCCATATCTTAAGAACAACGTATTCTAGTGCTAGAAAATTTATTCCACAATATAGAGTTTTGCCTATGTGAATGTCAATGAAGGTCAAGTGCAATTTGCTGTATATATCCACCAAGCTATGAAGTAGCATCAAAACTATTGCTAAATGTGACGCGGTTTTTGAGATAATGTGACATTTGTATTGACGTGAAAACCCGAGAATTCCAAACAATGTTATATTCTAAATCCTTGTCCCATAAGACATATATCTACACACCACTATTATAGTTCTAGATGAGATAGTTATTAACATAAGGGGAACTAAAATGTGGCTGCCATTTTTAAACACCCGCTATATCTCTATGGAACCGGTTTTGGTGTTTTAAATTCTAAAGAGATTATTTTAAAATCATTTGTCAAGATTGTATCAGAAACTATGCTACCTTCACATTTGGCGACATACTCATTCAGTGCATGTTTAGAAAGTTGGCTTTTGAATTGAAACGAGCCTCAAAATGTATTATTCCTATGCAAGTCGCCGCCGTTTTCAGGTTAATTGTACCAAGTGCAGCCCACTGGAGATAATATACACCAGGATAGCAATGTCAGAGTATTGATTACAGTGGATAACAAAACACAGCACCATGTTAACAGATCGGGGGAGCATTTATTGGAACCATCTAGGCTGGTAACTTAGCGGCGTGACGTAATCACTTCGATTCGCCATTTGCGATGCGAGGTATGTCAACTATGAAGTCACGATACCATGTGATCACATAATTAATTAAATCTCACCTTTCCGCGTAAATTGCTGCACAGGCGGTCTTAATAATAATAATATAATAATAATAATAATAATAATAATAATAATAATAATAATAATAATAATAATAATAATAATAATAATAATAATAATAATAATAATAATAATAATGGTTTATTTCATTCTCTGGGCAATCGATACAGATTGAAATAGGTACATAAAACATGCAAAATATATTTGTTAAAATAGATTGAAATAATATATATAATTTAAAACATTAGCATAAATATAAAATTAATTAAAAAAGTAGAGAATAATTTATTTGAAATGCATATATAAAGGTAATTTAAATAGGTTAAGACATTAAAACATATTTTCTGTGATTATTTCACTAAACTTATACAAATACTTTAATAACATATTTTAATAAATACTTTAAAACATTAACATAAATAGATCTGAAGAATAAATTAAGGTTTTACAATATTTTACACATTTCCATCTATATCAGCATTCACGAAAGATTGCAAAGTGTCACTTTGAGTTCTTTTGGTTGAAAAGGTACCAGTTAATGAAGCAGTTCTTGGTCCTGTTGGTTTTGACTCTGGGATAAGGATATCGAGTACGGCATCTTGTATTGTATGTTGCAGTTCTTGGTGTTGGTAGAAGTTTGTGCAGTTTGTGCTGCGGCTCTTCAATTTGTGTGAAGAAATGTTCACATAACTGCGCACGTCTTTGTTTCAGAGAAGTCAGCTGTGCATTCGCTAATTCTTCGGTATAGGTAGTGTTCGGGTATATGATGTTCATAGCACGTCTTTGTACTCGCTCCATATCACTTTGGAGACCCAATGTGAGTGAGGTCGACCATGCTGGACATGCGTATTCCAGAGTAGGCCGGACCACCATTGCATATACCGTCAGAAGGTCTTCGACGGGAATGCCTGATCGTTTGAGTTGTAGCAGTAGAAACAGCCTCTTGCCTGCTTTACGTGTTATTTCATCAACGTGTACGTCCCATGTCAGGTTGCTTGTGATGGTAATGCCAAGTATCTTCGCCTCGGTTACTCGCTGAGTGTATGTTCCGTCGATACGTATGGTTGGGAAGTTTGTCCTTGTTTTAGAGAAATCAATAACAAGCTCTTTTGTCTTACTTTTGTTGATTTTCATATCGTTTTGGATTGTCCACAGATATGCCGCATCGGCTGCTTCCTGGAGATTTGGCGCTTGGGAGTCTGATCCAGTATAGACAATGCACGTGTCATCAACATATTTGTAGGAGTCGCACTTTGTTTGTAGATCGTTTATCATGAGGACGAAAAGTACCGGGCCTAGCTTTGTGCCTTGTGGCACTCCTCCATGGATGTAATTCCAGTCGGATTTTGTGTTGCACAGCTTAACTTGTTGGGTTCTTTCGGTAAGGAAACTGGCGATCCACTTCATTAAAATATTCGGGAGGCCAAAACTTGCAAGTTTTTAAAGAAGAATGTCATGATTGATTAGGTCAAATGCCTTAGAGAAGTCAAGCAGTAGTATCCTGGCATACTGTTTCGATGCATCTGTGCTTGTATAACACTGATGTAACAGGTCAACAAGGGCATGAGTAGTGGATGACTTCTTTACGGAGCCATATTGGTTTGGGTCAACTCTGTCTTGAACGATGTCCCAGACCCATTTAACAACGAACTCTTCCATTTGTTTACAGAGCACAGCAGTCAAAGAGATTGGTCTAAGGTCCGTTTCGATATGTTCTGGCGGTTTCTTTTTTCGGAAGGGGGCTGACGTATGCAGCACGCCAGATACATGGAACATGCCCCTCTCGAAGTGAGCTGTTGTAGATTGCGGCAACTGGGCCTGCAAGCAATTCAGAGAACTCTTTAAGGACCCAGCTTGGTATAGAGTCCGGGCCCGGAGCGTTACTCGTGTCTAGCTTGCGTAATTGCTTTTCCACTTTCTCAACTGGGATAACATATTTAGATGGCACACATGGTATTTCAAGCTGAAGGTAGTCATTGTCAGCACTCAGGGTTGGTAGGTGATCACTCACTGATTTAAAGAAATTGTTTATTCGTTGGCTGAGTTCCAGAAGATTACCGTCACACACTTGATTGGCGAGGTGAAGCAAAGGGGGGTCATTGCTAGTTTGTTGACATCCAAGCAGTTCTTTCATACCCTTCCACCAATTGCGTGGATTGGATGTCATTAATCCGTTGATGCGTTTATCATAGTAATTTTTTTTCAATGACTTGCTTAGACGGTTTACCTTGTTTCTGTAAAGATGGTACAACGCTTGGTCACCTGCCTTCCATGCATGTTGACGCCGACGAATTAGGCCTCGGAATCTGTCCGACACCCGTGGTTTGTCCGTTGTGTATCTTACCACTGTCTTTGTTGGGAAATGTTTATCCATCAGTTCATTTATGTTGGACGTAAACATTTGCAATTGTTCTTCGCATGATGGTAGACGGTAAAGGTCTTCCCATTTGATTCTCTTTAAGTCTGATGCAAACATGACTCGCTCATTTTGTCCCATTACCTTTGTTGTCACAATTTGTCGATGTCCAGAGATGAATTTCAGATCAACGAGCGGTTCACAAATGACGACGTTAAAAATCTTAAATATAACTTAACTACAAATGTTTCTTTCTGTATGTTCAAATGTTTTCAGATGTTATATACCATGTTAAACGTTCTGTCCACGTCGAAAACAGGTGTAGCTGATGCCTTGTTTTTATTTCTTTTAGAAAAACTATGTTTCAACATCAGATAAATGGGACAGTTGTGTTAACTGGAAATAGCTCCTCGAACTTCTTTCATTTGGAGTTTAAATGCAATGGCTTGATGTCCTATACATACATTATAAACCTATTTAATATTTAGACGAATGAGTGAATTAAACTGTATACATATATTAAAAAAGACAAGCTGTCAGATGTTGTACACACGACTATTCCAGAGAGCCAGGAACAGCAACATGACTTCTTAAAGACATCCAGTGGGACATCTTCTAAACAAGAAGAAAAACTAAAAGACAGCATAATATACCAGATGGAACATAACCTTACAGATATCCCACTAGATCACTATATCCAACACTAAACCCTCACGTAAACATGACAGTCAGTTCTTGCAAATTAGACACTCTAGCAAACATATTTGGAAACAGCTTCTTCCCAACCACAATTCAAGAATGGAATTCTCTACTCGCAAACACTATCACAAGCATATCACTAAACTCATTTCAAAATAATTTAACCCAACAATTTAGCAATTAAGTCAGACGACCTCCCAGTTTCCCTTCCGTTCACTTTCCGAACGCTTCTCGAATAGCTGGAGTCTACAGCGACGTCTGCACGAATGCTAAGAATAGCGGTACTATTTCAAATGACGCTCATAATTTGAACTGACAACATGCCTCGAAGGAATGCAAGGAGGTGGTGCCGGAAGTGGTCAAGAAGCGTCACAAGGTCGACCCGGTGACCAAGACCCCTGCGATACAGGACATCGAGGATGAGCTGGCAGAATGGGTGTCCACCCATGAGGAACTCTTCGACCGGGGCACCCACGGTACTATGTGTGGACACACAAGGATGCACTGTACAATACTGAGTCCACCTTCTTCTTGAATGCTCCCAGTGTATATACATCGCTTTCTTTAACCCTTTCTGAACAGACTACTTCTACCGAGAATACAATTCGATTACTTCCAGAACGGGGCAGTTGTCGCATTCGGGAGCTCCAGGAAAATTATTCTTAGGACACCTAAACATATTTTTTAACCGCATATGCCGTTCGTAAGGACATATGTCCTTACGAACGGCAGAACATTCCTGGAACATCACGAACCCAACTACAACCCAGCTAGAACCCCCAAAACCTGTCAAAAACCGAGAAACGTTCGGAACACCATACTTGTCAGTGTGGCAGGGCCTTAACGAATATGCGTATACTTACAAAATATTACGTACACTCACATTCCTAGTCTAATACAAATATTCACACTCCGATATATACACACACACACTTACACACTCACCGACACACACTTACACACTTACACACTCACACACACACACACACTCTCTCTCTCTCAACACACACACACACACACACACACACACACACACACACACACACACACACACACACACACACACACACACACACACACACACACACACACACACACACACACACACACATATATATATATATATATATATATATATATATATATATATAAGCTCAACACACACACTTCCATCCAACCACAAACCTAAGCCAACACACACACCTACATACATAACATACGTGATTACATGCACATATAATCACGCACAAGCACCCACGCAAACGTGCATACACGCTTAAACAACACGCGTACGTTGCATTGCGCCGCACAACCTACCCACCTTGACACGCACAAGTGAAATTCCTTTGACAAAAAGCCACCTGATTTCCTAGACAGTATAATACAATATATGTCTTAAACAACACGTGACCCTTTCCATTACATTTCTAGCGATCATCATATTTAGAAACATGCATTTCCAGAAAACATCGTCGGTAATTCGCATACATGCACGACGCGACAAACTAGCCACGTCTACGTGAAGACGTCCCTTCTGTAAGTTGCTCGACAAAGTGTGACAGGCGGTTCTTCCTACTGTTGAGCGAACTGTTGCATTATACGAACATTAACTGCAGATCTGCGCAACAAACAAACTAGCGTTGTTCTGCTAAGTGACAGAGAATATATCACGACATCGCACGATGATGTGAACACGAGTGCCTCCTCATAGGAGATCGCCTAGTTCGAAACGCACTGCGGCACGACGAGGCGCTACTACTTCCACGAGAGTGAACACTTGAAGGTGTTCGATGCGGCGACGGAGAGCGGCATGAATGCCGTTTGTGGCGTGATGGTGACATTGAGACGATGTCGTGCGATCGAGGCAGGTGTGTGAACCGCCCGTGGGTGCGTGAACATGTGAGAGACGGGTGCCGATGCGCCGGTAGGTAGATGCGTGAATGTGTTCCAGACCGGACGCAATAGAAGGGGTGCTTGCTACTAGATCTTCTCTTCTGGTGTCTCCTGCGGTGGTGCGAACAACATCTGCTGCAACTTGAACTGTGGCGCCGACATGTGTGGCCCCAATCAGCCCCGCAGCGGGATTGTGTCCTGCGTCGTTTGACAGCGGGACACGGACACGGTCGGCAGCAACAAGGACAAATCGGCGGCATCCAGCAATGACGGCGACACGATGGTCTCCTACGTGCAGCAGATTTGCATCGCGTCCTGCTGCGGGAGCGCCGACGACGTTTTCGCGAACAAGACGGGGATTGGGACCGGGACCGGGACCGGGACCGGGACCGGGACCGGGACCGGGACCGGGACCGGGACCGGGACTGGGAGATGGTGCAAGAGAGGGAACGGGTACGGGAAACGGAGTCGGGGCGGCAGATGGTGTAGGAGAAAGGGGAGGGAGAAGACAC
>OZ024855.1:55069284-55111784 GCA_964017155.1 Oasisia sp. SBJ-2009 | reverse complement strand
ACGTCCACCTGGACGAAGCCGTCGGTCTCGACTGCAGCCTGCTGCTAGACATCAGCGTGCTGGTCGGCATTCTCGGATACGTCTTGCTCATTGTGCTACTAACTCCGTGCATCTCGACACGTCAGTCAGTTCCAGTCGAATTTGAGCTGCCAATACAAAATCACACAAACAATTCAGACCGCTGTCGTGCTTACATTTTTCCGGTCGTTAAAAACGTTCCGATTGACGTTTCTGCGCATGCGCAATAAATGTATAATCATCAATGTCCAGCGAAACGACAAAGCATTTTTAGTATAAATGCCACGGGCTGTTCATGAACTCTCCTGTGATGATTACTGTGAAGAGTTTCTTAAAATGTCGTTCAATGCAATAACATATTACTTTTTTATAAATATCTGTCACGGATTATGGCGCACTACCGACACGTGATTTACGCTTGCTATCAAAATATGCCTCAAAACTTGTTTACCTCGTGTTAATTTGCGACATATAACTTTGCTGAGAAGTTATATACATCATAACGAACAACCCATAGTATTTATGCCACAAATGCTTTATTCTTTCGCTGCACATTGATGATTTTACATTTATTGCGCATGCGCAGAAACGTCAATAGGAACGTTTTTAACGCGGGAAAAATGTAAGCGCTACACCGCCGTGGAGATGTCTACAGTTAGTGTGGACGTTTACTGGTGCCATGTACGTAATAGTTAACATAGTGCGAACATATGTCTTGCATCTGTCTACGCATTACGTAACACCATGGATTAATACTAGTATTAACATAACTTATACTGCACCTAGACCATTGACACCAAGCTCAGAGGCGCATCAATAGAAAAGGATTAATCGATTGATATTTAGCAATATTTCAAACTGATCTAATATTAAAGGAGCATATTACAAAGAGTAGTTGCAATTACAGAAAGAATGAAATGAATGAATGAATGAATGAATGAATTAATTAATTAATTAATTAATTAATTAATTAATTTGTTATATATAACCCATACAATAATACCTTAAAGCCTATAGAGTGACTGTATGTTCCTTACGACTATAAAGATTATATATAGTGAGATATTCAATGCTGCTGCGATCAGAACTCAATAAGAGGTCACGGGCAGCTTAGAATTATTCAAGGCGAAGCTTCTTCTATGAACTTTGTATTGATAAAATCGAATCTTATGTCTTGATCATAAATGAATCATTGATCACTTACCAATGCGGCGTTGTGAACTTCGAAGAACTACTTAATTGATCAAGGTCCGTTAACCAGGCCGGCATCCTACTTGCATATTAAGGCATCATGTCCTACTTGCATATTACATCATTCAGATCACTGCTGAATACCAAGGTTGAAGCAAAGAACTGCTACGGTCTCGTGGCTAACGTGTCAATTGACAACACTGGCGTATCGTCTGCAAAAGCGGTAATGATTGATGTAGGCATTTACATTTATATCGAAATGCTAAAACATTTGCATATTTCGAAGTCATGCCTACGAAAACACTGACTACAAAATAATTCAGAAGGATATAATTCCTATAACAGAACCAAATGATCTTCGTCTTGACCAGATGGAAAATAGTTGCACATGCCAAGCTAAACGACGGGCATGCAAGCTTCATATAAACACATAATAGCATCAGTCGTTACATTGCTACTCTAAAACGTTCAATAGAATATGAAGTGATATTATCTCCTGTGCCAGTTCCGTAGCGTAGTTGGCTTGGGGTGTGTTTTTAACCTCCAACTGCACCCCTTTGAGATTATTCAATAAAACATATTACGATCCTCCATTGATACAGATCATAAGTTGTTGCGTTCCTTCAAGTCTCTCCAAAACATTCAACAGCATCTCTCCTTCGCACTCTGTGTTTTTTTAAATATTAATTCTTCCATCAGGCGGAGGCTGTGATCCCTGGTTGTATACAGGTTGTTATGCTCTTGTTGTCCTTGTCGTCAGGGGTATGGTTGGCCATGGTTACTGTCATCTTTTCTTCGTCTTTTCTTTCCTTTCCTCTCCTCACTTTTCTTCCACCGCGTTCTCTATCAACAGTCTCCAACTCCTATAGTTTGCTGTTGTCCTCCAACGATTGGTGAAGTCTAACTGAGCAGTGTGCCAGTGGTATAGCGAATGGGTTATATCTAACTGAGTGGGATGTCATGATATAACTATTGGGTGGTATCTAAGTAATTGAATAAATCGGGTTGGTGTGAACGATTCCAGAACAATTACCAGCAGTACCCACGCTAGCAGATAGCGTTATTGCTTGACTGAAATGACACGCAGCATACGATAATACCAGGGTTAAAAATATGTTAAAGAATATAGGTTTCTACTTATGCAAACATCCGTACATGACTGACTAGTATTTGTTTGTACTAAGAGCATTAGTCACAGTTTATTGCAAACTGTACATACCATTGGTAAAACCCACCGTCATCTATCGCAATCGACAGCGAAATGTGTCATTACGTGCAACGTATTACATATAACGTATCCACTCTTATTAACGGTGTGTTAATACCGTATAATCCGTGTGCAGCCTGCAGGTGCGCATAATCATGGAATTGTTAATTTCAGATTCAACCATTCTTCGTTTCGCCCAACGTAATAACGACAGAACGATCATGCGTGACAAGAACGCTTTACAAATATCCTTAACGTAGTTTTATAGTACATCTATCACTACTGTGTACACAAAGATGTAGTCAAACGACACCTAAAGGATACACAGATCGCCGTAGACACCTGGGAGTCTATTGGCCTTGCGCAATATCGACAACAGTGGAGGCAGGCCATTCACAAAGGAAAGAGTCATATTGAAGAAAAGATATCACAACAATACCAACATGATCACAATCTCCGCCACGACTTTCCTGATACTTCTGCCCCTAGTATCTTTTGTGCTAACTGCGGGAGAAGCTTTGCCACTCAGATTGGACTAATCTCTCTCCAACGAGCAACGCACATGGACGATATCCTACGCTGATGTTATCATCGGGCGCGATGGACAGAAAAGGTACTAACAAATGGTACCATACTATTTTATAAACGGTCTACCAGTTACGTTTTGAGCTGACGGATTATATAGACTCTACAACACGACACGCGTGTATGCCGTGTATTACGAAGATGTAGGCGTGTAAGGTGCGAGGCTTACCGACAACTGTCTAGGCATAACGTCAGACCAGGAAGTTATGTAGGTTTACGTGCAATAGCCCGACTTCCGTTTTGCTTTTTACGAAGCGTCTAAATACGTAACAATTACAAAGAACGTAATGGCGACGTTTGGCCAGTTGACGTCAAACGTTTCATTACGTGTTTTTTAACTGTTGAACACCAATGTATGTTTTCGAAGGGATATAGGGAGGGGAGGGAGGGGGAAGGAAGGGAGGGAGGAATGGCGGCAGAGAGAGAAACTGGGAGAGGGTAGGAGAGGGGGGGTAGAGAGGGAGTAGTATGCAGGGAGGGAGAGAGTAAGTGAAGGGGAGGGAGGGATGGTTGGCGTTTGGGAGGGAGGCAGTGGAGGGGTGGAGCGACGAGGGATGGATGGAGGGAAGGGTGGTGAGGCAGCCAGGAGGGAGGCAGGCAGGGAGGAAAGTACCCAGAGAGGGACGCGGGTATGCCCTGAGGCAAGGAGGGAGGCAGGGAGGCTGCGAGGGAGGCATGGAGGTAGGGATTAGGGAGGCTTTGAGGCGTGGATGGAAACACGGAGATAGGGAGGCAAGGGTGTAGGCAGGGCGGCAGGGGGCCGGTCCATTGACGACTCAACTACATTTGTTGTATGTTGATCTACCGTGCGTGCGTTACAGTCTCACGCCAGCATACATTGTTGACATTATGTCATAATCTGTACCAATGCATCGGCTTCTTACCGCCGACACTGAACTACCTTTGAACATACATGTCGCTGACTATCTTGATATGTTAAGGTATTGTTTCTTACTAAGACAGCTTTTCAATGTTGTTCTAAAATATTATCCTTCAAACTATTACACGTCGTCACAACATGGTTCGTCTATAATATATTTAATTTATGTACGGAAACGTTTATGTTTGAACGTCAAAACAGATTTCTTTTAGTTAGTGGTGTATAGCCAATATTTTATCTATACTTTCTTTTATATAAGTTATATATATATATATATATATATATATATATATATATATATATATATATATATATATATAATAATAATAATTATTATTATTATTATGATAATTAATCATTACTATGGCGCCAATACCCTCAGAATCGGAGCTCAGAGGCGCAACAAAACCGGTGGAATAAGCATTTTCGTAGTCAAGGGCAGTGCAAAGTCTGTCATCAATTGGAGGAGTGCGCTTAGAACCCAGGGTCGATAGGCGAGATTGAACAGGTAGGTTTTCAGCTGACGACGAAATGTAATGTTTTCTGCTCATTTAATCTAATCATTCCACAGAGTAGGCGCGGCGACTGATAAACCTCACGTCCCGGCCTTTGTTTTGTCTCTGGGAACTGCAAGTAAACTTAATATAACTGATGTGACGTTGTCGTTCCAGTAACCTTACGATACGGTATGCCGTACGAGATAGATAAACGTTCGATAAGCGTATTGTGATCAATAGTCAATAGTGTCAAAGGCGGCAGACAAATGAAGCAAGGCGAGTGTTGTTACTTTACCAGGTTTATCTTGATCGATGTTAAATGTAAGTTGGACCTTAAGGAGAACAGTTTCTGTATAATGAAGTTCTTTGTATACTGACTGTAACACATTTGACTTGTGATATAGCGTATATTTAGGCGATATTTTTATTTCACGTAAGTTAATTATTTATAAATGTATTTTGTGCTTTTCATTTTACATTTCATTTATAATATTGTTATATTATAAAGATACAGACAGAGAGAGAGAGAGGGGGGGGGGGAGAGAGAGCGAGAGAGAAAGCGATAGAGCGAGAGGGGGAGAGAGGGAGAGAGACAGAGAGACAGAGAGACAGAGAGACAGAGAGACAGAGAGACAGAGAGACAGAGAGACAGAGAGACAGAGAGACAGAGAGACAGAGAGACAGAGAGACAGAGAGACAGAGAGACAGAGAGACAGAGAGACAGAGAGACAGAGAGACAGAGAGACAGAGAGACAGAGACAGAGAGAGACAGGGAGAGAGAGAGAGAGAGAGAGAGAGAGAGAGAGCGAGAGAGAGAGAGAGAGAGAGAGAGAGAGGGAGAGAGAGAGAGAGCGAGAGAGAGAGAGAGAGAGAGAGAGTGGCGCCTCGCAGTGGGCCGACCAGCACTCAAAAGTGTGGTGATGTTTTTGCGTCTGGATGCCGCGGGACTCAACCCTCATTTCAAGGTTTCCTGTCCACTGAACTATGGCTTCCGGCAGCCAGGCAACAGCATTCGAAGTGCAAACTTTTGCGGCGTTAACTTAGCGACCTGTTGCTAGAGCTATTTTGCGAGTGCAACACTGCACAGCGATTACAATTATTTGTGGTAAGTTAAAGAAACATTTGCATGTCGCGACAGCGCACCTTCTCGCCAGTTCCCCGAACGTTCGGAACTGTCGCCAAGTCGGTGACATTTCTCGTGTCGCGACACTGGTTTCTCGCGTCAGTCATCGACCTTGTCAATAAATCAGACTCGCAGCGCTGCTAGGTGGATTGTTTAAACGAAATGTTTAAATTGTAAAATAAGGGCTTACTTTCGATAAGCCCTTATTTTACAATTTAAACATTTAAAGTCTGACGCATTCAAAAGTCTGACGTTCCGGCTATTCCAACTCCCTGAGGCTGAGCCTGGCCTACACTACTCACTAGGGGATATGGACGTTATGTCCCAAGTCACATATGTCCTAGACGATATGTCCTAAATTTATTATTACGTTTTTATGTTATTTTGCACATTAGTCTTAACATAAATCTGTTGATATATAAACACTAATGATGTCACTCTTTGTAGAACATTTCAAGTCCATTTCATATTTTAATTGTTACTTAGCATCTTGTTTTTGGGACATATCGTCCACAATATTTGGGACATAAGCGACTTGGGACATAAGTGACTTGGTACATAACGTCTATAACTCCTCACTAGTACTACTAGTAGGGTGGTCGGACCAAATTTTTCTTATGAAACAAAAAATAAACAAAAACTGTTCCCTTATAGTAGTTACTATAAGAAGTATAACGGTAGTTGTTTCATGTATTTATGTGAAATATTAAGCAAACTACAGCTGTTTAAAGTTACAAATTTCATGACATTTTCTGACGGTTTGCTAATATGTGTAATTTTGCTTATAAACCACACACTTTTTTTTTTCCTTCTATTTTCCCCTGGTCTTTTCAAAATGGCCGTAATAATTACCATAATCTCGCCAACAAAAATTTAAGATGAGGCCTGTCGACGTCATCCAACATGGCCGCGGACGTAAACAATGAAAACCGAAATACGACACCGAGAGGGAAAAAATCATTAACACCTTTTAAACACCGCCAAAAAAATCAGTTATCGGCGCAGAATCATAGACTAACAGTATAACAACATAAGAACAATTATACAAGAACTGGTATGTTGCGTGATAATAAATTACGGCGACTAAACACGGACCCCTGTCTCCCCATGTTGTCAGAAGGGGCGGCAAATCGGTCTGAACTCCCTATCACTAGTCTAACTTGAGTCTTGATCTATCTTCTATGATCTAGTGTTTTCCCACTGTCAGCTGGCGGTAATTCAAATTCGTGATTCGTGGGTTTTTTCGAGACATAAGTTGGTAATCTTCCAGTTAACTGGTCTAAATTATTAGGGCTTTTTAAATCGGATTTTACTACAAAACAAAATAACCAACAATCTTTTAGACATCAATCCCAACCAATACCTCATACCCGGACAGTGCGGACACAGCCAAACAAGATCCAACCACCCACACAAATACAGACAAATATCCACCTCCCACAACTATTATAAATACAGCTTTTTTCCCCGAACAATAGCCCAGTGGAATAGACTTCCACCTAATGTATTTACCCACAACAGTCTTGACGCCTTCAAGGGTGCATTGCAGGATATTAACCTGACAACTGCACCCTTGAGGCACCTCTACTAGATAATATATCCCACCACCCCAGCCCCCCTCCACATCCCATCCCTACCACACCCACACCACCATCCCCCAACATTGAATTGTACTTTTCCCCACCCACCCCATCCTAATTCCACATTCCCATGCACAAATACTCTTATTCCACTTCCAGATAACATGAAGCCAGCCATCCTGAAACCAACCACCTTCACTAGTGCGTAATGCCCCAGTAGGGGTTTTGCACTAATACAATTCAGATCAGATTCAGATACTATAATTGTATGCGCCTGGAAGGCGATTCTACATCGGTAAACTTCCAGGTGACAGGCCTAAAATTATTAGGGCCTTTTCAAAGCGGTTTTACGAACTTTTTTGATATGCATGTGTTTGGAATATCATTCTACATCATTTCCGGTACGAAGAAGTAAGATATTATTTAAAAATAAATTTTTGATACATTTCATGCCATAGAGTCAACATAAATATGCCAATGTCACAGGGCGCGAGGAGTTGGCACATGCTAGACGCATCAGAGCTGCAAATGCGATGTCTTGTGTGTGCACTGCAAAGTCGAAATAAAATAATTAGCAATATTTTTTATTTTAAGCCCAAAACAAATACAGCTGCATTATACAAATTAAGAATATAGCCTTAGTTTGGGGGACATATTCGCAAATCACAAGGCAACTCCTTTGCGGTCATGATGCGTCTGGTGTGCGCTATGTGCTCACGTCCTGTGACATCAGCTTGTTTACATCGACTCGACTGCATTAAATTGATCTAAAACACAATTTAAAAAAATAATATCTTACTTCTTTATACCGGAAATGATGTAGAATCATGTTCCGAACACAGTGATACGCATCAAAAAGTTCGTAAAACCATTTTAAAAAGGCCCTAATAATATAGGCCAGTTAACTGAAAGAGTACCTCTACATCACTAACAATAAAAAATTAAGAAGCAGATATTATTTTTACCATTTTGTTTCGGACTTCACATTATATACACAGTGTATGCCTCTGCGGTGCAGATGCCTGTGGGATCCATCAGCTATGCGGAGCTTTGACATCGGCTTGTTTACATCGTCTTGACGGAATTATATTAGCCTAAAACCCAATTTAATAAAATAATATATGCCTTCTTTGTACTGGAAGTGATGTAGAATGCCATTCCAAACACATATACCCCTTCAATTTTTTTTATTCAAAAGCATTTTGAAAATGCCCTAATAATATAGAAGATTTCCCATAAGTTGTGGAGATGTAACTTTTCATAGTCTTTCATGATTAGCATAATAAAACATTCCTTTAAATATACAACATTTTGGTTATTAACTAATGATAAGAAATATATGTCTGTTTGAATCTTCAGCAGGTGCAATGTCTACGTGCCTGCCCGCTAACTTCGGGGCTAAGCTGTACGACTATGGCTAGTGTAAACATCGTCTTAATAATGGCACAAACAACCATGAGGAAATGTGTGGATCACACTGGAAAGATGTGTGCTTCTGTGTGCTTTCATGTATTATCCTCAGTATGCTTAGAACTGCTTTATTTGCTTTTGCATCTGAATATTTATATTTGCATCAGACATGGGGTCAAATACATTTGTATTTGTATTTGAAAGTATTTAAATACTTATTTTAAAGTATTTGTATTTGACATTTAGGAATTGAAAGTATTTGTATTTGTATTTAAATACTTTCCTAAAGTATTTGATATTTCAAATACTTTTCATATACTTTGGGTATACATTTGGGTCAGTTCTTTCTTCCACTGTCTTTATGTAAGTTACTGCTATGGTAAATTAGCCAATGTGATATCAGTGACAGTCAGGGACTAAGAACTTAATTACACAGCTTAGCACATATGGGCACCAGTAAACCCTGGGCACCAGCTAGCTAGCCAATTCCCTTTGT
This sequence comes from Oasisia sp. SBJ-2009, assembly GCA_964017155.1. Taxonomy (NCBI): domain Eukaryota; kingdom Metazoa; phylum Annelida; class Polychaeta; order Sabellida; family Siboglinidae; genus Oasisia; species Oasisia sp. SBJ-2009. The sequence continues at coordinate 55,102,797 of OZ024855.1, read as the reverse complement.
GAGTGAGTGAGTGAGTTTATTTGGTAAAGCATTATAATACATATCAATATAATATTTACCGAGGATAGACACATTAAAGCACACAATAGCACACTTGTTTCCAATGTGGTCCTCAAAAAAAATACTAAGAATGAATTTAAGAAAATATAAAAATAAATACATAAATAAATAAACACAGTAATACAATAATTAAAATGTAAATATTTTCAAAGACAGGTAAACAAATGTCATCAATAAGACAGTGTGCTAACATAAAAGGTGCTCTATTTAAAATATAATAACAAGATAGTACATAGTAAGATTAAATTAACAAAAATGTAATTTAAAATGCCACTTTATTTAAAGTGATCATTCGTCAGCCATCAATCTGCTGTATAATAGGGTCGTTACCTTTTTTCTAAAACTGATTTTAACTTTACATTGTTTAATTTCAGTAGGCAGTTTGTTCCAGTGGCATATGCTGGAATAAAAAAAGGAAGTTTGCCCAGAACCCTTCACTTTTGGAATGACACATGCCAATTGAATGCAATGTTTGTGTGATAGAGGAAGAAGCCTGGCACTGGTTTATCAAGCCCTTTGTTCAAGCCAGGTATCCCCAATTAAATAAGCCACAGTGGACTTTGTTCAAACATCACTGAGCCCAGTGTGCAGGGCAGCCTAATTGATACAGATGATAAATGGAGAACCCAATTCAAGTCAGATCTTGTTAAGTGATCCTCAGTGAATGAATGGAAAGCTTGGCTGTGGGTTCTGTCCACATTGCCATGATTGTGTGAAAAGGGTGTGGATGAATGATTAAAAGGAACATTGCATTCAATTAGCTTGCAGCAGGACTTTGCACTATCCCATATAAGTACTAACTTCCACCATCCTGGGTGATATAACTGACAATTTTAGAAGTATACACTGGGCAGATAGATACTAGACCATTGAATGTAACCAGACAACTTAGACAATAGCAATAAACTAGATGAACTGCTTGATATATCGTTTTGTTTCTTTTACCTATATAGTAATATATCCTGAAAATGAAAAGTATTTGAAAAAGTATTTGAAATATTTTTCAAAAGTATTTGTATTTAAATACATTTGCATTTAAAAGTATTTGTATTTGAATCCCTCAAAAGTATTTGTATTTGTATTTAAATACATTTCAATGTATTTGACCCCATGTCTGATTTGCATATATGTTATCTTTATCAAATAAACTCAATCTTAAAATCAGTCATGCCACTTTGTTGTCGTTTCGATTCTATGGTTAAGTTTAATGAAACTATAAATTGGAAATGTGGTCAAAAGTTTACCTTGAAACATAGTCAGTGCTAACTTAGTTTGAATGCCCAACATATTTTTGATATCACTTTGTGTCTGCTGTTTGACCAGCAGCTTACTGTCCTACTTTTCTTGGTCATTAAACACCATTGCCAGCACAGCAATACTCCCAGCTGTCTGTAAGATATCCTTTGCAGCATCACAAAAATACCAGATGCTCAATTCTTTTTCATTCAATTCCAGTTCAAAATATTATTGCAATTCGTTTTGTTCCAAATCTTTCAATTCCAGTTCACGCTCCAATTCCAGAATTGGAGTTGAATTGATCAATTCCAATTCTTTCTCAATTGACCCCAGCCCTGTTGAGGGGAGTTCAGTTGAAAACAACATTTGTTTGTCTCCAATGTAGATGTCTGTCAGACCAGAAATGGAATAATTGCAATACAGGTGTAATCGATTATGAATATGATTACTATGAAGATGTATGAGTATGATTATTCAGAAAGCAAATGTAATCATGATTATGTTCATGATTACTTTCAATAATGTATATATAAAAATAATATTTAAAAATGAGAGACAGGCCAAGTTGAGACCATGAGCATCTGTGTTAAATGTGTGTTAGTACATGTGTAATTATCTATTCCAAGTGAGGGACCAAAATAAAACAACAATCAGAACTACCCGTATTTATATGCATAAAAGGATAACAAAAGTTGGTTTATTTCACTCTGGGCAATCATGGAGATTGAAATGGGTACATAAAACAAGCAAAGTATATTTGTTAAAAACTAGATTCAAATAATAAATTAATTTATGACATTAACGTAAATATAAATTATAATGTAGAGAATATACGATGTGTATATATAAAACTAATTAAAATAATTTAAGACATTAAAACATTTTATGTGATTATTTGATTAAACTTATTAACAAATAATAAATGGTTTAAAACATTAAAATAAATATATCTAAACAATAAATTAAGACTAAAAGAATAGGTCACAAGTACCAGAAAACATTTTCTGAAATTATTTTGTCTAGCAGTTACCTGCTCTATCAGAGTGATAATTTGCCAATCTCCAGAGTCCAAAATATCAGTACGTATACTCCATGCAGTACTCAGAGGCTCAAAAGTGCTGCCACCTCGCGTAGCCTTGATATCATGAACATATGGGATGGTGTGTACTCAAAGGTCTGATGGTGTTTAACAAGATTTAACAAGATTGCCACCTAGAGATTCAACTCTAGATGGCAGGTGGACAAGGAAGCCATTTGGCTTATCAAGAGTCCAACCTATCTATCTAAGTATACCCCGCCCGTCTTAGGTATATGTCGATTTTATTTTTAAGTATATTAACACTACTAGCACCTACACAATCAGCCGATAATCTGTTCCATTCGTTTACTAGTCTTTATGAAAATTAAAATTTTCTAATATCTAATCTACACTGCTTCTTTGCTAATGTAACTCCATGTCCTCTAGTCCTTCTCTCTTCCTTAACTGTGAAAAATTATTTCTGTCAATATTTTCATACCCATTCAATATTTTAAAAACCTCAATCTGGTCTCCTCTCAATCTTCTGGTTTCTAGTGTTGTTAGACCACATTCTTTTAGACGCATTTCATAACTAATATTCCTGAGTTTTTGTATCATTTTTGTTGCTCTCCTTTGTACTCTTTCTAGCATATCAATATCCTTCTTGCAATATAGCCTCCATGCTTGTATACAATATTCTAAATGAGGCCTAACTATTGTTTTATACAGCGGTATTATTAGTTCTTTTTCTTTGTACACTATATTTCGCCTAATTAATCCAAGAATTTGGTTTCCCGTTGCTGATGCAATTCCACACTGCTCTGATATCTTCATGTCAGCACTAATAGTTATCCTAAATCCTTTTCCTTTACAGTAGTATTTAGTACAGTACCACCCATTGTATATTGTGCATCTTCATTCCCATGTCCTGTGTGGAGGCACTTACACTTTCCAAAATCAAACAGCATTTGCCATTTCTCAGATCATTTTATCAACTTATTTAGATCATCTTGTAAATGCTGTCTATCTGCATCACTTATTATAATTTTCCTAAACACTTTTATGTCATCCGCAAACTTCAACACCTTGCTTCTTATGTCATCATCCAAATCATTGATATATATTAAGAATAAAATAGGTCCCAATTAAATACTGATCCCTGTGGTACTCCACTCAAAACCGATTTCCAATTTGAAACCTCCCCATCAACTACTACACTTTGTCTTCTATCAGTAAGCCATTTTTCTATCCAGTTAATCATACCATTTCCTATGCCATGCGCCTTTAGTTTAAGTAGTAATCTTTGGTGTGGCACTTTGTCAAAGGCTTTTTTAAAATCTAAGTAGATGATATCTACTGTAGCCTCGGTTACCCAGACTCCGTGAGGTGGCAGCACTGTTAAGCCCCTCAACTCATTAATGGGCTTAGGTTTCTACATCCGGGTAGCCTTACCCCAGATTAGGGTAGAGACGCTGATTGGCTGTCAGGCCAACTAGGAAATAAAAATTAAAATAACGATACACTTTTACAAGATAATAATATCATATGAAAAGTATTCAACATTGAACTTATATTAACACAAAAGTAAGTAAAAATTCAAATTTACAGTTGTTTATAAAATAAGAATTACGGCAGGATTAACCAGTATCCGTGAGGTGGCAGCATTGTCTAGCCCCACATGGATAGCATACCGATTAAATAAGGATACCTTTTTATCAAATAATGCTGTATTATAAAAACTATTCAGAATTAAACTTATATTAACACAAAATAAATAGAAATACAAATTTGCAGTTGTTTATAAAAAATATATATTACGGCAGTGTCCGTGAGGTGGCAGCATTGTATAGATCACGCGGATACCAAACAAAAGCCATAACTGGTACCAGACTGTCTTCTCGGCGTAGTTCCGCAGCCGACCGACAGTCGGTTAAGCGAGACTATCTACTGGTGATCCCTCATCTACCCACTTTGTGACATCTTCCAAAAAACATAACATATTTGTTAAGCATGACCTCGCTTTTAAAAACCCATGTTGAGATGGGTTTATCAATTTATTTTTAACAAGAAAATCAACCAAGTGATCTTTAATTAGTCTTTCTAATAGCTTGCAAATCACTGATGTTAAACTCACTGGTCTATAGTTCTCTGACTTGTTTCTTGATCCTTTTTTAAATAATAGTATGATGTTAGCTTCTTTCCATTCTAACGGAACTACTCCCTCCTCTATTGACAAATTAAACACTGTTGCAAGCGGTATGCTAATTTGTTCTACAATTTCCAGTAGTAATTTGGGAGGAATCCCATCCACTCCAGGTGATTTATTATCCTTCATCACTGGTGTGATCATCGTACTCAAAGGTCTGATGGTGTGTGACAGTGTCACTGGTGTGATCATCGTACTCAAAGGTCTGACGGTGTGTGACAGTGTCACTGGTGTGATCATCGTACTCAAAGGTCTGACGGTGTGTGCCTGTGTCACTGATGTGATCATCGTACTCAAAGGTCTGACGGTGTGTGACAGTGTCACTGGTGTGATCATCGTACTCAAAGGTCTGACGGTGTGTGACAGTGTCACTGGTGTGATCATCGTACTCAAAGGTCTGATAGTGTGTGACAGTGTCACTGGTGTGATCATCGTACCCAAAGGTCTGACGGTGTGTGACAGTGTCACTGGTGTGATCATCGTACTCAAAGGTCTGACGGTGTGTGACAGTGTCACTGGTGTGATCATCGTACTCAAAGGTCTGACGGTGTGTGACAGTGTCACTGGTGTGATCATCGTACTCAAAGGTCTGACGGTGTGTGACAGTGTCACTGGTGTGATCATCGTACTCAAAGGTCTGACGGTGTGTGACAGTGTCACTGGTGTGATCATCGTACTCAAAGGTCTGACGGTGTGTGACAGTGTCACTGGTGTGATCATCATACTCAAAGGTCTGATGCTAGGCTAGCGCTGTCGATCGCCATTGGCGCCATATGCGAAACGGTTTTCTATTTGGCGAAAATAAATTAAACCTCTTCGCCAAATTGGCGAAACGTTATATCTGTCATTATTATTGATGTTATCAGCAATACATGACTGTTGCATGAAGTTGCCTAAACGATCGCACATTCAACTGACCCAAATAACCAGTCGGCGTAACTTGACCCGCTGGGTAAACAATAGGTCGCTAATCCCTCCACTTAGCCATGCTCACAGACAATAGGGGAGCTTAAATCAATCAAGAATTGTGTTTACTAGACAATGGGGACCGGCCTGATGGCACTAATGACAAGTTTCAGGCAAGTACAACGCTGTACACGACAGGTTCCATATTATCGCTCAGTATCGCCGGCGCAGTCACATGGCATTGTCAATGATTAATCAATGTGCCATCTGGTCACTATTCAATAAAATGCCAATATAGATTGTAATTCATGTATGTTTGACAAGTTTCACCACCAGAAACATTACAGATAGAAAGATGCATGTCAAAAATGTGTTTTATTAAATATAGCCTGCGTCAACCAGGCCAGGAGTACACTTTACAGTCAGCCACAGACACAGTTAACTAATTTGGTGAATTACTGTATTCAATTACTGAGCACTGCTGCCCCGCAGTGATTCAAACAGTGTATTGATAATAATTATTACCTATCTTAAAACTTCATTTGACTGTTTGAATCGCTGCGGGCCAGCAATAGTAGAGTAGGTGGTTCTTAATTATTTTACCTTGTTATTAAAGTGTATCTTTCAATTTATGTTATACACACCTGTAATGTAAATTTTATTACATTAATAGTATGTGTTAGGTGCTGTTTCTTTATATTTTGCAAAATTCCCAACAGTTGTTCAGGTTTCATTTTATTGTTAAACAATGTTCTGTTAAATTATACTGGATGTTTGTTTGCGTTATATATGTTTAGCTAAATATATAAATGTTTAGTTAATTAAAATAGGACATTTTTTTCGTGTGGATATTGTATAGAATTTGTTATTATATTATGTCTTGTTTTGCACTTTTTAGCCGGGTAATTTAATTGATCTAAAAAAATGGCTAAAGAGAATCTCATTTGGCTAAACAAATTTCTGACCTTTAGCCAAATTGGCTAAACAGATTTTAGGCACAGCGCTAGCCTAGTGATGGTGTGTGACAGTGTCACTGGTGTGATCATCGTACTCAAAGGTCTGACGGTGTGTGACAGTGTCACTGGTGTGATCATAGTACTCAACGGTCTGACGGTGTGTGACAGTGTCACTGGTGCGATCATCGTACTCAAAGGTCTGACGGTGTGTGACAGTGTCACTGGTGCGATCATCGTACTCAAAGGTCTGACGGTATGTGATAGTGTTACTGGTGTGATCATGGCACTCAAAGGTCTGATGGTGGTTGACAGTGTCACTGGTGTGATCATCGTACTCAAAGGTCTGACGGTGTGTGACAGTGTCACTGGTGTGATCATCGTACTCAAAGGTCTGACGGTGTGTGACAGTGTCACAGGTGTGAAGATCGTACTCAAAGGTCTGACGGTGTGTGACAGTGTCACTGGTGTGATCATCGTACTCAAAGGTATGACGGTGTGTGACAGTGTCACAGGTGTGATCATCGTACTCAAAGGTATGACGGTATGTGACAGTGTCACTGGTGTGATCATCGTACTCAAAGGTCTGACGGTGTGTGACAGTGTCACTGCAAGTTTTTTGTTCGTTGCACCCACATCAACACATGAACACTTTCCGTGTCAGGATGCTTAAATGTCGTTCAGTGTTTATCGCCAAATCCTGTTTATTCTTGGTAGAGCTTCAGAAAGTGCTTACCAGGAACGTTGGTGGTTATGTGTTCGGTCTACCCACCGCCGCCCTGGAGTGGCACCTGCTTGCGGTTTTTACATTCCAGATTGGCTACTGGTCTAGCTTGATCAGAAGCAGAGTTGTTGCTCTACCCTTGGCATCCCTGTCGTCAGGGGTGAGGCTGGCCATGGTTATCATCGTTGTTTTCTTCGTATTTTCTTTCCTCACTTTTCTCTCACAAAGTTCTCTATCAACAGTCGCCAACTCTGTCTTTCGCTGTTGTTCTCCGTTCTCCTCCCACGCTGTCCAAGTCTGTCTTAACGCAGTTCTCCCACTCGCATGCTCTGTCTTCCTCGCCTCGTTTCCCTCCACTTTCTGTGTTACCGGTTGTCATCTCCCATTCTTCCTCGCCGGGCCGGTCCATTTCAAGCTACTGCTCACCTTTTCTTTATAAAACTTCTACACGTCAACCTCCTCTCAATTCGTCCATTCTTCTCTTATCAGCTGTTTTCTCTCCTTCTAACCTGCCTCGCGGGAATGTGGGCGTGTAGCTAAATATGTTATTGAGTGAAGATAAAGTTATATGTTAATAAATCAACCAATTGAAGTGGACCTTGTCTAATTTTCGATTGTTTCTTACACGTAATGTCATTTCAGATGTTATTTACTGATATCTTCTTGTTAATTTCTTCAACTAATCCTGATGTGTTTTTAGACAAAACTACTACGCAGGTATTAAATGGGAGTGTGTTACTACTCGCAGGCGTGCAGTCTAAGGTGGGTAAAAAGAAAGTTGAAACACATGTTATGTATGACATCTTACAGTACTCACCGTGTGTTACAGGACCGCGTGTTGCTCACGGCTAAATCGTCATCACGCCGCCGTTGATGGAGATGGCGATGGAGACGTCCCCCGCGGGAGTGGGAGACGTGGAGAGGGGAACGGCATCGGCCGAATGCGACCAACACGAACTGTCGATACTCGGTGCGGGCGACTCGTGCGATGACGGCATACCGAACAACGAGAGCTGTGAGGTGCCGAAGGGTCTCGTAAGCGACGTACCCGACCCTCCCAACCACAAGCTCACGAGCGATTGTCTGACGGATAGCGCCGTCGATGTCACGTCGATGGACACGACGCGACAGAGTTCCGTGGCGTCCAGTAGCTTCGTCACGGGCGACCTCCTGGCGATGTTGATGAGCAACATGAATACCGACGCCGTCGAACCGGGCGACGTCTCCGCTGAGCCAGACGGAGCAGCGACGACTGGCGACTCGGACCAGGACGTCGTCGATACGTCGTGTGTCGCCAGTGATTGCGACACGCCAGTTGGCATGGCTACGCGCGGGAGTGAAACGTCGTTCAGTTCAAAGAAGGTCATAGCCGACGCCATTGACAACTGTGTCCCGGATGAACAATTGGATGACGATAGTAGAACGAGAGGTACTTTGAACGAACAACGCAGCGATTCACCCAGCAGCGGCATAAGTTCCTGCTCCGGTGGCACGGATGGTTACCTCGAAGAGAAACTCAACACGTCGGCCGAAGATTGTGTTGCGGACACGACACCGCAGTGCGTTAGCAGCCAGTCTGTTGACTCTACAAGTGCTACTGTGGATAACACCGCACCCTTGCCCGGTGACGTCGATTTGGCCCAAAGCGATTCCCGTTACAGCGGTGGTGATCCCAGCTTTGTGCTTCCTGGCGAGGCATTTAATGTGCTCCAGATTGCATCAAGCGAAGCCACCGATATCAGCTTGGAGAACGAACGCGCTCACTCGCTCCATTCGACAACCAGTGATGCCGTCAGTACTGCTTTTCAGTGTCCGAGTAGTGCAACTCACAAACTCACAGCGTCATCAGATGACGTACCTGGTGTGTGCCCTGCGGCAGACATCGGGACATCGTTGGAGGCCTTGAGCCGTCAGTACGGCGTTGACATATCAAAAAATCCCGACGAAGCAGGGCGTGTCACGTTTGCCAGTGGTGACGTTCCAGTAAATGGCGCCAGCGTTGACCAGTTTGATCACAGACGTGTGCGACTTGCGTCGTCGCTGTCGTCCGACAGCGATAGCATTCCGTGCGGCAGTCGCCACAGCACCAACGACGGCAAGCAGTACGTCAACCTGCCGATGTCCCCGCTGCATCGCGACCGCGGCGACACGCACAAGGACAACCACGTGATCGTGAGGAGCGCCACGGTGAAGCAGGGCGGTCGGCCCGGCTCTCACATCAAGGTGCAGCTGGAGCTGGGCGAGAAGGAGCTCGGCAAACTCAACCGCTACGACGTGCATCGGCTGCTGGAACGCGGCGCCGGACGGTGGCGGTGCGACCGACACAAGGGGCCCCACATCGTGCTCATGACGCTGCTCTTTATGCCCGTCGCGCTCGTCGCCTCCACCGCCTTCTGCCTCTACATGGGCACCGTCTGCTGGTACAACGTGCTGTGCTATCTGTACGTGGAGGGCGCGGCGCTGCACAAGGCTCTCTTCTGTCCTCTCCTCGTGCTCGCCTATCCCGTCGTCGTATTCGCCACGGCGTTCGGCGTCGGGCTGTACGCCAGCGTCGTGCAGGTGTCGTGGCCACTCCTCAGGTGGCAACAGAAGGTGACCGACTACGAAAAGGGGTTCTACGGGTGGCTGTGTACAGCCCTGGGCGCCGTGCAGTGTGCCCCGTACGGGGTGATTGTCCTCAACACCGACGTCGCTCAAACACTGGAGCCAGCTCAGGACGAGACGGAAGTCTAAGCTCCGCTGTATTCCATTATACGTACGATGTGATAATCGCACTCTATTTTTGGGTAAAGCTTTGTACATATTTAATGTTTGTCTAAAATGTTGCCCTGTGTGATTATCTAGGTTCGCGAAGTCCACAAAACGTTAACCAGTGTGGAAGAGTGGTGCGTTGATCATCAGCACGTAGAGGAAACCGCTACACATTGTACTGTTAATGCACGTTGATGTTATTCCGACTATCCGAAGTCGGCAGCGTGGTGGATGTCGTCTTGGCAATCGAGTCACGTCAGTTGAATCCGACTGTTTTCGGCTGCGATTTGAAAGCCTTGTTGGATCACACAAAAATCGTATGTTTACAGTGTACGGGCAAGTTGTGGCGTAGACCCTAACAAGAGTTTCCTTTTTGGACTTTTCAAATGTATTGGACCACCTATTAGATGGAGCAACACAGTTGAAATTCACATGTAAAATGACTCGCACTACGGTCGTTCAGGGTGCAGCTAACCATACACATCCAATTGGAAACGCTTTACTCTTTTATTTTATAATTCTAGTACTGCTCAACAGCGACAAGACAACGGTTGGATTACCATTTGTGTTTATATTTACTACTAAGGTGGCAGCTGTGTTATTGTCAAATGTATGCGCTTTAACGTTCAGCTATTAAGTTCAGTCAACATTAATTTAATGTAGCTTTATTGTTGCCTTGCATAGAAATGTGCACGAAATCACATAAGACTGGGCCATTCATGTCTTATACATTTCGATTTATAGCAGTCAAGATAATAGCAATATGTGTGATCATAAATCTGAGTTAAACATTTAACTTCCGAAAGCCATTGTACGCAATATGTCATACAGATCTACAGATTTACCCAGGTATTTCAATAGTGTCAGATCTTGCCAGATATGATCTGATGCGTATTTGCATTTTCCATGTAAACTAGTGCATATCAGGTATTTATGGAGGGATATGTCGCATACAGGGTGTTTAGAGGGGATATATTTGAAGTGTACATTTTGTTAATTTAACGTAGCAGTATATATTTTAGAACCATATACATTCTAAAACAATATGTTGCATTCATATGTGTTTTTACTAATATTTTGATAATGCATTTAAAAGTGTACAAGCGAATAGCAATTTGTACTTTCGTACTAAACCTCCAGCTGCATAACCCGTGGTGCTACGTAGTTAACTTACAGTGTATAACCGTGTAATTATGTATACCAGGACACAGTAGTTGTAGTATTTGACCAGTTTATTACTCATTGTTAAGGCAGTGCGCTTTACTGTGTTACTGTAGTTAACAAGACAAGCTACACGCACATGGATAATGATTCATTTGTGTATGTCATGAGCAAGCCTGAGTATGTGCCTGTCAATTGTTACGCATAGGCGTGTATATCATATAAACATACACATTGTATGTTCTTTAAGATGCGTGTTGTGAGACTATGAAACTGTGTCTGACGTTTCTTATTTTGTACAGGCCTATATACTTTCCATTTTCAATTCATTTTCCTCAAGCTTGTATAAAAAAACTAATAAAATACATAGTTTAATGAACTCACAGATTAAGAAACTATCGACAGTGTTGGACAAAATGGCCTTGTTTCTCAAAAATGACACATTTGAAAGTGCGCACACATTTGATCAGAAATCAGGAATTAATGAATTCTCAGCAGATGAGGTATACGTGTAAAGCTCATGATCTGTGGCATTTAGAAACGTACGAAACCCCGTTTCACAACTGCGATGTAAGTCACATCTGACGTCATAAAACAGTTGTTACTTTTACGCTGTGTCTTATGACAAGCTCCTGTTTTGTACGACACATAGCAGCTGATATTGATATTAACACTGATATGTACATATTCACATCTTGCAATCACACACGTGTCCCGACGGTATGTGGTATCAGTTCACAAGTTCCATCGGGATTGTATGTTCTGCCGTTTTCCTGCCTCTTCTTTGCTGAAGTAAAGTATTCAGTTGTAATACTGAGGTCTTTGTACTTGCACTGATGTAAGCGTTTAACATGTGCTAAACCATAAAATATAGCTCAAACACAGAATGTGTGTTCGTTTGTTGCACCAGTAACGTTAATACCCGACCGACAGTTGTGGCGAATAAAGTTTAAAATACGTAACTACATACATATCTCTAGAAATGTCTTGATATTATGTTGGATAATGCATAACTGCACTTTCACCAATGCGATCGTATTCCTTGTAATATATCTTTAACACGTTTTGATTTCTACATTCACCGGCAACTGAATGGTGACCACACAAACTTGGTAGGCCAACAACAATTGGAAAGGTCTATAATTGTGTGGCTGTGTACGCCGTAGCAGTACAACATACTGCGCTCTCAATGCTTACCTTGGAATCACACTCCTCAGACGGCTTTTCTTGGAGATTATCGACAGTTTTTATTATTTGACCGTCTTATCGAGTGCATGTTTTGAGAATAAATATTACAGTTTGAATGAATGTTCAACTCCATATGTGGATCACCACACATTACACTGCACCAATAATAATTTTGATATAAATATGATTTGTTAATGATATTTGGCCTGAGTAGGGTCGAGCCGCAAACGCAGTGCTAGAATCATGCTTCCACCATAACATTTAGGAGAGTCTACATCACTGGAATGTTGATACAATTGGCTGAGTATTGTTGATTATGCGTATACAATTGGACTAAAAAATCTATATACAGTTTCGTCATCATGTTATATGTACGAGTCCCCCATCGTTGCGTATGACGTCACTTCTCCTGCGATTGTTTCCGCTTCCCTTTCGGGTAATATGTTTGCCGAGTCATCTTCCGGTAGGGAGGCGCCACTGTGTTCCTGTTGTAGTCGGTTTTCCGCCAGGGCCGGGCCCCAGTCTGACGTTGGTTCGACGAGACTTCGCAGATTTAGGGCGGCCATGGCGACAGGCCCACGAAACAACCAGCAGAAGTTCTGGAAGATAACGTCAACACGTTGGATCGTATATATACCTTACTTCACTCTTATTTACAGTGCCGCAGATTGGTCTTTCTAAGTAGTTGAATCGTGGTAGTGTTGTTATTGAGGAATTCCTCAGTTTTGAATAATTTTATTTGATACTAAGTGCTGTTGATACAATTGTCAGTTGTATTGGAATTACAACGTTCCTGTTTGACGGCCTATTGCAAGTCAATCTAAATATTTAACATAACCATTAGTATAAATTTAGACATGTAGTCCTACGTGTACATCAACATTTCGCACTTTATTATTATAATAAGATAACAGTTACTGAGCTTGGTCTTGTCCTTATCAAACATGCTGTTAACAATTTCAAAACAGCAACACGAACGTAGAGAGTTGTTTCAGTCATGTTACATTAACTTCAGCAGAATGTACAGCAACGTCAACGGAATCAGTGTAACGTAATTGCAGGTAACAGAACTGGCAACATACACGTTAAAATTATGTTTCGGTCGTGTTATTTGACTTCAGTGAATGGACATCACACTCAACGGAATCAGTGTAATATAACTAACGTAATTGGCAGCGCATTCAACAAAACCGTAAGCCGCATAGTATGTGTGGCGTTGGTTGCCATGTTATGAGAGCCAATCGCCACGCAGAATTACGTCGCTCTGGCCGGAAGCGATTCTGTTACGCTGAGTCCGCGGTAGACGTACCTTGCAGGAGCCGACGTGCTGCCAGAACGTGGCGATCATCCACCCAGGGATGGCCACGAGAGACAAGACGACTAGAAGCCACGCAATTGCCTCCGCCATTGGTGGGTACGTGTAGTTTTTGTAGTGCATGCCGTCATACTGGATACTGCTGAATGTGATGATGACCTGCAAACACAACACTGAAACCTTAATCCACCCTAAAATGATGACACTTCATCATCCAGATAGCAGTGTTCACGAGACAGAGTTTTGAAAGGCTTTTATGCAAGGGCGTGATCTGTTGATCAATGGCATTGTCCTTAAACCAGAATTATATTCACCCGACACCAAAGAGACCAGAGTAAAGTGGTTCCACTGTAGTATTCAGAATTCAGTGCGTGTAATCGCGACAATGACTCTCTTCCTATAGCTGGTAACTGCAGCAGAATTATTTCAAGCGACTCCGAATCATCTTGTTACTGTTTTGAAACGAAACTCACATCCACTGCAATTTACACCCGCCGGTATTACTTTGTATATAATTGTACTTGATCGTATATATGCTGTTGGATAAACATTTTATGAAGTGGTAACTTAACAATTTTTCATCTTTAACATAGGTCTATCACTTTATCAACATTGTTGTATTGTACGCAATACATCACGTATTGCAGAAAAACTTACTGACAAACACCTGATGATAATATTATTCTCAGCAGCTTGCACCAACAAATACACGCATCCGCTTTGTCATGCTGTGGTTAAAATTGTTAGTGCAATTGCGTACTGTAGGCAGGTTTACCACCGACGGCGCCTGGTTAGATTGGGTGTAGTAATTAAGACTATGGTTACCACTGACACGTGTACGTACCCCGAGTATAGCAGGCGTGAGAAACGTCCAGCAGGCTATCCAGTAGTAGTTTGGTCGCGTCCCAATCATAGTTTGAATATCGTCGGCGAACCGCTTATAGCCTAGAACGAAACCGAATAGATTTCAGGATGCTGAGTAGATACAGAATTTGTCGAGTGAATTGTTGGGGATTGAAAGAAAAAGAGAACCATATGTGTGGACGAGGTGGAAGGTGGGAACAACAAAGCAGAAATAATGGCGGGTAAAGAAAATACGCAGAAAAAAGATCGAGTTCCACTTCTGAGTTCTGCCAGAGCTAATGCATCCGAGCTAGGGCTCTTCAACACACAGCACGGATGGGATCATATCTTAAAACAGATAACGTATTAAACGACGAGAAGTCCGAGATTGAGCGAGATCTGTGCGCCTTTGGTCCCATGGGGAGAGTGCCCCAGCTCATTTCTAATAGCTCTGGTTCCGTCTCATGTTTGAGTCAAGGAAGAAAAAAGAGAACACAACCAATAATAGTTGACCTACATAAAAGACATACAGAACAGAACCAATAATAGCTGACCTATATAAATGACATACAGAACACAACCAATAACATTTGACCTATATATATATATGACATACACCTTTTCTGTTCATCTTTCATGGTTACAAAAGGGCTTCAAATCGTATCACTGCATGAACTGCGTATCTCACTAATAATGCCGCCATTGCACCTGAAACAAGTTACCTTAGTAACAAAGTGGGTGAATTAGTGAAACAAATTTCCTCCTATACGGTACTGATTATGAAACTAATGTGTTTACTACTGCCGTTACCATAATCTAAAGCGACAGTCAAGTGTACTATAAACAAGTGAATGTTATAAACCGCGATACTGAACCTGAACGGTAGTTAATGTCAGCGAAACGACGAGACATTAAAACATTACAACAGCAGTTACACACCAATGAATAGACATGGAGAAGTCTTGACAAGACAAATACCATCTCGTGTTACCGTGTACCTGAACGTTCACACAAAGAATTAGGATGATGTGTTCCATTAAAAATCTTCACAATACGCCCGACACGATGTTTGGACTTACCATAAACCCAACTGAGCAGAATTGCTTCCATGGCCGTCAGAAACAGCAGAGGGAAGGCTGTCACGTATTTGTCTATCAGTTGAATCACCAAAAGACCTCCCTGGAAGTTTACATACGAGAATTTAAACAATATCGTACTTGTTACGTTGTGTACGCGTCGTTTTAATACGTATATATTGGTTAGTTATGTTATTATCACGCTGCCTTTTCTAAACTTTATGTAGGCCCTATATTAAACCACACTGTTGCACTGCATCAACTGCAGTGCTGCGTTACAATGAATGTGCACAGAGACACTAACCCATCGGCACCCACACGACTTTACTAACCCATCAACTCTCACACGACTTTACTGTAAAGCCATGCTCACCAACCTTAACCTTGACACATTAGATAACAGACGACGCGACCAAAAACTGAATGTTATGTACCGAACTGTTAAGAGATCTATACCAGCCCTCCCCACTGACAAATTCTTCCGCCCCCCAAAAAAACAAAGACACATTCAGCCTTAACACTTCCCAGACCACGTCCCTCACGTTTTTTCCAACAACGAACAACCAACAACACCATATGTTTCATAGTACCTAGAGCACACACTGAACAATTTAAGAATTTTTTAAACAATACTTGACTGGAACCAACTTAACGAGTCGCAGGTCCAGGCTGAAACCATAACTTATTTTAGCCGCCTGATCTGCGGCCCAAACACTCAATGACATGTGAACCCCCCCCCCGCCGTTTAATATAATATAATAGCCAATATTGGCTCCTTACGACGTATCCCATTCAGATTCAGGAGCCTGTGCCTCATCGGATATTTGACCTATATTAAAAAATTTGTTTGTGCCAGTTGTATTTGCTCTAGCGCCTTTATTATTCAAGTCTCGCAAATGCGTGTTGTATGTATTTTGTAGATCATAAAATTATCTTCACAGTGCTGTTGTACCTTACAAAATATGTTGACCATTTCTTGCATGATACTACGACACAGCAGTGCCGTATGAACTGACTGTCAATGACCGACTTGAGTGCTAATGGGTTAACAATTTGCGTGCTTTTGATGATAAACGATTTAGTAAAATACCGTATTATATCCAGCATATATAACAACGGTACACATATTGCCATGGTTACACCCTGAACTGTAAATCTGTAATGTAGCTAGACAGACAACTCACTCCAGTGACGCAGGGTAGACCCAATAGAAGCAGCACCGTGCACATCAGTGCACTAAACCGTGTCTTCCAACGAAGAAGCTTTGGAAATTCGTCAACGAATCCTGTCACGATGCATTCCATGGAGGCAAACTGGCAAAACAACGTAGCGATAACGTTTTGTATGTTGCACCACACACATGTGTGCATGGTTGATAGTAAGTAGTATATGCAAAATAATGTGATAATGTACATGTATATTGTTAACACAAACTTTGTTTAGGCCTGAGAAACTAAACTGTGTTTTAATATATTTCTGATGCATCTTGAACATCAGTATTGTCTTTGTCTAACTCTGTATTCAGTGTGTGGGCAGGGTCATCATATGTTCTTGCAGCATGATAATAAGGCCAGATTGTCTTTAATAGTTAAATAAGTAAATCAACTTAACAATTTGAAAATTTTATAACAATATATTAGCTTTAATAATACATTGATTAGGCCTAAGTTAAATCGGCCTATATGACAAAATCATATATATAACTAATTGTTAAACGGGTGAGCCTTTGCTTTAAACTGTCTGACACACCGCGTAGTACGTGCCAGTTATGATGGTCACAATAGTTCGCAAAATCTAGAGTACATTTAATCTTTGATTCATTCGCTGCTGTGTGAGTTTTAGGTCCACCATGGCTGTTATTTTATTACATGTTTCACTCACTAGGTGGCGTTATAGAAATGACCACGTAGTACGACGCACCTGACTATCGAGTCCCAGGAGAAAGAGCATGAAGAAGAAGCATATGGCCCAGAACGGAGCCCCCGGCATCATTGTCAGTGCCTCTGGGTAGGCGATGAACGCGAGCTCTGGTCCTGCGACAAAACACTGATGTGATGTCATAATATATTAATAATAATATTTAGTTGTTACGCTCATTTAAAGAGCAAAGTTCTGTTTAAGGGTGTTTACCGTATTGTACTACATACTGACGTGTGTGTGTGTGTGTGTGTGTGTGTGTGTGTGTGTGTGTGTGTGTGTGTGTGCGTGCGTGTGTGTTGTGTGTGTGTGTGTGTGTGTGTGTGTGTGTGTGTGTGTGTGTGTGTGTGTGTGTGTGTGTGTGTGTTTGCTTGTGTGTTTGTGTGTATATGTGCGTGCGTGTGTGTGTGTTGGTGTGTGTATGTGTGTGCGTGTGGTGTATATGCGTATGCCTGCGTGCATGTGTGTGTGGCGTGTGTGAGTATGTGTGTATGTATGTGTGCGCGCGTGTTGGTGTGTGTATGTGTGTGCGTGTGCGTGTATGTATGTGTGTATGTGTGTGTGGTGTATATGCGTATGCCTACGTGCAAGTGGGTGTGGCGTGTGTGAGTGAGTGTGTTGACACTCGACGACTCACCCTTGTCAACGACCCTCTCGACGTCGACGTTGTGGGTGTGAGCCATGAAGCCGAGCACGGAGAAGATGACGAAGCCGGCGAACACACTCGTGCCGCAGTTGATGAGCGACACGATGATCGCGTCTCTGCGGAGAAACATCACGTCACACGTGGCTGGACACAACGATGCCTTAACTAAAGATCGCAAATAGTCAACATAGCTTAAGACGCAAGCGGCCACATAACGCATATCAGACCCATAAACAAAGAACGCAAAATAATATCCGAGCTACATGTCAATTGTGTGATATGAAATGTTACCTGTTGTCAAGTCACCACATTTAGTTGTTCTGCCCGCGATTGTGGTCAGCAAACAAGAGCATTTCTGTTTGTACATAGACAGTGTCGTATTCCATTGCATTGTCTTAAATTAGAACGCATCTTAGACATTAATCAACAAAACATCGTAACGTACATGTCATAATTAGTTATGTCACATGTTTTAAAATAATTAGTATCAGTACAACTAGACTTTCATTGCTGCTCCAAATCGGCGATTGTGCTATATAAACGAACTTCTCGTCGTTTGAATTGTTAGCTGGAGTGTGAAAGTTCTCACTTGCAACAGTTGTTGTGGAATTTGTTGTAGCTGCCCATCGTCAGAAGAGTCCCGAAACCGGGCCCCAGGGAGTACAGGATCTGTACAGCCGCCTCCTTCCACACCTGCAGAACATAGCAATTAATTTTATGTAGAACCGGATCAACCATTGGGTGAAGGGGCCACGAAAATATCCGAGCCTATTTTTATAGACTACAATATATTCCCTGAATCCAGCAAGCAAGACATTATTCGGCACACACCCGTCTCGATTTCGCTGTTTTAACTATATATTAGCCGATTTGTATTTATCGTGTAATATACATCCATGTGAAAAACAAGCCAAGTCAAGTAACAAAACACTGGGGTATGAAAATTTCTACAAGCCTGTGATAGTCGGTATCGAAGAGCTACCGTTCGGGGCTTCGGGCTATCAAATTCTTCCAGCAAATATGTTATGATTAATTGTTGTAGAGTGAAGAGGACGTATTCAAAGACATTATGGTTATATTAACTATATCTGTGTAAACATAAATAGTTACTTTTTCGCTTGTATACATTTCAGTGGGTATACCGAGGGTCCTGAATATCTTAAGTCACCACTGATTGGATGGCCCTGTGTTTTACGGAAATGCATACGTCATGACGGTTACTAAGAAATGTAATATGACACCAAGCTATAGGTAAACACGACATATTAAGTACCGCCATATCCGGTCATTAGCACAACTCAAAGTGCTTTATACATTACCGGTTTTTGACTTCTTTTATCGAATACTATCTCGATTTATCATTCAACTACATTTCAAATAATGAGACAACTGTTCACCATTGTCTGTAGACAGGTACTCATTCACATAGATGAGTAAAATGAAACAACATATATAGATTGAACGAACTTTCCCACTACCAGAAACGAGGATTCGAATATGTGTCACTGCAGTGAATGCGTATCATATTAAACAAGATGGTATCCAGACAACCACACACACGACGACCACATAAAGGTTGTTAATCGGTCTGGCTGGCCACTGTGTAATTCAGGACAGGACGTGACCTCTTCCGACTTGGCGCTGTTAATGGTCGTTCACGTATTGTATTGCACACTACCACCACTGAATTAGGTATACTATATACACCTGAACAAACATCGGTTGCCATAAAATGTAAATAAATGTTTGGCTTTATTAGCCACAGTCCGTGCAGTTGACCACATGAGTGGTCAACGCGCACGTGATGTTAGGATTTCATTATACATGTACTTGGACTGTGGACGCTTCGTTCAGTAAACGCACGCCTTAAATAATAATAATAATGGCAATTTCTATAGCGCCGGTATCCGCCACGTAGTGGCGCTCGTGGCGCTTTTACATATGTTGTAAATGTTTCTAACAGAAACGGTCTCAGACAAAAAGAGATGTAAGCTATGTTTGTGTTCTTTCAAGAAGCATACTAAATACGTGTGAATAT
Organism: Oasisia sp. SBJ-2009; assembly: GCA_964017155.1. NCBI lineage: Eukaryota > Metazoa > Annelida > Polychaeta > Sabellida > Siboglinidae > Oasisia > Oasisia sp. SBJ-2009. The sequence continues at coordinate 55,082,759 of OZ024855.1, read as the reverse complement.
AGGGAAATTGTACTCGTCAATTTACGTAATATGTGGCGTGGATTAAGGTTCAAAGAGGGCAAAATTCAGTTACCCACTTCACAATGCTATTATGTGGTTACGCAACATGTTATATTGTAAAATACCGAGGGTTGTGTCTCATCTATGCCACTGTCTGTGTCCACTAGACTGACTAATTATGCTCATTTAACTTGCACTTGCTCAGGAAGGGTGCAATTTCGGAAAAGTCAATGCGGTTTGGAGTGGAGTGGAGTGAGTGCAACGGGAGACTTCTGAAGATCGTCGATGTTTTTTCCCAATGGGATGCTATTTGAAGTTTTAGGCGAGCTTCAATTTGTGTTCCCCAGAGAGTTTCAATGGGACGTAACTCGAGTTTACTGTGTGGCCTTAACGTGTTTTTATATTTGTTAACTAAGATCACCCGGGCTTGAATCTTGTGGTGCCGTGTCAAACTTGGGCAAGTTTTGCTCATTCTACATTGCTATAGTTCACTCACGTATATGAATGAGTACTTGGCTATAGACAGTGGTGAATGTTTGTATGCTTAGATTTAATTGCAACGTGGCTTCTTGTTCCCAAAGAAGCCGATATGGTGTTCGATTATGCAGGTCTGCCAGGGATTAGTGTAAAGTTTTGGGAGTAAAGCATAAAGTGGTATTCAGTGAGAAAAGAATAAAACGGTCTGCTATGGAATAAAGTGTAAAGCGGTTTGTCAAATATATATATATATATATATATATATACATATATATATATATATATATATATATATATATATATATATATATATATACATACACACATATATATATATATATATATATATATATATATATATATATAATATATATATAATATATATAATATATATTTATATACGTATGTATATATGTACATATCTAGTCTTGTACATGTAATATAATATGCCCCCAAACTAAACTTCCTAGATCCGCCCTCGTCGCTGTGTAGTGCACTCACTGTGACGTGTGCCATGCGATGGAAGTCTGGTTTGAGGTAGTAGGCGATCCCATTCCCGGCCCCGGGCAGCGTGACGCCTCGCACGAACAGGATGAAGAGCATCACGTAGGGGAATGTCGCCGTGAAGTACACGACCTGCACAACGACGAGATGTTTAGTTCTCATTTACGTTTTGTCTCAAGTGTAATTACTAACATTCGGACTGGTTTATCTCTGGCTGTTCCTACTCTTTGGAATATGCTTCCTTCTTGTTCAAAATACAGCCAAATTCCGCCGTCATTTAAGGTACCTCTATAACAGGGTTGGCACCTCTGTGCATAGTATTATTTTCATTGATGCATATATATGTTCTGAGGGAACAAATACACGTAATAATATTAATAACAATTTCATTGGTGTATTGTGTTTCTGTATGCTGTATACACCTGGCACGAGAAACCACCGAAAGTGATTCAAAACAATACATAAAATACTAAACAAACGTGCGGATCTTTCGGGACGATGTTTGGCAGATGGAATCGTACCAGGCGGCATACATATTACCTGGACCTGTGGCACAGCGCCCGTGTATATGTGTTATTGTATTGTAGAATGGGGACCACGACCAAATGTTTGAGGTTACACGATGAAGTATGTTTTCGTTAACGCCATAGGGGCATTCTGGCAGAGGCAACGGACTGCAATGAAGCCAAAGTGTAACCTCCTGAGGTCGATAGTGAGAACTTGATGAAGACTAGTAGCAGGCCACGAGTCCATGACGACGTGTTGGTGGACGACGAGAGATGCCGAGTTCGGGACGTTTTCATTTAGAGAGTGGTACTGCTAATATCAGTCGTCACACAGATACTTGTCTTACACGACAAGTTCAGACGTGCTGTGTACCTGGTGTTAGGGTTTCAAACGTCCAATGTACTGTTTTGTGTGTGATATGATATGGCGTAGCGTGACATGAAATGACACGATAGCCTATGGACGCTGTGTACCTGGTCTATGGGTTTGTATGGCTATATATTTGTTTGTGCGCGTGCTAAGATACGATACGATCGACACGACACGACACGACACGACACGACACGACACGACACGACACGACACGACACGACACGACACGACACGACACGACACGACACGACACGACACGATACGATATATGTGGCGTGACGCGACTCGACACGACACACGACCGCTGCATACCTCATTTAAGAGTATTATTGCACTTGTTTGTGTATATGATATGGTACACGTATCTGTGTACATAGAGTAATGTACGCAGCAACACAAGTATTTCCTGGCGGTTTGGTTCCCCACCTTGTAAGCACACAAACAAAACATACGTCAACGTTCATGACCCTGCTCTGTCACACCGACCTTTCCTGATGACTTGATGCCTTTTGCAATACACAGGAAGACAATTATCCAAGCCAGAATCAGACTCAGACACAGTTTCCACTGGATGGCGCCCAGATTCTCTATAGTCGTGCCATTCCGCACGCCGAGAACTTCCCTCCTGTAAAGAGAGACGGTAAATGATTCCATATTGCTGCCCTTCCGAGTGAAATCTCAACTGTAATGCTTTGTTATATGAAAATTGTACGAACGGTCATTGTTTCCAGTAGGATTTTATTCGTATTGCCTAGTTTTAGTATGGAAACCAACACAACCAACATCGCATATTTTGTTAGAAAACCAATTACTCGGACGTCGTAATGAAGTTAATATTGGGGTCGAAGAGCCATATCTTCCCCGTTTTGGGGATGGAGAACAACGGACGAGTGATTCATCGACATATATTTCAGCTTGTCCATGTGTGTAATTGTTTACTTCTAGTCCACTTGTGCGATTTTTCATTTTTACCCGACATACACATGAAGTTGACGCGACCGATGAATTATAGTGACTTCTCGAAATAAACAGATTGAGTGCTATAAACGTATATTTTAATGAAAGGGATATTCCAGCCAGTGAAATGTTCACAGTATTAACTTACATATGTATACTATATTAGTTGTGCCTAGTAATTACGTACAAAGTTCGTTAATAAACAATTAGCTATAGCTTATCAAAAACATGCTATTTTATTTTCGCGGCGCTGCCTTCTTGAGGCACAGACCAGTGACGTAAACCAAATCGTTTACGTCACTGGCGCATTGTTGTAAAAGATAAGGATTGACGGAATCTTCGCTACAAATCGTGAGAGTGACGTAAGCAATCCGCGACGGACTGGATACATCATTACGATTGGACAGTCATAGGACGTTCGAACATGCATGCGCCAGTGACGTAAGCGGTTTACGTCACTGGCGCATAAGTCTCAAGATGGCAGCGCCCTGAATCCAACATGAAGTGTTTCTGGTACAACTATACTGTAATTAATTGTTTGTTAACGATCTTTGTGCACAATTACTATGCACAACCAATATATTATACATATGTAAGTAAATGCTGTGAAACTCTCACTGACTGGAGTATCCCTTTAAAACTGCGGCAGGTGGAATCGACAGGCAGCCTGGTGCTCTATGAACCAGACCACCATGTCTCATGTCTACCATGTTTTGAAACAAAAATCTAACATCTTTCTTTCTCCCCGTCTGACCGATTTTCAAATATTCACGAAGCCTCTATTTTGAGCACAGCTTGCTTGTGTTAACTTATATGTGCTACCAGGTCTAGTTACAGTAATACACTATTATGTGAAATAATTAGTGGGACGTATGCGTCAGAACGCCATTGGTGAATTATAAATACGACACAAATCTACTTACTCCCAGTACGATTGTGCTGGTCCTATTGTAGTCGGCGTCTCGTTAACGGAATTATCAAATGCGCTTTGGTTGTGCGTGTTATCTGCAAGCAAACAATATTAAACGTGTGAGTGTGTGCCTGCATGACTACTCATGCGTTTACATATTCATACGTGTGCAATAATAATAATCTCCAATGTGTTATGTTTATTTGCAGTACATTAATTCAATCAAACCCGACGCAACGGAATTCGTAGGCATGTATTGCAACATATGTTTTCTTGTTCGTACTATTTTATATAAAGTGGTTCAGCTACTCATACACTATTACCCAGACGTTCAGATCAAAGTAATCTGGTTATAGGCCACTGTAAAATATGTGCGTTTTGTTACGGATGTATTCGCTTGTCGTTGACAACGGTGTCTCACCACACATAAGAGTACACCGTTAAATGTTGTTTGACATGTCAACAGCTCAACGGTAATGGTATTGACCATCAGCTAAATTATTTCCAAAAACGACTCATCATTTCCAACGGTACTGAATATATAATATGTGTATAAGATATGTAAACCCTAGTCCATAGAACCCTGTTAATCTAGACACGAGCTACTGCTTCCTAGTACATAAGTCATGATAAAAATATATCTTTAATGCAGCTTGGGAAGAAGCTACCATGAACTATATGAAATGTAATTAAGCAAGTTGGCATACTAACTGAATCTGTTATCAACGCAATCTGGCCACGATGGGTTGCACATGGCCCACGGTAGTGTCGATGTGAACGACGCGAATAGATAGCGAATAGTGAACGCCATGATGACGTTGTAATAGACGGACACGATGAGTGTCAGCACAACCATGGAGTAGCCAACACCTGCAACACACATGCACCATTATAACGTTGTAATACATGGCCACGATGAATGTCAGCACGACCATGGAGTAGCCAACACCTGCAACACACATGCACCATGATAACGTTGTAATACATGGCCACGATGAATGTCAGCACGACCATAGAGTAGCCAACACCTGCAACACACATGCACCATGATGACGTTGTAATACATGGCCACGATGAATGTCAGCACGATCATAGAGTAGCCAACACCTACAACACACATGCACCATGATGACGTTGTAATATGTTGACACGATGAGTGTCAGCACAACCATGGAGTAGCCAACACCTGCAACACACATGCACCATGATGACGTTGTAATACATGGCCACGATGAGTGTCAGCACGACCATAGAGTAGTCCACACCTACAACACACATGCACTAAAACAGCAACGTTGTGTTAAAATCACCGATTAGACAGACACAACTTTGTTGCGTATTCGATTACGACATCCTACCAAATTACTCTGTCTCTCTGTTTCTCTCTCTCTCTCTCTCTCTCTCTCTCTCTCTCTCTCTCTCTCTCTCTCTCTCTCTCGAACACACACACGCAAGCACACACACACTGACACACACACATAATTCAAAAGGTTTACCAAGTTTGCCTTGCTAACAAAATAGTGCGGCATTTCTGGACACTTCATTCTTCGACACTGTCATCCACGCTTAAAGGTGACACTACGATGTAGTAAACGTATCGACTGCTTACCTTAATATAATTTTTAATGTGGGATTGATCACAAACGATTGCCTGAAAGAACCGAATAAACATGCCGAAATAATTGTACATTCAAGCAAGTAACAAATATTGTGTCTGCATACCTTTGAAGAGCGGACTCGCCTTCCATATCGTGATAGGTCCAAGTGACGCGTACTGACCAAAGGCTAACTCGAGGAAGAAGAGGGGCAGTCCAACCATCGTCAACATCAGGACGTACGGCACAAGGAAAGCACCTGTTCAATGCAGCAGACATGATTGTTGACAACTTGAAGAAAATTGCACTTTACAACGTTCAAATTGTATTACGGAACAAAGCTCTATACATCAAGTAACGTTACTGCTGGTGCTGACCTAGTTAAAGTCTGGGATGATCTTACGTGTTATGGAAAACGATAAGTTTTTACATGGCGCAGTATCCAATCCTCGGTAGTTCTCAAAGCGCTTTACAGTGTAAACATTACAAAAAATCGTTACTTGTTTTAGTATTAATATGCATGACGTGGCTTTCTCCTCTGCAGTTTTGTAGTTCGTAACATCGACATTTTCACTAATGACTATTATATATAAAAAAAAACTGTCACACCGTACATTCCAACGTTTGGTGTTTAGTATGTATCTCCATCATTCAGAACGCGTGTCCTATATTAAAACAATATTTCTTATTTCACAACTAAAAAAAGTCGACTCAAATCGCCGTTTTCGACCACCATCGATGTGAGTCGGAACGTATTAATTGTGAAAGAACATATCTTATTTTAATATAGCATCATTCCAATCTGATGAGCATTTTTGCGAATACCATCGCGTCAGCAAGACAGGTCGCGACTCACCTCCGCCGTTCTGGTAGCACAGGTACGGGAACCTCCAGACATTGCCGAGACCGACCGCGTAGCCGACGGCCGAGAGAAGGAACTCGAGCTTGCTTCCCCACACGGCGCGGGCCCCCTCCGTCTGACACTCCACGGGCGACACATCATCCTTGACGGCCGGCGTGCCTTGTGCCTACGACACAACGGGCGTTGACAGTCTCGCCCGCAGCGCGTGTGGATTTAATTTAGCAAGACTGCCACCTAGAGAATCACCTCGAGACGACAGGTGGACAATGAAGGCCCTTGGCTTATTGAGAGTTCAACCGCTCTATCTCAGTGTATTCGGAGGTAAACATCGTTAATTTAAATGTTAAACATATTAACCCTAATAGCGCCCGCGCAATCAGTTGATAATCTATTCCATTCATGCACTGTTCATTTAGTGAAAATGAGAACTCTCTAATATCTAGTCTACACTGCTCCTTTGCGTATTCGGCTGGGTTTCTTCTTCTTCACATTCTTGTGGTTACCTCTGAATTTGTTTGCAGGAACATTCCGCAGTCTGGTCATGCGCAGATTAAAACCAATTATTAAAACTGTTTTTTATTTTTTTATTTAACCAAGTTTTTGAAGTGTCCTGATCTAGGTATTTTTACCCAGACCTGAACTGCTGTTTGGAAGGCTGTGCGGTGCTGGCACACACACACACACACACTGTCCAGGTAGTGTTTATACCTTACAACGTAATACCAAACCTTTTCAAACCAGCGCAGCCGTAGGCCTACTATACAGCACGCGTGCTCCAAGGCCACACTGTGTATTTAATAATAGCCACAATGATGAATTCAAAGAAAGCGAGTCGAGCGCCCATGTTAGCTCAAATGGTCCGCTGCTCCAATGACATAATGATAATACCGTATAACTAATGAATCGATAAACCCGCAGTAGGCCAAAAGCCCACCTCACATTTAGCAAGAACGTCATGGTCTTACCATCTGACCGATGATCTGTACGATGGCAGTGTTGATGACAGCAGATACTTAAATCTGATCACATCAACCAGTCCTTCCGTGTGTGTTCTCTGGGTGATACGTCAAATTACACACTCGTAGACATCTAGATTCTAGACATGTCAAGTCCATGTTGTTGTCATGGTACCTGCAGCAGCTACGGTATGTCTACTCAGCAATCCATGGCCGTAACACGTTACAGTTACAAACCATCCACGTCAATAACACAAACCAGTCGTCGTGTGAGCGTCCGCCACTTCCGGCCGGCAACACTAGGCCGTGTTCACACAACCGAGACGTATTTCAGGTGCGATACCACATTATAGTCCCACGACTGTACCTTACGTTAAACGTGATTGGCTGAGCTAGCGAGAGGTGCGTGGATCACGGACTAGCGCTGGAGAACTAGGTCAGCCGCGGTGTAGCGAAATATCTGGTCGTTGAAAAATCTGGTCATATTTGACCTATATCGGACTAGAATGACCAGATTTTTCGTTACATACGCGATAAATGTGTTCGTTGAAAAAATGTGTTTTCAATGTGCACGTGACTACGTAGCACGTGACTATTCGGTCGTCGACGACACTGCCTAGGATACGGGAACGACTGTTCGTGTTCATTATAAAATATGTTGATAGTTAACTGTAATTATATATTATTGGCATAGTTTTTATTGTAATGTATTCAGATTTGTATCCGGGTATAACGGAAAAAAAATAGGCGCTTTATTTAATTACCATGTCCGTGATAAAAATAATAATAATTGTTTTATTTATGCCTTTATTGTGATACACGGATGTTTACACAACATTACTATTTTATTTATTTATTTACATAAAGCCGTAAACAGCAGCGGCGCTAAGCCGGGGAGTGCTGTGTTATGTTGGTTAGTCGTTCGTTTTGTGGCTGTTATAACTGCTATTAATTAGTTCTTTTTGTGCATGGACATATGTGAGTAATGGCACACTTGGCTGACCAAATAAACCATCTTGACAGTGTGTCGTTCAATCGCTATAGCACAGAAACTTTCATTATCGGGATAGATGTCCCAGACCCGTACAGCTTGGAGGCTTGACACTGTGTCACTGACACTGACAGGACCGAATGGGTAGATGATGTGTCAAAGTGGCCCTCTGTAGATTATGGCTGCATTTACACATAGTTCATCAACACCCCGGGTATGTAAACTGCAGAAGCCCTGAAGTCATTCAGAAGTCACGATTCGTACGCACCGTATCACGCAGCACATGTGCAGACTGTGGAGTATCATGCATGCATATGGTCACATTGTGGTGTATCGTACATGTTACTGCTGACATTTTAAATATGGATCGTTTAAATATCCCATAACATTTCTAGACAGTGATCTAAATATTTTACCTTGCCTTATTTTTATACATAAAATTATGTATTGTTTTTGTCGGTATTTATTTATTTATGCGAATGTTTAATTAACTTTAGTATGTGTTTCACATGTAAATAGTGTAATCATTAGTTTTAGGTTTTTCTAGTCATCGACTTTACTTATTTACTATGGTTAATAAATTATTAACAGTTTTAATAAAAATTATGATTCATTTAATGTGTATCCTTATTTATCTGATCGTAATTTTGACGGTTATATTTATTATTATTATTTTATAACACATAATGAGTAATTTGATATGTTATTATACAGCACTTTGAACATGCTGGCTATTGTGCTTTATAAATAATGAATATTATGATTATCACAGAGTCCTGTGTTTGTACTGAGAGCGAAAGTCACAAACTCATGATAAGTGTTAGATCATTCTGTGATTTTAATCATGTGTGGTTTATACGAATCAACATGTCCTATACGTATTCTGGTTCGTGACAATGTGAAGAATTAAACGTCAATAGACAGTCAATATAATATTTTCTATAGTTTTCTAAACACTTTTTTTTACAATTCTATAAAAAATGTTCTGTAGGATATTCCCTGTAGGAAGTATTCCATAGAAAACCACGAAATATCCTATGGTTTTCTATAGAATATTATTGCATATAGGACTTATATCTTTTGGTTTTCTATAGTAAAAATCCTATAGACTATTCTATATAATTCTATGGAAACTAAATGCAAACATCCTATAAAATATTGTATAAAAATCAATAGTTTTGTTTTGCAAAGGGAATATTTATCAGAATAATGAAAGCCTAAAGTTATATTATCAAAACACTATATATTATGACTGCATTATCATAGCAAAACAATAAACTAAAATCACTATGTGTGGATGTGTTGTGGTGTCAATATACTGTACATAACAACACCAATTTACAAACATGTGCTGAGACGATGCAACAAATCCTGGTGTGCTCTTTGACTTTGGGCATCCATGCAATGCATACGATGGATAGCTGCCTAGTTGACACAACGACTTCACGCAATGACCCTTAGGCTTATCTGCCCCAATATTCCGGCATATGGGAAGTATCCACACTGACAGGCCATCTACCTAAAGTATAACAAGTGAAAAATTGCATTTTCATGGGCATGACCACCGGGTAAGAATTTGTGGACAACGACACACCGCCCTGTGTACATGTGAGCGCCTGCTGCAGCAGCCGCTTTCTGCCCTACAAACAAACCGCCATGTGCGTTTAATTTATTCATGACGTCAAAACGCAACCCCGAATATACATTCGACGACCGAATATTTCAGCGAAGTTTGCCCGGTAATTTGCACGTGACCCATATGTGGTCACGTGCAACTTGTGCGCATGCGCACAATTGAAAAATGACCATATTTTTCAAGACCCGGTTTTTCGCTACAGCGGTGTAGCGAAAAACCGGGTCTTGAAAAATATGGTCATTTTTCAATTGTGCGCATGCGCACAAGTTGCACGTGACCACATATGGGTCACGTGCAAATTACCGGGCAAACTTCGCTGAAATATTCGGTCGTCGAATGTATATTCGGGGTTGCGTTTTGACGTCATGAATAAATTAAACGCACATGGCGGTTTGTTTGTAGGGCAGAAAGCGGCTGCTGCAGCAGGCGCTCACATGTAAACAGGGCGGTGTGTCGTTGTCCACAAATTCTTACCCGGTGGTCATGCCCATGAAAATGCAATTTTTCACTTGTTATACTTTAGGTAGATGGCCTGTCAGTGTGGATACTTCCCATATGCCGGAATATTGGGGCAGATAAGCCTAAGGGTCATTGCGTGAAGTCGTTGTGTCAACTAGGCAGCTATCCATCGTATGCATTGCATGGATGCCCAAAGTCAAAGAGCACACCAGGATTTGTTGCATCGTCTCAGCACATGTTTGTAAATTGGTGTTGTTATGTACAGTATATTGACACCACAACACATCCACACATAGTGATTTTAGTTTATTGTTTTGCTATGATAATGCAGTCATAATATATAGTGTTTTGATAATATAACTTTAGGCTTTCATTATTCTGATAAATATTCCCTTTGCAAAACAAAACTATTGATTTTTATACAATATTTTATAGGATGTTTGCATTTAGTTTCCATAGAATTATATAGAATAGTCTATAGGATTTTTACTATAGAAAACCAAAAGATATAAGTCCTATATACAATAATATTCTATAGAAAACCATAGGATATTTCGTGGTTTTCTATGGAATACTTCCTACAGGGAATATCCTACAGAACATTTTTTATAGAATTGTAAAAAAATGTGTTTAGAAAACTATAGAAAATATTATATTGACTGTCTATTGACGTTTAATTCTTCACATTGTCACGAACCAGAATACGTATAGGACATGTTGATTCGTATAAACCACACATGATTAAAATCACAGAATGATCTAACACTTATCATGAGTTTGTGACTTTCGCTCTCAGTACAAAAACAGGACTCTGTGATAATCATAATATTCATTATTTATAAAGCACAATAGCCAGCATGTTCAAAGTGCTGTATAATAACATATCAAATTACTCATTATGTGTTATTAAATAATAATAATAATAATAAATATAACCGTCAAAATTACGATCAGATAAATAAGGATACACATTAAATTAATCATAATTTTTATTAAAACTGTTAATAATTTATTAACCATAGTAAATAAGTAAAGTCGATGACTAGAAAAACCTAAAACTAATGATTACACTATTTACATGTGAAACACATACTAAAGTTAATTAAACATTCGCATAAATAAATAAATACCGACAAAAACAATACATCATTTTATGTATAAAAATAAGGCAAGGTAAAATATTTAGATCACTGTCTAGAAATGTTATGGGATATTTAAACGATCCATATTTAAAATGTCAGCAGTAACATGTACGATACACCACAATGTGACCACATGCATGCATGATACTCCACAGTCTGCACATGTGCTGCGTGATACGGTGCGTACGAATCGTGACTTCTGAATGACTTCAGGGCTTCTGCAGTTTACATACCCGGAGTGTTGATGAACTATGTGTAAATGCAGCCATAATCTACAGAGGGCCACTTTGACACATCATCTACCCATTCGGTCCTGTCAGTGTCAGTGACACAGTGTCAAGCCTCCAAGCTGTACGGGTCTGGGACATCTATCCCGATAATGAAAGTTTCTGTGCTATAGCGATTGAACGACACACTGTCAAGATGGTTTATTTGGTCAGCCAAGTGTGCCATTACTCACATATGTCCATGCACAAAAAGAACTAATTAATAGCAGTTATAACAGCCACAAAACGAACGACTAACCAACATAACACAGCACTCCCCGGCTTAGCGCCGCTGCTGTTTACGGCTTTATGTAAATAAATAAATAAATAAAATATTAATGTTGTGTAAACATCCGTGTATCACAATAAAGGCATAAATAAAACAATTATTATAATTTTTATCACGGACATGGTAATTAAATAAAGCGCCTATTTTTTTTCCGTTATACCCGGATACAAATCTGAATACATTACAATAAAAACTATGCCAATAATATATAATTACAGTTAACTATCAACATATTTTATAATGAACACGAACAGTCGTTCCCGTATCCTAGGCAGTGTCGTCGACGACCGAATAGTCACGTGCTACGTAGTCACGTGCACATTGAAAACACATTTTTTCAACGAACACATTTATCGCGTATGTAACGAAAAATCTGGTCATTCTAGTCCGATATAGGTCAAATATGACCAGATTTTTCAACGACCAGATATTTCGCTACAGCGGTACAATTCACTCCTGATGGCGATCGATCGAGGGAAGCCGCCACGAGCCTTTGTCAAGCCTTATTACGGCATGGCCGGTAAACTGCAATGCGCCGATTCTAAAACTAAAAGCGCTGCAGTTTATTATTCTCAAATTTGAGGGCAGTACACTTTAACATATTTTATTATTAAAATATTTATTATTATAAATTAGAATACGTTTGCCGCGGTTTAGCTAATATAGTTCTACACAATTGCTCACATGATCGTAACATCGTAACAATATTATAACTGTTTAGTTCTACAGTGTCTCAACATGTAAAAAGGTAATTATTGAAACGTAAGTGTCTCAACAAAATGTCTCAACAAAGGTAATTCTTGAAGCATGAAATGTCTTCTTTTTGGAATTTTGCATTGTTTGAAACTTCGAATCCTAAAGCTACTTTGACTGCCATGGTGGTAGACTAGTGTATCGTCAGCTGAATCACATCCAAATAAAATAGATAATCTGGATCTAGAATATGAATTGATGGTGTAGGTATGTAACTAATTATCTGATAATAAAAACATAATTGTATCCTTATGTTTCCATAAATATTTAAATGTATAAACTGCACATGTAACACGAGTGAATATGATCTACTACATTTACCAGCCAATCAATATAAAAAGCATGCCTGAACTACATAAAAAGCAAGTATTATGTTATAAGTTGGTTCTTTGCGCTGCTTAGCAGTTGCCGGTGACAGGCATAACGGTCTAAGACACAAAACAAATTGGGCGAGTTGACAGTTATGTTGTGAGGTACATCTTGGTAAACTCATTGGTGCAAATAAAAAGTACATGTGAGACATGCATGTAGATTAATTAGCTGTTCTTAATACCAGCCATGTTAGTGATAATACATGCATATTAATAATTGTATTTATCAGATATGCAAAGGCTGGTTTATTTCGATTAATATCGACATATGTTGATATTATTTCAAACCAAAAGTAACCCGACACAATGTGTTTCCTAAGAGCATTTTATTTATAAAAAGGTTGTGTTTGGGTTTTGAAAAAATAGCATCTGTTAATAGCGAACGTGATACTGTTTTATGATGTTCTACTACACACTAGACCACATTA
>OZ024855.1:55061784-55066784 GCA_964017155.1 Oasisia sp. SBJ-2009 | reverse complement strand
TGTACCCAGTTGAATATCACGCGTTGAGCCGTCGCCGCCGGCCGCAGGTAGAAGCCAACGATCTGTATGAGCGACAGTGCTGCCACCACGAGGCCGAACACAGCATGCAACGTCGCACTCTGTCAATCAGAACCAGGTCGTTGACTTTGCTATGCTGTCCCGGTTCCATGCAAGCATCTTCACCAGCCGTTGTATTTTTACTAATACAATCGACAGAGGACGCGTTGGTTGTCTGGTCGAACCGTACCCTACCCCAATAGTGTGTACATAATCTAAGCACGGCATGTGTAACACGGAAAATATTAGTGATATGTGCAAACACCATTGAACAAACTACCCTTCCGTCGATTGCTTAAGAAGAGCGAGCATGACATAGATATGTTTTATGTTGGGGTCTCCAGACACAACTTGACATGTAACATATACATCATTTACATCGTTCAATGTATTTCTAATACCGCAGTCGTTTTTACTACGAATATATTGAAACACAGATCCAGCCTACTTGGTTTGCCGCACGCAAATGAAATGTGTGCGTCTCGTGCCAGCTGCGCTCACAAAATAATCTCCCACGCAAAGGCCAAAATCAGTTTGATTATCTCAAAATGCCATCAGTGAAACGGTTTGGTGATCATTGCCTTCTCGACCGTATCGTGCACATCGTGCAAGAACTAATTGTGTTGCGTGCAAATAGTTGTGGCTGCTTCGTGGTTCGTCATCATAGCTCGGAGGGAGTGGATTACTTCATGCGTGGTCCCAAATGTCTTCGCTCTTCTTAGATCATCGATATTATAGTTCGTCTATGACGTGATTATGCGTGTAAACAACTGCATGCGTTGAATAATATATGCACATGCATCTTTTATCATTTATTACGACAACTGGAACTAGGCACTTGTCTATTTTGCAGCAAACAGTTATCGTTTGGCGAAATGAGGTGGTATTGCAAACTGCACAGGTGCTGTTTTGTTAGAGAGACGGGACCTTTTTCTGGTATTTGTTCACACGGTAATACTGCACGTTTATCTAATCGTCTCTGCCGATGTATGCCATTGTATTTACGCTGTATGCATGCAACCCACGCAAATATATTTGTATTGTTACATTTAAGAAAAAGAAAACAATATTCGCTAAGTTACGTGTCGGAGCACTTTGTGGTGTTCTGCACCTCGGCGGCGCAATAGTCGGCGAAGTAGATGTCTTCTCTTGGTTTTCATGTAACAATTACCCACAAGATGAGACAAAAACCGAGAATAGAACTCAATTGAGCTGATGAATGGGCACAGAATAGCTCTACTAACCACAATAATGGATTACGATAGGTAACATAAACACAATTAACCTATCGCTTAAACAAATGTTTTAGGTCTTAAGATTTGAAATATTTGATCTGATGTGACATAGTTTGTAACGCTTTACGCATCACACTGCCCCAATTTGATACATATACATGTAGTTGAGAGACTGTAAGAAGTGTCTACGTTCCATAAGACAGGTGGCACCGCTATATACCGTAAATAAACCCATAACCCACCCATGCTTATCTATTGCGAACCTAAGCGTCCACCTCTTACATAGAACGGTAAATCACTGTGATTACCATTTTGCAAATGCATGTAAACGCCTGATGTCAATCTTGTCAAACGTCCTTCAATCTAACTGAATCTAATCTAACTTAACACTAAACCTAATAGTAACCCTAAAACTAACCCTAAGCTTTAAAATGTTTGTACATCCATACAGCCATAATAGGGCCTTTGGACGTGGAGCGGTAACAAATAGTCTTCGCCGTTTACCTCAGACCACCGGCCGACGCTGACGAAGATGGTGACGATGGAAGCAGTAGTGAGGGCAGCCACGGCGAACATCACGTATCTGTGCAGCTGAAACACGACGTATACTACTAATACTACTAATACTACTAATACTTCTACTACTACTAATACTACTAATACTACTAATACTACTAATACTACTAATACTACCAATACTACCAATACTACCAATACTACCAATACTACCAATACTACCAATACTACCAATACTACCAATACTACCAATACTACCAATACTACCAATACTACCAATACTACCAATACTACCAATACTACTAATACTACTAATACTACTAATACTACTAATACTAATTCATTTCTTATATAGCGCCCCATCCATATAATTGTTCTGGGGCACTTTACAATGATTCTCCCTGATTGAGTTAAAATAATAATAAAAATAAATAACTAAAACGGTAATATTATTTATAAGATATGCATAGGCTGATAAAGACAAACATGTTCCCTTAAAAGACCAAAATCAATTAGCACACAACTATACCTTGTATAACAATATAATAATAATAAATAAATAAAATTATAAACATGTCATAAATAAATAAAATAGTAAAGATGTGTAATCACTCAAATAATAAATTAATTAAAGCATAACATTAATTAAAGCATTCATTGTTTTACCATGACAGACCCGCCAACTCAACATGATTGCCTCAACAATATATATCATATTTATATTTTTAGCTAACGTTTACATATTTACATGCTTGATTTTACTGTATACATGCCTTTTCTACGTGATTTAAATGTTGTGTTTTTATGCAACCTCCAAAGTGCAAAATGTATTTCCATTCTACGAATTGGACAATAAAGTTATTTTATATTATTATATTATTATTATATTATATTATTGACGTTTTGCAGAAAACCTATTTCACTAAAATACCACGATAAAGGTTTGCCATTATACATCCATTGTCAGACCACGATGTATTGATGTAACACTCGCCGCAAAATTGGCATGTCCCTGGGGGAAGTTTACGTGGTTTACACAAGAGTGATTATGTTACTGCATACGCAAGAAATCCATTGTTTCGTTGTACCATAGGAACCTGGCGTCGTTCGTTGGTCTATCGACGTACCTGGAACCACAGCGGGATCCCGAGAAAGGGCTTCCTCAAGTCAGACCGGAAGTGGCGAACAACGACCATTGAGAACCCCGCCAGCGTCATCCAGGCCAAGATGGAGAACATTCCTGCAACACAAATAACTGACATTTAGTGTCCTGTGTCTATATGCGTACGTATGATTATTTCTAACTTTGCAAGCGCCGTGATAGTCGTTTGTTGTTGATGGCCTATTTTACGTTGCAAAGGAGGGTGTAGTTATTTACTTTGCATTGTCATCACCACCGGCGCTACCATCGCCATCATCACCACCATCATCGTCGTCGCCGTCGCCGCCACCGCCACCGCCACCGCCACCGCCACCGCCACCGCCACCGCCACCGCCACCGCCACCGCCACCGCCACCGCCACCGCCACCGCCACCGCCACCGCCACCGCCACCGCCACCGCCACCGCCAACGCCGCCGTCGCCGCCACCGCCACCGTCATTGTTAAAGGAACATGCAACCCAAAAAGTAAAAATTGCTTAAACCATTAAACAATGTTCATTGAATCATATGCCATATTTTGTTATTTTTTTCTGAAATGATTTGTTAACTTTTAAGGATAATTAGTGAACCTCCCTGGAGGCTGACATTTTGGACATTTGGCTGTGGTCGTGTGACGTCACAGATCCACCACCACTAGCGCCTCGGGTGGGCAAAACAAAACGAATTCTTCACGTACCCACTGAGTCTGAGATATATTCATCCATTTAATTAGTTACAGAGCGTTAGTTATAAAAAACGCCGTCCCTTATAATATAAACATTCATAAAGAATAGGATAAAGAATAATGATGCTCAAGTAGAGACTAAAACAAAGGAAATCGCGCAATCCATTTTGGACTTGGTTGGTTCGACGGAGCTTAATAACTTTTATTATCGCCCACTTTCGTATGTAAACAAATCGTTTATCCAACTAATTATTCCAGTCGACCGTCGCGCAATGAATATTTTATTAATCATTGATTTTTATTATAATAAAGGAAATGCATTGAATGATATTCTAGTACCCCATATATAGCATTTGCATACATTAAGTTCGTCCCTTTAGCGAGACCCTTCTTCGCGTGCAACACCGACCCTTCGCTTCGGCCCCGAACTTTTCGTTCTGTGCACAAATTCAGTGGGGACAGTAGCTTCGTTCAACATTCGTCTTTCACCCAATCCCGGCAACCTGTGTTCCACATCAACGGTGACATGGTCCTGGCAAACCATTTTCCGGTTGAAATTTAATGTTTCCACTGTATGACTCGTACCTATATTGTGGAGCCATTTGCTCGCCAACTTGCCCTTCGACGGCGGGCTTCGTAGATAATTTATTGGCATTTGGACAAATCGTTTTCCTTTCACGGACCCTTCTCCTGCCATCTTTTGACATCCGCATGCTTGATATTCAAGCATTTCATTATCACAAGACTCATAAAACAACTCGATTCATGTCGCTATGCTAGTGTTTACATATAACGCTACGCCTATATCGCTGAGGTGGTGGACCGCCTACGTCACACTCACGCATTCTCTCGCGTTAATCTTCGTGAGTTCCCCGTGAAATGGGCAACAATGGCAGCGCCCATGGTCAGTGAAAATGCACGTTTCAAGATTAATTTTATGATGTATAACATTCTTACAAAATTAAACAAAAAATACATGTGTTACAATATTCTATCATGAATGTTATGTGGGAATTGGGGGGATTTTAACGCATTTTCAATACTATGGTTGCATGTTCCTTTAACACCATCGCCATCACCACCACCATCACCATCGTCATCAAAAAAAAAAGATATGTGATAAGTGCTAATCAATAAACAACAACACATACCGGTAGCCATTTAAGACATTTACACATATTCCCAGGCAGAAACGCACCGTGGATCTGAACCATGAGCGGGACTGAGCTGGCGCCGATCACCCCGAACTGAGTGAAGTTGATGGCTTGTAGCGACACGAGTGGCAGTCCAACGTGCTTCATTGGCGTGTCTGTGCCTGCAACAACACGGGCGAACGATTGCCATGGAACAGCAACGCAAAAACGAA
>OZ024855.1:55016784-55056784 GCA_964017155.1 Oasisia sp. SBJ-2009 | reverse complement strand
TCACATGTTTAGGTAACTCGAAGTTTCATAAAGATAAAATTATGTTTCGCAGTAGCCAGTTCTGATGGCTGCTCAATGCAACATACACTGTGCTCCCTGGCATACCTGTGCAGTCGAATACCATTTCGTCTTTTCTAGGAAAAATTCAACCACTTTTCAATTCGTGCGAGAAGACAATTGTGCAAAAAAAAATACACCTCTATCGATTGGCAAGGCAGCGAAGTGTTTGAATATGTGTTCTCTTGACTAGAATTAGATGCTTTAGTCACTACATCATTGCGCTCGACAACGTATATTGATTTTGCATCGTTTTGATTGTTCTACAAACGTGGATGTATCGATATACTAAAACAGTTACGATGAGTAGCATTTTAAATTACTTACGCTTTCAGTATGTTATGTTTTAGATAATTCATCCATAATTTATGATGTTAGGGAAACACTATGGTGACAACTTATCCCTTCAATTGCCAGGGTAAACGGTAAACGACGCAGTGTAGATTTATGTCATTGCGCGTTGCTAGTATTTACTAACAACGCAGCCACTACAGCAGTTGGTTGTACACCTACTGTGATTTATTATACTACTGTTATTTCTGCCGATACCGCGGCACTTACTGTTACTTCACTAAGTAACTGTGCACATTGCCAGGACGCGACAATGCACACAGACAAAAGATATTATATCATATATAATATTCTAAATGTGGTATTGATATCTATCTATCTATCTATCTATCTATCTATCTATCTATCTATCTATCTATCTATCTATCTATCTATCTATCTATCTATCTATCTATATATATATATATATATATATATATATATATATATATATATATATATATATATATATATATATATATATATATATATATATATATATATATATATATATATCTGTAGTGGACTCATACATTCTCGTTGGACTTTAAACGCCCTGCAAACGGCCCCGAGGGAAAGAGAGAGAAAGAGAAACAGTGCTCACGTTCTGTCCGTGACTTGGGTACCAGTGCTGAAGTCTATACGGAGCGTAGGGGTCTGTCGACGGGAGGAAGGCGCCCACTGCCTCCTCCGTGTCACCCCGTAGACGGGAAGCCCGCAGCTGGTACCCCAAGAACGGCTGCCGACCGGTGGCAGAGCCCAATGTCACTGAAACACCAATAACACGGCAGTGGAGGTCGCACTGACCCAACGCTGGCGTAAATATTTGGGAGAAATTGACCAAAGCGGCGCGCTTAGAGTAAGTATGGTGCCGATATAGAATCGAGTCGTGCGATATGGGGAGGACGCAAAATTAAGGCATGTGTAGTATCTCATTAGATGGTTGTAAGGAAAGAGATCAGATGCCCTGAAAGTGGAGGGGAACAGGACGCGAGGAAGACCGAGAGTGCGACCGGAGGACGGCGTTACGAGAGATCTGGAGAGAGGGAAGCGAATGGTGAACAATAGTAAAATACATGAGTAGGAGATTGTCGATAGAGAACGTAGTGAGAAAAAAGTGAGAGTAGAAAATACGAAGAACAATACGATGGTAGCCATGACCAACCCGACCCCTGGCGACAGGAGGGCCAAAAGGATAACAGCTACATTAGAAAATATGTTTGATGACATAACCAACGGGACATGTCTCGACAAAACCGCTTATAAATATGTCGAAGATATTGCATATAATAGTGTCGTAACAAAGGCGTTTTTGTTAAGGTGACGATATTCATTTGAGTGTAGAAGTTGATTTTGTCAAAAAACAAATACCACGATCGTTACGGTGTCGCTAAATGCAACGACAGCAGCAGGCAAAATGACAACAGTAATACAATCAATTATTAGCGTATATGAAACCTCGATGCCAACTATTAAAGCATATATATAATTTAATAACAATGAAATATAACAATGAAATAAACAGTAAACATATCGTTGTTAATAGCTCTAGTTTCGACTCTACTATGTATGCTTAAACGTGTGTCTAAATAATTGTTTTAGTCTGCGCGAAATTCGACAATAAAAAAATAGTTGCTAACCCGAAATAACTTGAGAGGGAGAATAGGAGCTTTCATTCAGCTTGATGACATACGGGGAAGGCGTCGTCTGCGGCTGCGCGCTGCTGTGTTCCGGAAACAAGTTTGCGCAACTCTTGGCGGGTCCACCATCTGGGTGGGCGGACACTGGCAACAAATACAGAATACTCCGTTTTACCATATCACGAGAGAGTAATAATGTGTTATCCTTTTCATTATATTGTGTAAGTGATCACACTACCTTATGTGTAATACCAGACGAGTACATTGGTTACGTTACCTGCAGTTAGCAGCAGAAGCTGCAGCGTCAAAGCCACTGAAGTCGACATCGACTGGCGTCTGTGAAACGAAAACAAATCGTATTAAGAGCATCATTAGTGGGGAGTTCTCACGGCCGGCCAGATACGTGAGGTTGTATCAGTTGCCACGGCATGCTTGATTAGTCTGATACATCAATAGTTCAGTTGCCTTGCGTTTATGCAAAGATTCGTGCAGATATTTTTGCGTGCAGGATATTCACTCGGCAAACAGCTGCCTATATTTCAGTATGACAGCGTTAATATTACTATAATAACTATTATAATAAATCACAGTAAATTTCCAATGATATTCAAGATATAAACTGATCAAAGAGGTGTTTAATACGTTAACTATCTGTAAACTTTTCTGGGAACTGATTATTTAGCAAAGAGATGTTAAATTGTATTCATTTTGATAGAGGAAAAAGATAGGATTAACCACAATGTCTTGGGGTGGCGAGGGTAGTTTAATTGATTTTTTGGTATAAGGGAGAGAAATCGTGAAAGCGGTCAACAGTGTCCATCGAACATCGCCGAATAATTCGTCAAGGCAGTCGTTCTGGTACGTGATTAGGACACATGCCAGCGTCAAATCAGCGACACCAGCCTTGTGTCCCGTGTTGCTATAGCAACGAGTTCCGTCGTTCAAGTGGACCTACCAAGTGGTATACACTTCTGGGTGTCGGATTACCAGCTGCGGGCCCTGATAGCGACACAAGGCAGACACGACGCCGTCACAGACACATTCACGACAGTCAAGTTTGACTTAATCTGGCTGGAAACATGCGTCCTAATTACCACCACGCCTCTCTGTCTCTGGTCGCAGGCCGACGTTTTATTAGATTACTTATCACCGTAAAAGACGAGGCGGGCTTATGCTGGTGATCTCGTCTGAACGAGGACAGGTCTTCAAGCCCGTCACGTCAGCATCTGTTATAGGCTAAATGTACACGTGTAAATGTATACTGACTCACCGACAGCCGCGCATGAATAAAGCCAAAATGTGCACATTTGGCATCGTGCTCGAGTTAGTTCGCGCATACAAAATTATGCAATTACGTTGTGCGGCATTTTATTATTTTATGTCATGTTTTGTCCGCGTAGGTTATAGTGTATCAGTCCAGTGTACACTACGGGTTATACAGTAAGCCGTATATACGCTTTTCTGGGCATGTCCATTCAGTTAAGTTCAATTCGTCATAGTTCGTTATTTTAAACCTAATGACATTAACTCTATAAAAACGTAAATATACGTGATTTGTGGCAATATTTTTATAAGCCGTGAGATATACATTTTGCAAGGACTGGCATATACTTTGTATAAGCTATAAGGGTTATCGATTAATTGTGCATTATTTGTTAGTTTAGTTGTGATTTCCGAATTGCCGACAATGATACCAGTTTTACCAAAAAAAGTGACAGTCTGTGGTTGTCGTTTACAGACTCTTGTTTAAGACGACATCGCGGTAAACATGGGGCACATGTCAATACGCGCCTCTGCGACACGGCATGGGGGACGATGGTGCCCCTAATAACAAAAACAAAACGACGACGAAACAAACAGTGAGGCTAGACAAATGCACGTTTCACAGGCCACCCTGTCTTATGTGTCCCTGCGTCCGGCTACTTACTTAAATATGACGCTTATCTTCTTCACTCGCACTCTCATAGCCTCTGTGTCTGGTTGTGTGGAGGACGGACGGTCGTTCTGCCCGTCTGTCTGTCTGTCTGTCGCTGTCGCTGTCTCCTGCCTCCCGTCCCTTCCCGTCACACGACTGTCGGTGGCCTCTGTGAGACGGCGTTGCATGTAGTATTCAAAGTACTGCCGGTGACTGTCAAATATCGCGACGTAACCTTGCCCGAGAACGGGGCGCCTGGCAGACGCAGCCTCCGATCACGTAGCAACAGTAGCCGACGTCGGGACGCAGACCGTGCTGCCATCTATGCGACTGTGTGTAAACCATTTCTCGACTTCGTTCGTCAAGCAGCCCTATACCTGGCGGTGAAGTTGATTTATAATACTACTAATTCCAAAAATAAAGTGATATTAAAATTACGCCTATACGTCATGACAACAACGCACACATAGCATACTATTAGAATTCGGGTTGGTGGATATATGAAAAGAAACTATAATGCAAATTTGGCTGTATAAAACGGTGCATAAATCTCAAGTTCTCGCCTCGCAATCCTGGTATATAATTACGCACTTTTAATGCACATAGATCGTAATACGGAGGTGTAACAGCACGGTCACTACGTGATCCTGCCAACCCGGCCCCTGTGCAACGCCGCCACATTAAGGATGTTATCTAGCCTAGTCAGGGAGACGCTAGCCCGACTGATTGGGGCGGCATTTACTCTGGAATGTACTACTGGGAATTGATAATGCGGACTGCGACTTTTAAGTAGAATGAGCCATTCGGGCGACACAACCGCTGCCACCAAAGCAACCTCTTTACAGTTGCTACAATTACAATCAGTTTGATAAGCTTTGACGATATAAATTATCATCACAATATTGACTACTCGCCATAATATGTGTAACAATAACCATCATAATCATCATCGTTAACTCAATCATCGTCACTAAAATAAAACAAATGTCACATTCGTCGTCGCCATCATCACGAAAAACATATTATTCCCCTAATGGCAGTCATGAACATTATTACAAATGAGTGGTAATAATAATTACACTAATCATCACCGTAATGAAAACCACAGTGTACAGTGGACAACGGGTGTGTGTAATCTTTTAATTCAACGTAACAATCTGCAAATTGCAAAAGAACAATGTACCCGTTGCTTTGTCGAGAATATAGCAATTGCTACTTCATTATACCGGTAGGCCTATGTAAACGTCACCACCATTACGCCAATTTAAACGTATAATGTACTATCAAACTCACCCGTCTCACATTAAACATCATTATTACAAAACAGCTGTGCATTCCATTCACTCATGTATGAGTTATTTCTCCTGCCCAATAGTTCTGTACCACTGCTGCTTCGCCCCACCCGATGCCAGCGTCTCTTCACGGTTAACGAATAAAGAATTATCTCTAAATATCTCCTTAACCCCGTGCATAATTAAAATACATTTTGTTTCTTTAAATTTTTTTATCAAAAGCATTCGGGAAAAAAGTAGTTAAAAGGTGAATGAACTTCAGCTAAACTTTCAACATAGTTTCAACAACTTTGTATCCACGTTACGTATGTAAGCACGTAACGCGCAGTTAAAACAATTCACCCAGCGCAAGTAACAGCCATACTACATCATTCCGCGATACGGTTCAGAAGGCTGAGTCTGCATCCAGTGTCGGGGGTCGGGCCAAGTTCTGGACTTTGTCATCGCCATCGACACCAACAGCCGCTGACTTGAGACGCTGGTCGTGTCGCTTAGAGGATTATGCGTAACTGTAATTCACATATCACATTTCTATTTGGATACATACTACCTTTTTCAAAGATGTACAAACAGGGCATGTGTGTGTGTGTGTGTGTGTGTGTGTGTGTGTGTGTGTGTGCGTGTGCGTGTGCGTGTGCGTGTGCGTGTGCGTGTGTGTGTGTGTGTGTGTGTGTTTGTGTGTGTGTGTGTGTGTGTGTGTGTGTGTGTGCGTGAGTGTGTGCGTGCGTGCGTGCGTGCGTGCATGCGTGCGTGCGTGCGTGTGTGTGTGTGTGTGTATGAGTATGTGAGCGCGCGCCTGTATATATGTTCGCGCGCCTGTGTGTATATGTATATAGGTAAGCGTGTGAATGTGTATGTGAGTGTGCGCGTGCCTCCTGTGTTTGTGCGTCTATGCATGCATACGTATGTATTTGTATACGTATTTATGCATAATGCGTTGGGCCGAAACTTAAATGTACACAGAGATGGTATGCAATAATATGCATACCATGGTCGGCAAATTAGTGTACTGACCCGAACCAACCCGTCGAAAGCACTAGAGATACGCCGAAAACGTTATCAGCAAACTCACAGCAGTGGTAGGTATCTGGGCCGGTGAAAAGTGAACGTAGCCAGCCATGTCAATCACGCCGGTACCTATTCCATTGCTGTACTCTAGCTGTTCTCTTTGGGGGAGGGCATTTTACTCTTTCCCCAGCGGCACTTGGCTCGTTACGCCGCTGGCTTGCATAAACCGTGGCTTCTATATAGGCGGGGGCGCTATGGAGGTGCTTGACTTTGTGTCAATTGAATGACCGTAGCAGTGCCTACTGAATAAATTAAATTAATGTGATGGTCGTCGCGGTCAATGACGCGGGGTGACGGGTGTGATTTATTGCAGACTGGCTAGACAAAGTAGGTATGGGTGAACAATTCTCCCTTCTGCTGTCAGATACAAATGGGATAGCCCACACTTCGCATGGCCAGTCTGTATTACTGCTACTTTGAGAAACGAGTCTAGGGCTATGCGAAGTAGGGTCTGTCCCTAGACTCTTTTCTCAAAGTCGCAGTTATACATCCAAGACCCACATAGTGCAGCGCTTTTCACACCGGATAACAAAAGTAAGATAATGTTATTAAATGTTGTGTCAATGAGCCTCGTTAGTGTTATAATTGTATGATGCTATAATAATAATTCCAGCAAAATTCATTATCTTGATGTGCATGTTATCTTGATGTGCAGTGGTTATTCGTGTGGTTTAAAAACAAATATTGTACTTTTCGCTTTGGAGGTTTATCCATTCGTGCACACACATCGGATGTCTTGACTTGAAAGGGAGGTATGATAATAAATCCCGTACTAAGATAAGAATAACCTCACACATAAAACATATCGTTCCGGTGTTTCCACGTAGGAACTCACCAGCGACGATTTCGACCATGGTGCTGCCGCCCAACGGATAACTAAGTACCTATTGACCTAATTGCACACTAAATAAAGTAATAACATACGCAATACAGTTGAATGCAGTTGTTGATTACGTTTCACCTGTTCTGGTCAGTGAAGCGTATCATTTAACCCGCACGTGACGCGGGTTCAGAAAATGGCCACGAGTAAATGACAACAACATTTCCAAGCGCACAATTCGAACTGCATAACGTGTGTTTTTAGTATACGCCTGATAATAATAATAAGGTTTATTTCAGACAAGACGTCCATATATGTATACATAAAATACAATTAAAAAAAAAAAAGTACAATACATATAATACAATCAAAGCAATGAGATCAACGTAAAAATATAAGTGTAAAATTTAAAAAGTTATGTCTAAATATATGAGGAAATGAATTAAATAAGTTGTAAAAAAAAAAAAAAAAAAAAAAAAAAAAAAAAAAAAAAGATTCAAAAATAAATACAATACTAATGACATGTGTACAATAAAGACCTCCAGTATGAGTACAAATGGCTCTTAAAATGAATGTCGGTATGAAGGTAATTAATAAAAAGGATATTATCTGACTGATGAAGACGACATAAAAGACTGAATATTGATGAACGAATGCGTTCATTGAAGGATTTAATATAGTTGGTGGCAAACATAAAACTTGCACTACATCTTGAGGGTAAGTTTAGTAAAATTCTGAGGCTATTATTGTATGCGACAGTAATGCTTTTGAGGCTATATTTTTTGAATGTGCACCAAAGACTAGAAGTATACATAGGAGCACAATATGCTTGAAATAAAATAATTTTGGTAGAAATATTACAAAGACAAAATTTTCGAGCTAATACATTGGCTTGGGCATAAAGGCATCTTTTTTGTCTGGCTATGTCGTCATCATCAGTCAGGTTATTGTTGATTATATGACCAAGATATTTACATTTTGTAGTATAAGGTAATGGATGGTTATCGAGAAGGATACAATGAAAATGTTTCCTGTCCTGGGATTGGTTGTCAATAACCATACAAAAGGACTTCTTGGCATTATAAGTAATATTGAACAATTCGCCATACTTGGCACAACAATCAGTAAGTTTTCTCAAACCAGCAACACTGGGAGAAAAAATACAGAGGTCATCAGCATACATCAAGTGGTTGATTAAGGTGCCAGCATAAAGACAACCAATATATAATTTGTTTAGATTAACGCTTAAGTCGTCCATGTACACATTGAAAACACCATTGGAAACAGTAAAAAAAACTAGAAAATCCCTGACACCATCTGATGGTAAATTGTTGGGTACCGTACCAGTGGTATAGAATGCGTACAATAAAAGCTGGACAGCCACGATCAATTAATTTACCAAATAGCTTGCTGTGGTTAACTTTGTCGAAGGCTTTGGAGGCATCCAACATAGTAACATACATAGAAGACCCATTAGCAATATAGTTTCGAAAAAGTTCTTTTAACAGAAATATGAGCATCTCAGTAGAGTGATGCTTTTTAAATCCAAATTGATTGTCACATGTAATGAGAAATGGGATAGCCCTGGATAATATTAATGATTCAAATAGTTTGCTAGCTACTGTGGCAAGGGCAATGGGTCTATAGTTATTATTGTCTGACAAATCACCAGATTTATTTTTAATGATAGGAGCTATGATTGTTGTCATCATAGTATCAGGTAAAAAACCATGTATTAACAGACTGGTATACAACAAAGACATAAGAATATGTAGTTTTTCGTTAGCATACTTAAAATGTTCATTACTGATATGGTCATAGCCACAGGCTTTACCAACAGGCATAGCAATTATTAATTCTTGTAGTTCTTTAACTTTAACAACCATATTGTCGCTAAGTTGAATATTGCTACAATACATGTCAATCTTATGAATGTGAACAGTAGACTCGGGTACAGAGTTAAGCAGTGATTGGTAATGTTGAAGCCACATATTTCTGACGTTTTCAGCACCACAGGCACCTCCAACATTACTGGGGTTAGGTAACCTGGCATTGTTTGCTTGTTTGATGCCCTTCCAAAAGTTTTTAAAATCATGGCTGCTCAGATTGGAAGCTAGTCGCTCCGCTTTAAGAGATTCAGCATTTTTTTCGCAATGTCTTTTGTTGCGTTTAAACTGGGCACGTTTAATTTTCATTAAGTCATACAAAGAACCATGTCTCGGACTCCCAGCAGACCGCCAGATGAGAAAAGTTTCTCTGGCAGCTTGATGAGAGTCCCTGACTAGGTCGTTCCAACCAGGAACATTGAATTTTCGGGATGTGTTATACGTTTTAGTAGGAATGACATCGGAAGCATCCGTAAGAGAATGTATGATATCATTATACAATTTGCACAAGAGCAGCTGATGGGCTACATCATGGCAGTTAGGATTGGTACAACTTAGAGCAGCATGTGGTACGTCAATGCCGGATAAAAGAGAACCAGAATTGTTGTAATAGTTGAGAAGGTCATGGGAGGAAGCACAATCCCACATGGGACTGGGCTTACAAGTTTGTTGCGTAGTGGATGATTCAGAAGTGGGTAGTAATTTGATAGAAATGGTAAACGATAGAGGAAAATGATCCGAAGAGACACAGTCATAATTAATTACCATATCAGAGACAGATGAGTGACTGGAGTGGGTGCAAAGCACATGATCCAGCCAGCTCCTAGAGCCATGGGCGTCACTAACATATGTAAACGAATCGGGGGGAAGATACTTAATGTCACTTGGGATAAAGTGGCATTCACTAATAAAAGAATTTAGAAATGGTGAAAATAAGCTAGTCTTGATTAAATCAGCATTAAAGTCTCCAACAATAAAAATATTACTTGAATCAAATGAGTCAGTTATGGCTTGGATCTTGCCTAAAATAGCTTGATATTCATCAACATTATCATCGCTCTGATATGGTAGATATACATTAAGAACAAGAATTGTGGCATTAAAAGTAGTGATTTTTAGACCAAGAAGTCTTTTCTCATCGTCATAAACCAAAATTTCGATGGATGGATCAAGTGATCTTCGCCATAAAAAACAAAGACCACCGTGAGGACGACCACTGAAGCCATCACCATAATCGATGGAGCTAATGCCCCTAGCACTGAAGTCAGAGTGCAAAGAATTAATATATGAAAGGCTCTGTTTGGGAAGCCAATGTTCTTGCACAGCAAGTATATCACATGCAGTTAAAATGTTAATCAAATCAAGTGAACTGTTCCGTATGCTTCTCGCATTAAAGGAAGCAATACGTATACGACAGTCTACGACAGTGATAATAGTGAGATACAGAACATTTTAAAACAATCAGTTAACCCAGCGTATCTGGCAAATATGTCATTCAACAAAATGTCGTTTAAACAACGAATAACAATGCTGATTACACCATGAGTACCCTGTTAGATCGATGACACGCCACGACTGTCCAAATACCACACTTAAACCATGTTTGCATGTCTATTCCTATTTTTAGTTCACGCTTTTGATCCACGGCATGAGATTACTCAAACGTCACAACAGCTGGTACGCATGCGCAGTATGTCATATTCGGTGGCCGTATCACGCTTGGATAGCAGACAGGTAAGTAGGTCATCGCTCGACCAACAAGGCAGCAACGGCTAGCGGCGCATTTTTGAAACGACCCACGACCGAAGCCATTACAAGTGCATGCAGAGAGTGTAGACGTTACAGGTGGAACGGTACTGTCTGATATCACATATACCTGGATTTGGACACCTGATTCGTAAGTGTTCTTACTATTTACCACACCTGGGTTATGTACTGTGATCAATTGACCGTAACAGTCCTCCGTCCTGTTTAATAGCTAGTCTATGTTATTGACAGTGCCGCCTAACACCAGTGACAGTACCCGAGGAATCCTCGCTATGACCGGACGGTTTATTGGTTAAGTGAGTTACAATCTGGGATTGCGACCATGTTTGATTTGATGTCCCGTTGAAGTGGTCAGCACTACATGAATGGCAGATAACTAGGTCAACCCGTGTCCTGCGAAGTGACAACTACGAACTTGTCCCCGGCTTGACACGCAACAGGTAAACAAAGCAGGTGCAACGGGCCATCGCTCTCAGCTCGTCGGTGTTTTGATTCTGCTAATCAGTAGAGGACAATGCGTCTATAAACAATAGGCACAGATAGCACAGGTGACAGTCCTCATTGCATTGTTCGTGAAGTGGTATTAATTAAGGCGAGTCGCGCGACATAATTCCTCTTGCTGCTGTTGGTCCATTTCAAGCGGCGTGAGTTTCGAAGTTATATTTGGAAACAAGGTAAAGTAATCAGTATCAGGGTCGCGTTCAAATGCATATATTGGGATCAAATACAAATACAACTCGGCTAAATCAAATACAAATACATTGTTTTTCCAGATGTCAATACAATTAAAAATTTCCAGTTCAAATGCAATGCCATTTTTGAATCCAATACGATTAAATTACATTGCCATCTTTGACATTTTATTAAAATATGATTCAAATATGAATTTCGTGTTTCCATTATAGTTCAAGTGTATGATTGTGGGTGAAATTTTGTCTTTGACATGATTGACTGTTGTAGACTAATTAGCATGCAGTTTTACTAGATTTTCCTTATTTGTACAACTGTACCAACTAGTGGGTAGCTCTTCCATGCACTGGAGGAAACCTGGGTTCCTCTGTCTTAACCCATGATTTTTACACAGCAAGTGACAGCAGGATTCTTTGAAGCACATTCCATGTGAATAACTATAACTGTCTTTATGGCTATATATAAGCTTAACTGGCTACCCATTCATTCATTGATGCTAGTGTTTGACCAGCTTCACCGTAGGCCAATTTTTTTAGTGCTGCCTGCCCACTCTTGACCAGGTGTGAAAAACATTCTGTCTTGACTCTTGAGCCAATTTTTGTCAGGCAATGCTTTGCCTTTTGTTGGTAATTTTTATGTGTATTTGATTGTATGTGCAAATATTTTTTAAAAATACAAACCAAGTATCAATTACATTGAATTACCAAATTTCTGTATAAAATAAAATACGTATGTGAACCTAATCCTGATCAGTATAACACTTTTACTATTGTTATGATAATATTCTTGAGCGTGACTATATAATTATTATAACTAGCAACGTACCAAAACCAGGCATGTGAATCGGCGTCTTTCTGTGCAGCTAGTGGGCACAATATGAGTGGTCATTGCTGATAGATTTACTGGACCGTCGCAATTAAGTAGGGATTAAGTGCTGTGCAGTGATCGTGGATTAGGTACAAACCGGTTGGTTCAAGCATACCTTTTTAATTATCAAATAGTTTTATCAATACTATGATTAAATTACTTCTTTCCTGAACTCATTTATAGTCCTTTTTCCCCTGAGGCCCACCAATATCATACTTGCTGATTTACTTACACATTTTGCATCACACACGTTCCGATGTTTCACACTGTCTCGCCTCGAACTAAGTAAATACCCAGAACCCCAACGATCCTGGGTTTTCGCTAGTTTCATGTATATTATTCATTAGCAGGAAGGCCTGTCGTGTGCGCGTCGTGTATATGTAGGTCAAGACTCAAGAAATATTATGGCATCTTATAATAATAATAATAATTCCGTTGCTTAACATAGCGCTTTTTAGCTAACTAAATATCATAATATAATAGTTTATTTCACTCTCTGGGCAATCAATATAGATTGAAATAGGTACATAAAACATGCAAAATATATTTGTTAAAATAGATTGAAATAATATATAATTTAAAATATCAATCAAAGCGCTTCACATTAATACGATGTGTTCACTAAATCATAAATAAAATTATCATCTATAGTAAAGCACAATCTTAGTGATATAATTATAACCAATGCTATTGTTGTGGTATTGCTTTCAGTCTATTATTTCAGCGGACAAATCCATCGCTTGCTGTATTGCATTTTAATAAAAGATATTCCATGTGTTTCTTCACCCGTGCGAGAATAGAATTGTTAATTCGTGCAAACAAATTATATATTCTCAGTTTTTTTTCTCGCAAACTCGGGATCATTCACTCTCACACGTGTCTCTGAATGAAAACTGTTTTCCTGATTCTGGCTGAGCAATGTCAACTCTCGTGACTTCTAGATCAAAAGACAAGGCAGCAAGGTCTGAGAGGAGGAAATGGGTAACAGAGAGAGGGGTACAGACACCAGAGAGGGAAAGAGAGAGGGACAGAAAGGGGGAGGGGAGGGAAACAGGTATACACTGACAGAGAGAGATGGGGAGGAGAGATAACGCGAGAAGGGAGTAGGACCGCATACATACAGTCAGAGACAAACCTTGTGCATAGAACACAAGGGGGGTATATAAAGACTTATGGTGGACACATTGCTCTATTCCAGTTATCTCAAAGCGATGCCATTTGAGATCTGATGTATTGATTTGTTCCGTTGCACATTCACATTTCTGATAGTTTCCAATCAATGCGATCCCAACACGTAACAATGTTTTCCTGTCTTCTCTTTAGCTGTCATGCTTGCGTCGTGTTATACCAATATGTATTGTAATCCGCATACGACGTGTTCTTCAGGGCAAAGATGCGACTCAGAGATCAGGTGGTGGTGAGACGAGCTTTCCTCTGTTGTCTCTTGCTTCCACTCATTGGCTTCGTCTCCATCACCCTGTACGGCCACCAAAGTTATAAGTCTGGCACTTCGAGTGACGACAGCTCGGAGCCTCACAGTCGTACGAAGAGACAGGATCCGGGGATCGGTGATGAGAGCCAGAAGCCATACGAAGTGAAGAGTTCTAGGTAAGAGGCACGAGATGTAGTAACGTTATGCATGGTCAGCCTCGTATTTCTGCGAGATCTGCTGTTGTATTTACAAAAGACAATAGGAAGTAGCATGCTACATTTAATCATGAAGTAACAAAGGAAGAACACCGTTCATTGAGATGTCATACTT
This sequence comes from Oasisia sp. SBJ-2009, assembly GCA_964017155.1. NCBI lineage: Eukaryota > Metazoa > Annelida > Polychaeta > Sabellida > Siboglinidae > Oasisia > Oasisia sp. SBJ-2009. The sequence continues at coordinate 55,042,690 of OZ024855.1, read as the reverse complement.
GTTTGTTCTGTCAAGCTATTTCGGCAGCTGACCGTTACCTAGTCATTGTCAAATGGGCTACCCGCATAAAACACCTTGCATGTGGTTCTTCTCCTGGTAAAAAACAACAACATCAAACCTCCAAACAGGAGGTTATTGACGTCAGACTAATACACAAGCAGGGTATCGCTGTGATGTCACAGGTTACGGTGCACTTGTTTTCGCAGGATTGCCCTGACGTATCAGATGTTAAGTGGTTACGATGACAGGTCATGCATACATTGATTTAACGTTAAGTATACATAGCGCGTAGCAACATAAGACGTTGTGCTATTACGAATACACTTCACAGTGAATCAAACATAAGAATTATTGCAATCGGTTCAAAGTTCATCTGTTCTTTTTCTCAGGTCAATCCTTTCAAAATACGTCACCGCTGACTGGTGGCCTAATTCCTGTCAAATGAAGCTGATATATTCCCCGTCTTGGCAATTTATTTAGGCTACGGCACCGCTGACATATCGTTTTCACAATATTTGTTAGCAACGTAGCTTTTGCATTTTAAGCATTTATCTAATCATCAAACAAACTATTCTAATAACGTCTACGTTGTCGACGCGAAGGGGTAGTTTTTTTGTCGTAGGCCATATTGATTACAAGTGTGTTACAACGACATGTAGGTTATCTACGACAACTCATTGTTTGGATCTGCTTGGTTCTGCGTATGTGTTTTTTAGGTTAGAGCTGTAAATAAAGTGAGTCAAACATATGTAGACACCCGCCCATGGGTCGGGGTGTGTTTGGGCATGGCATCAGCTGAGAGGATCAGGTGACCCTTAAACCGATTGCAATACTCCTTAAGTTCACGAATGTGATCTTTACGTGTGAATGTGATATGTACGTGTAATAGAAAAAGTACTAACTTCATCTGTTATTATATCGTACGAATAGTTACCCAATATAACACTGTGACCTGTCACTGTTATTTGACACTTGATAAATCAGGGCCAATGATGGGGTCAACGAATTCAGCAGTGGGAAATTAGTTCAACTTTATTAGAAACCGTGGCGTGACATTGTCTGTTAGCGAATGCCATTGGAAGAGTATGTCACTAACGTTGCACGAATTTTCGCTCATAGAAAGACCCGTTTTATGTTACCGACGAAATAGTGATGAATGCGTTACTATGTTGCTACTCTCATACGCGCAGTGGTAAACTTAATATCCAGTTGTCTACGTAGTTGTTGGTAAATGGACCCAACCGTGGCAACGTCGGTGGAAACTTAACGGGGAGGAACATTTCAAAAGCATGAATCTGGTTCTTCACTGCTTGCTCCAATAGGCTCGCCTCCGTGTATTCCCTATAATAATCAAATTATTTCTTCTGTGACACATATATAAACGCTATATTTAAAACAAAACTATACTTACGATATGTGACACCGTGCATCATATTGCCGTTTGTTTCACTGTTTTGTTTTCTAATTAGTCACTAAGAGTTTCACTTATTTATGGATGACACATATCGCATATTTTGTTTGTTGTACACAATGTTATTTCATTTAAATCAGTCAGCAGTTTAGTAAAATTAAATATATCGACTTAGACGGAGTCCCCAGTCCTCGCTATGTTATTGCGTCCTGGTTAATATATATGTAATTATCAGTGAATAGTAAATTTAATCACCTGGTAATGTAGTTAAGCGGACGCCGCTGGTATTATTCTGCGTTCGTCTCATTCATCGATTGCGTTTCGCATACAATGCGACTTTGTTATATCATGCTATCGCGATGATGATGCAGAGCAGAAGTCCCAGTCTCTCTAGGGTCGGTTTCTTCCCGCAGGCTGCCGATGCTGCCGGGAAACAAGAAGGAGAACCAACGGTACATGCCAACTCTCGGCAACGGGCATTTGGCCACGACGGTATTCGGCGACGGCATCTACATGAATGGCTTCTACTCCGGCGTCGGAGGTGAGCTCAGTTTCCTTATCACCATCTATTGTATACTGTGTAGTAGTCAATTGGACGTGTTGACAGAAATGTGCAAGATGTTATCACCCGGTGTGAATTATGGCCGAGGGAATAAAGGACATCACATAAGTAATTCAGATTTGAAATCGAACCATCCCGAAATCATGTATAATAATTATTCACTGGAATACAAGCACAAACTCGAACCACGAGGACTGAAATAAAACCCCCCTCTAGTTGGAGAAAAAGTATTGTGAGACAAGTCATGCACTAAACGCCACACGAATTTCCAATGCAATGGATAGTGAGTCATCCCTGGTTCCCTTTTCTCATCTCACCCCTGGATTAATTATGACATTCTTATATTAATTTGATTGCTGTAAATGTAGCATGTCATGATCCAACACTCGGCTGAGAGATTCCGTGTTCTAGTCGTCTTCCTACAGTTTCGCAAACTAGCTAAATTCTTTCGCTCCACATTGCTCCAGTTCACTCAGCTGTAGGCAATAGTACCTAGAGACAGACATTGGTAGCTATTTGTGGAAGAATATTCTTCAGGCATTGATTGCAGGTGGCGGAACGCTTCCCTGCGGACTGTATGCGCCACGCTTGGAGATTTAGGGTATTTGCTTCCGGGTGTGTTTCTTTGCTAATCTTTCCTCCTCCTCGATTTTTACATTTGATTTCGTGATTCAAACATAAGTTACATTTTATAAGCATGCAATCAACAGGAATTATATTATGAGAGAACAAGCAACATCCAGTTCGGTGATGTTGGGAGATCGCAGCATATAGATTACAATTTTCCATACCATATGTCTAGTATCAACATCTGTTTATAGCCGAGTCCCATCGTGCGAAGATTCCAGCAATGATCATGGCTCGGGTGAAATTAGCTGACGAAGAAATGGATCATCGCGCAGAGCGGAAATATGTCTTCAACGCTGAGGAAGGTGAGTGCCCATTAAGAGACCAACTTACCCAGTATATTTCGTCATAACGTGTTGACAGATTATACTTACCTGTCGTTTAGTAAATTTGTCATTAAGGCTTCAGCAGTCCAATATTGTATTAACTGGTCCATTATTGCTACGACATTTACAACTGCACATTCGCACTTAAGTCTTTGTAAGCTATACTGTAAATAAGTCCACACTTCCTGGATAGTATGACAACGGTGCTAATTGCAGGTTCCGCGTGATTATACAAGTCAGGCATATTGCACAATTATTGACGAACTGTAAATATTCCACAACATTTCGATTGTATTTCTGTCGCATTACAACGCCCTGTCGGCACAGTTGCTGGCGTCATTAGCTGTCCATGCTACAGGTGTCTTCATGGAGACAATTGACTGCGATTTCGCCTACATCGAGCATCGTATGTACATGCACCAGAAGTACATTCGTCTGTTCGTCAGCGACATATACGCCATCAAGGTGTGTTGCTTGTTAGAACAACTTCGAAGACGTTAGATTATTGGTAGTAGTGCCCATGTAGACGTATTTATTATTTCGCATAAATCACGGTTCTGTGAAATTAACATTCGGTTTTACTCAGGCCATATAAGTGTAAAACAGGTCATAGTTTGTAAATCGTAACAGAGTTCTACATTAAGGTTTGCTTGGGTTTACGTGTATGCTGTATCATACTTTAAGTAATTGTTGTAATCAAATGCTATTTATATACACTAGACTAAGTACTGTTTAGCATATATTTCTCCATCGTTGTAATTAAATGATATTTATACACACCAGACTAAGCATGTTTTTTTAATATTACATATATTCCTCTAATCATAATGATTGTACGTTAGTTTTACTTTTTGAACAATAATCGAATGTGTTCTATAACAAGATAATGAAAGTAGTGTTCTCAGATCTGCTGATGGGTTTGGACTTTGGAGATACAAACCAGACATGAAGTGTTCTGATGTCTTCCATACGTGTGCTGGTGGTAAAGTCCGATTCTATACATATAAGAAACCATGTCATTGAAACGCTTGTCATTTACTTATAGAAACCGGACTCACATGGCGGAGGACTGCTGAAAATCTTATATCCCGAGTTGAACGCTTCAAAGAGCATAAACTTTAACGAAAAAGCGCGCTACAATTCTAACTGGTAAGTCTTAAAATAATTGCCGTTGCCATTCAAAATGCCACATACCACCTGGACAGGAAATTAGTTGACATGTGCTTGTTTTTCCCACTATATCCGTATCATTGTTATTATGCTTGAGCTACCCTGCTAGGTCATAATGTTTCTAAAGCATATACTGTCTCAGCATGCACACTGCCAGATCTAACGCAGACCAAAGATGCAACATAATTACTAGGTTGCTTACTTCGATTCATACATGGAGCTTTATGATATGCTCATTGACGAAATTAGGCTGTGAGTTATGACCTTCACATTAACAGTTGTCGCGGCCATGGCGTTTGTGTCTAAAACGACACATTTAATAGGAAACGCATGCAAACTTTAAGGACATTTCTGAACAAGTAATATCTGCTAACAGTAGCGACTTGAATTATGAAACTCAATAAAAGGTTGATACTATGATATGATAATATTGATACTATTGGCTCAGGGGTAGAGCTTCGAACTCTCTACTAAGAGAACCCCGGTGCGATGTTAAAACCTTGGCCAAGTTTTTTTCACTCTACATTATTCTAGTTCACTCAGCTGTATGAATGAATACATGGCAATAAACAGTGGTTAACATCCTTCGCGCATTAATTGTACCGTGGCTGGATGCTTCCCAAAGAAGATGATATGGTGTCTGATTGGACAGGTCTGCCAGCGAAGTAAAGTGTGAAGCGCTTTGAGGAGGACTGGATACTGCGTTGTATAAGAACTTACCTTTACATTCCTGTCCGTTCTGCAGGCAGGTGAAGGGAGTAACGAAATCAGCCGAGACGGGCCTGAAGAAGCAGACAGTGCACATCTTCTGGATGGAGCGACTGAAACAGATCAGTCTACGCAGCTCCAACAACTACTTCAACGAGACGATGGTGATGTCGATCGACCGCCAGGAGGCGTCCGCGAGGTCAGAGTTCGAGATGGCGATGGAAATCATCGCGAGCAACAACAAGGCGAGTCACTACGAGTTGCTTCGAAGGCACACGGAAGCGTGGAAGGCCGTGTGGGCGCAGGGGATCATCGAAGTCGAAGGGAACCTGCAGGTAGGTCGACGTCTGCTGTAAAGTAGCCTCGGTTACCCAGGCTCCGTGAGGTGGCAGCACTTTTTAGCTCCTCATAACCGCCTGGTAGATCTATGCTCTGCCGATGTTGCCACTAGGGTAGCCGTACCCCAGACGCTGATTGGTTGGCAAAAAATAAAATAATGACATATTTTTATATGTAATACAATACTATTAAAACTATTCAACATTAATCTTATATTCACACACAAATAAATATAAATTTGCAGTTGTTTGTGAAGCAGGAATTATGGCAGGATTACACAGGCTGCGAGAGATGGCAGCTTTTTTAGTCCCTCACACTGATAGCATACAAACGCCGGCTATGTGGCCAGACTGTCTTCTAGGCGAAGTTACGTAGCCGAGCGATAGTCAGTGAAGTGAAACTAATTGAAAGGCGCTGACGCATGTGTGTACGCGCATGTATGTTAGTCTATCAGCTCGCGAACGTGCGAATTAATGACAGTGAGTTATCCGTACGGACGAAGCGAGGATAGTGACACATGTCTCAGCGTTACAGTAATTAGAAATAGTTATAAAAACGAGAATATTGCATGTCAAGTCGAAGGCATGACTACAGCTACTAATTATATATAGATAGTTTTTTCAATACGGGTGTCATAAATGCATAGTCTGCGCCTAATAGACTCACTTGGACTTTTTAAGTCCCAATTTAAAACACATTTTTTTAAGGCCGCATTTGTGAACTACTTGTAGGTTATTTTATAATGAATTTATTTTAACTGTAATTCTAGTTTCGCATTTTTATTACTTACTTTAGTAAGTTATTAGTATATTTTATTAATTTATTTTATCTATTTATTGCTGATAAGTTTAGCTTATGAACTAGGACTTTTAGAAGCTTTATTTAATTATGTATTTATTATCATTTAACATTTCGTCTTTACGTGTTAGTTTAACTGATTATGAATATTTTAAATGTGTTTGTGTTACAGTGTATTTTAAGCGCCTCTGAGCGGATATTTTTCCGGATATACGGCGCTTTACTAAAAAAAAATATTATTAATTATTAAATTATTATTATTATATTCACGAAGGTGAGCAAGATCACGCGGTTCGCCCAGTTCTACCTGCTCAGCTCGCTGCCGGCCTTGATGCCGAAGCAGGGAGCCCAGCACGACGAGATCTTCATGGGAGTGGGTCGAGGCAGTCTGGCCAAGGGGGACGAGGGCCGTGACTACCGCGGCCACATATTCTGGGACAGCGAGGTGTACATGCTTCCCGCCGTCGTCCTCTTCCATCCCTCGCTCGCCAAGGTGTGCAGGAACTCGTTACGTCATGAAAATATTGATACACGTATATTTTCTCGGTTAAAGGGATACTCCAGTCAGTGAGAGGTTCACAGTATTAACTTACATATGTATAATATATTGGTTGATAGAAGGACCAGAGGACACGAAGCTTCTTTCATTTCCACAAATAACATTAGATGAACCGAACATATTATCGACTGAATGTGTGGGTGCTTGTACAACTGTAGTTTTACATAAATCTTGTAATATGTCAAGCCGGATTGCAGCTTCAATAAAATATAATTATAAATTGTTTGTCTTAATTCGTTATAGCATTAACCATGGGTTGTAGTTTCATAGGATAGGTCTTTCGCCTCGTATTAATAATGTATATTCGAAGCATTCGAGACATTTGTAACAATCGTTACAACCGTTGAGAAAATAATCGGTTTGAATAACCCGCTCCCAGTGACATGTTACACAGTATTATTAATTAGGTTCCACTTTTCAAAATAAGCGTATTGTCATTAAGCTGGTTACATTGTGTGTCACTTCTTGAAACGTTGCTTGACATACGCTATAACAGTATTACCTAGCACAGCGTAAGATATAAACCACTGCACAGCGTATGATATAAAGTTGCACACTCTCCAGGTGATGCTCCGATACCGGGCGTCGGTCTCCGACGCGGCGGAGAGGCACGCCAAGGCAATGGGCGCGGAGGGCTTCCGGTTCCCGTGGGAGAGCGCCACTTCCGGCGAAGACGTGACGCCCCCCAACACATGCACCGCGTGCAGCAAGCAGCAGCTGCACGTGACCGCCGGCGTCGCGTGGGGCATACGACAGTACTTCTCGGCCACGCGTGACCACGACTACCTGACGAACCCCGACTACCGGGCGTGCGACATGAGCAGGGAGATCGCCCGCTTCTGGGCTAAAATGGCCGTGTACAACACGAGCAAGGCCCGCTACGACATCAACCGTAAGTGCCTGGCCACAGGCAGACATAGTGCAGCGCCCCATTAGATTCAAAGCACTGTATAATATTATTATTATCCGTTTAACATTGCATTGAACACTGTGATTTCCCTCTAGCTACACGCACACACGCATACACACACACACACACACACACACACACACACACACACACACACACACACACACACACACACACACACACACACACACACACACACACACACACACTGAATAAAACTTATGATGTAAGTCCCGTGTATCACGTCTCATCATTATAAAAAAATATTACATTATTGGTAGATGAATGAGGTCTGTCGCAGCTGTACCTTACAATTTAAAACCGGCAAGTAGCAACTGTTTAGATACGGATTATGTAACACATCGTCTAATGTCTACATGCTATCACTACAATAATACAAAGATCTTAGTTAAGACAAATTCGAGCGATATTCTCCTTTCAACAGAGCGAATTAATCCTAAGTCATGCGATGTTAAAATAAGAATAACACTAGTCAAGCTGACAAAACGAGCGGATTGTGAGTTGCCCGTAAACGTGACAGTGACGTTCTTTGACAGACGTCATTGTAAGTGCACCCGTACACGTGACAGTGACGTCCTTTGACAGACGTGATTGTGAGTGCACCCGTAAACGTGACAGTGCCGTTCTTTGACAGACGTGATTGTGAGTTGCCCGTAAAGTGACAGTGCCCTTCTTTGACAGACGTGATGGGGCCCGACGACTTTCACCCCAACGTCAACAACAACGCCTACACGAACGCGGCGGCGAGTCTCTCCATCCACTTCGCCCGCTACTTCGCGTGCATGTGTGACCGCATCGAACGGGAGGAGGTGCCGGACGACTGGATCCACAAGGCGCTCTACCTCAGTCTGCCCTACGACAACGTCAAGCGACTGCACTACCAGCATGAGGGCTACGAACACGGTGTGTGTGTGTGTGTGTGTGTGTGTGTGTGTGTGTGTGTGTGTGTGTGTGTGTGTGTGTGCGCGCGCGCGCGCGCGCGCGTGCGTGAGCGTTCGCGTGTGCGTGTGCGTGTGCGTGTGCGTGTGCGTAACTCGCGCATCTATTTCCTTTCCAACATGTCCAATAATGCAGCGGTGGAACTGACGGTTTATCCTGGAGCTCTCTCATACGTAGTTAGTGGGATGGTTTTATGTTCCCTCGAGAGCCTATATTTCACCCGACACAGAAACTACGTAGAACAGGTTGACGACTTTCAATGAAACTTCAGAAATACACAGGCAAACGTCGGATAAAGTATACGGTCAAGAGTCGACAGCATGTTCAATCGGGACACCGTCCTCTTGACCGATACACAGGAGCTCAAACCATTAGTCTATATGGTTTTCGGCGTATCAATATTTGTTGCACAAGCATACACGTGTTTCGGCCAAGATATGTCAGAAATAACCTTACTTAAATTCGGCTCTTACGGTATCTCAACTGTGCAACACGAGTATCTACATCAGTCGACGTAAACGGCAGCGTTGTTTCATCCAGCTTTTATATGACGGGAGCAGAAACCTGCTACTACCGTGAATGCAAATGTGTATACACCAATTCAGTACATTCGATACGTCTGTGTTGCTTGGATTTTCGTCGCGCAGAATATCATTGCAAAACTACTTCTCATTCATTGGGAGTGGATCCGTTTATAAATGTGTAATAACTTGACGAAGTGGATCTCCATTAAACGGCACGTTTCTTCTCTGATGAGTCGCTTTTCCGTTCGGTTCCAGACACGAACAAGACAATCAAGCAGGCGGACACCATCATGATGACGTACCCACTCAACTGGAACATGAGTCGTGATATCATGCGTAACGACCTCGACTATTATGAGCTATATATATCAGACCACACCCCGGCCATGACGCTGAGCTTCTTCACGGTCGGCTGGAAGTGGGTCGGCGACAAGGCGAAGACGAACGCCTACTTCCAGAAGAGTTACCAGGACTACCTCATCCAACCATTCAAGGTGAGGCGTTGGCAATGTACCTGGCTGTTACACAAACAGTTGGTCCACTGGCGATGATTACTTAATATGTACTATTTCGAGAATTGAATTAATTTGTTGTGATTCGTTTGTGCTACTGTTATCTTCGACTTAATGTTGCGATCGTAATTACTTTTGCGCATCTCTGTTGAATGTTGTTTGTTGTACCTCAGAGATGGTAGTATAAGTAAAGGTACACTTTTATTTAGCGTAGAATCACATCATCGGCAGTGCCAAACAGTGAAACACCATGATAATTTAGCTAGAGCTAATGCAAATACCCAACGGCGTCTGCAGCCAGGTTGCAATTCATACAGCTGAGTGAACTTGGACTACACACTTGTAGAGTGAACACACTTTCTCATGGGTCTATATGACATTGATTGAAAGTCCGATGCGCTGGTCACTGCATCACTTAGATCCACATAGGTTTATTACTATCGACAGATGTTGACTGTGTTTGTCCTCTCCTTCTGTCAGATATGGACGGAGTACAACGAGCGAGGCTGGGAGGACCAACAGAAGGGGGCCGTCAATTACCTTCCAGGAATGGCCGCCTATCTACAGTCTCTCATCTACGGCTTCGGTGGGGTGCGAATCAGACCGCAGATGTTGGAGTTTTTCGACCCGACACCACCCCCAGGGTGTACGCGCATGCGCTTCAAAGGCTTCGACTACATGCAGGTATTGTTTCAGGTTTCGAATTGCTGCCGATATGACAAGGTAGACTTGACGACACGCTGCGTAAATGTGTATTTGGTATTGCCGTGTAGCATATTTGTTTACGGCTATGTGACGCAGACATTCGCTGCTGGTTTCTCGTCTACACCAATTTTGTTCATAAGAAGCCATATTGATGTGTACTTTCTGTTCACATTTATCTGAAGAGAGTGAATGTGTCATAGTTTATATGTTTCTGGGCACTGAATACGTTAAATACTTCCTTGTTATCATGGTATATCCAAGTTGTGACTTTGGGTGGCGGTGAGGTCATGTAAAATAATACATTCAAAATCAATGTGTAATACAGATCGATTTAATGGGAGGGTGCCTGCTCGTCTGCCCAGAATTAGCAGTGTAGTAGCTTGTAACAGGAAGTCTGCTGTCTGAAACGTGGGAAAGTTAAACATCAAAAGGTAGTGCAGTTAACTGTGCTCGCCTCAGCATTATTGCCAGTCAGTTTTTGTTTTGAAACTGGAGGAATATGTCAACTTGCGATCATTGTCCCGACTACCTTCAACATGTACAGTGTAGTCATAGGAATGTAATATTAGTAGTGTCAACACCCGGCTCCCTTGAAGTCGAGTCGTATTGTTGTATGCTGTTGAAACCGCAGTTTTATCTATTCCACACAGACGAACATGACAATTGTCATCGAGAAGAACAAGGTCACCATCGATGTTCACAATGTTGGCAAGTTTCCGCTCGTGCTCAAACGAAACACGTCGAAATCGGTAGAGCCACTTACGAAAGGTAAGTGTCCTCAACATCGTGATCACTTTTTAACATCTACAGTTCACTTGTTGTTTTCGTAACAGCTGTGCTATATATGATGCAACGCTGACATAGTTCTCAAGTACTCAATGTTGGTCAATATGACATTAACCAACCTTTGATGTGTTGTCGTAACGAGCAAGTTAGAACGAGTCGGATGTATTTCAGGTCAAAACTAAACAACTGTCAGGTACCACGTGCTGCTCGTTATATTGGTGTGTTTATTTCTACACAGTTCCGGATATTACGATGCTGTTTACCTGATTACATAGGATTTTACACACATAATTCAATTTTACATATAGATCAATTATAAATATAATTTTAAATTACATTTTAGACCTCTTATAATATTTATGTATTTGTGTACATAAACAATACTTTTAGAACATAATTCATCATTTTAAAGGACATTTTATATTTATTTATTTATTAACTAGCTTAACACAATTATTTTTAAATGGATAAATCTAAAATATATCTGAGATATGTTATTTATTTATTAGATCAAAATAATATCTTTTTATCATTTTAAAGAACATATTATGTACACTGTATATTATATAGTTATTTGCTATATTTCATTTTATTGTATATAAAGGCACTATGTGGGTCAACGCCAGACTACATTCCAATTTAACATGTAATGCATGTTGAAAATGGCAATAGAGCTTTATTGTTATTATTATAATTCACGAAACAATATCGACATACATTTGAATTTATGCTAACACTGGGTATTATACCCACGTATTGTATACATTTGACGGTACTTTTATTTTTAATTGTCCTGTATCGTTTTGTGTTGCAGGCGCGAGAATAACAATCAACGACCCAAAGTCAGGTTTCCACATATACTCGACGATAGCGTCGCCATGTGATCACCCACGTGACTACATCTACATGCCCTGGGGGTACAGCCCCTACATAAGTCTTGCCCCGTCTTCCCAGTCGACGCCGTGGTCGCTCCTTGTCGCCATTTCTGTCGCCATCTTTATCGGCTACTTCCGGTGACAGGATGCCGGGTTACTTCCGGTGACAGGATGCCGGGCTACTTCCGGTGACAGGATGCCGGGGGACATATACGCCACATGCGTATGAATGAACAAATGCAACGCCGAGTTGTTATTCACCTCGACCGCCAGTAAAAATTATTCTTTTGGAATACAAAAGGGATTCTTTCGTGTCCCAAAATAGAGTTAATATTATAATGATTTTTTATAATATAAAACTCATTGTATTATACACATTGTATTAATATAACTGTTTCATGTAAACGTATGCCTTCAATCTCTGATGACCCTAAAAATATATCGCAAAGAGTCCAAAAAACAAGCGACATGATTACTAGTGATTAATCAAACATAATTTTAATAAAATAAAGCCAACTAATTACATCACGTAGGTATCAATAGCATTGTGTACATTATAAATAGTTTACGTTTTCAAAGAATCCCCCGTTTCATTATAAATTTCGACACGAACTAATCCCATTCGGGTCTCAAACAATTCCTTTAAAATATAGCACGTCGTTGCAAATTGTATTCTTATTGTGAATGAAACGTGCGTGCATGGAGTTGTGTGTGTGTGCGTGTGTGCGATGTTTACGTTAAGTTAGGCATTACCGCTGTTAGAACAACCAATAGATACACATATATTGGTTTGTTTTTATTTTATTATGTTGTTAGACTACGAGTGAAGTATGTAGTGTTCTGATTTTGTATCGGGTATGATTGACACTATGTCAAATGCAGATCAAAGTATGGTAGAACGTGTTTAGTGTAAATGTTTCCCAACTCGCATCAGGTATGGTTACGTTAATTAAGAATGTTATGACAGTACAGTATGTTTGTGAAACGACATAATTATCAACGCCACAAGAAATCAAGCACAAAACTATTTTGATATATGCATTCCGCAGCTGAGAAACACTGGTGCGCCGTGCGTAGAAGATTGTGAAAACGTGGGAAAAGTATGTGGTATAATCATTTATATGTCGGTCGAATAGTAAATGTGATTAGTGATTTCCGTAATATGTGTCTTGCTATATTTCAATGGTGTTTTTAAGGTCTTGTAGGTACTGGTGCTCAACGATGTGTCCGTATGTGGCTACGCACTGTCCTGCGAGCGCATTTGTATGCTGATGTATGATTGTGTGTGTGTGTGTGTGTGTTGTGTGCATGCTAGCGTGCGCGGTTGTATCTGTATGGTGACCATGATCACAAAACAACGACCGACTATGCAAACGTCTTTCCCATTTGTATAATATTTCTACTGACGTGACTGGGAAGGGTTCAGTAAATATGTGCTTTGGTCGACAAGAATGAGTTATCCGTTAGTATGCATACATTAAATGTACTTTTTGTCTAGAAAACGTGTGTCGTTTATTCACTTCGCCGATATGTCGAGACCGTATGTGTCAACTCAGGGGCTAATGCAACCTCGCACACCAGAGAGCGTCGCGCTAGACTAATATACCCCTGGCTGATCAGCTCCGTAAAGCTGGGTAGTGAGCAGCATCGGATACTTTCATTCACTCCAACCTCCACTCTCAGTTCGTCCATTCTTTTGTCTTTTGGTGACAAAAGTACAACAAAATGTCACTAAAATAATTATTATTTTGTCTATGATTCGTCATTAACAACTCACCACAGTGTGTATGCAAATTCCAGTTACTTCAGTAATAACATTTATAAGTGAATATTAAAAGTACTGTATGGTACTCATGTCACCAATAGTAGCAGCCGTAAATATACATGCCACACTAGAATACTACGCCAAGAAAAACAGACACTATTTTCAACAGCGTAAATATTATCTGTAATACAAGTAGTTAAACAAACACTAAACTGTACAATGATCCTTTCTCTCTCTTCTGGTCACATGAATACACCACCGATGACAACATAGTGGAGGACTACAAATGTACATGTTTTAGACACGAAATGTATGTGAGTGTTACTATACTACTAACAAAATGTATTCTATACAACTTGCAGAGACAGCAAAACAACATAAACTGATCTTACCATAAATGTTGATACTTAGTGGAAGTAACAGTTGGAATTTGTCCATCAATTGCCAAGTATGTGAAATAACAACGAACACCAATGAAACATTACTGCATACATTTAACATCACTCCAAATCACACATGAAGCTGACATTATCATTCATTCTTTTACTCCACACTGTGATCTTGTATTCTGTCAACACCACAAAGCAAGAGACGAGCTCAGTTCTCAGTTGAACCTGATTTTCAACTGAATAAAATAAGATTTAATTTGAACAGAAATCTGTCACATTATGAACATAAAAGTTTACCTACCCGGAGGTAGTCAAAAGTAATGACACATTACCATTGATACCGATTGTTAAATTGATTTGGAATTTAAATAAAAATAACTGAACATGCATTGATTCTTTTGTGAATGCTCTGAGTGGACTAATTAGAATCGGTTCACGGTAAATGCATATGAACTGGAATTGATGAAAGCGAATTGAACCCAGATCTTCATGGCAATGCACCACCAATACATTACAGGTGTGCTACACAAATATAACCCCAGCTACACCATTTTGCATTCTTAAAACAGTCCGTAAACGTGACAATGGATTATGTTCAAATGACGCCTTTTCTCTTTGAGCTCCACATATCAGTACTAAACTGCCCTGCGACTCCTTCATCTGTTCCCGTTGTCCTTGTCAAGTCGCGGCTGTCTCCTTAAGTTCTCAACTCACAGTGACGTGTGTGACAGTACTTTATTTCCCTCAACGTCGTCCCTCTTTCCCTCGCTCCCCTCCTTCCTCCACCAACTCCCCCTCCTCCACGCTGTCTGCTTCCTCCTCCTCCTTAAGCTTCTTCATCTTCCCTATCAACTCTGGCAACAGAAAGCAGCAGTGTAAACTATAAAGAAACCAATACGACGACATTGACGGAAATGTTACTCACTTATATAGCACCATATTTACATAGTAATATTCTGTGGTGGTGTACAACACACGACAATGGTTAGCACACATTGTCAGTTCGCTATATTTACGTGTCATCTAGTTATTCTTCAAATATGGATTAATATTCTTCCAAATTAATATGGATTAATCCTTAAAAGTTTGATGTTCAAATAGAAAAAGTCAATCAATGTTTTTATTGAACAAATTTTAGTAGTCCCATGCTTCAATGGTGACGCTTGCCTGTCTATTTACGATTACAAAGATTCCTGTATGTTACACTTCTAGGCTGGGATTCCAAGGAATAAAGAAAAAGAAGTTCTACTAATATCATTATTATTAAATTTATACATTATATAGAACACAAAATAAGTGGATCTATGATGGGTTACAGCAGAAGCATCATTAAAATGGCATTCATAACAACTACACATATCCTGTCCCCACGCGTAGATGTGACTGGTCACCTTTGGCTGGGTTGAACACGCCTCCCGTCTGTTGGTTGCACACGAAGCACCGCTTAGATTTGCGATAGTGCGCCAGTGCACACTTCTCACAGAAATAGTGCTTGCACCTTAGGAACAGACAAATGTATAACTTACTCACTGTGAATAGTTGTACCACACGAAATGACCACGTGAGTGCAGCCAGTTATTCGCACTGAACTTGTTTGTACTTCATTTCCATCACCACTTATATTGACAAGTGGCGCCTACCATAAAGACAATAGTGACCAGCACAAGATGGTGCTTTAAAAAAAACCTACACAATGAAATAGGCTCTTTCTGCGTGAGTCTGGATACAGTACAAGGCATATGTCTGAACCCTATGTCAGTCGACATTTTCTGACTGCACTCAATGTAATGTCATGCAGCAAATACCCCCAAAATACCACAGATATCCAGGAAAACAAGTTACATAAGTATCCAGAAGTTAAAGCCACCGCCATACATTGTCAAATGTAAAAGAAGCATTTTTGAGAGTTTGTGGATGCTGGAAACCAACCATTTCATGTGCTCAACGTCCAAATAATAAATTTAAATTTAATTATTATTACGTAATTGTACAAAGGTAGATGGAGTGTAGGTAGATGAAGTGTAGGTAGATGAAGTGTAGGTATATGAAGTGTAGGTAAATGGAGTGTAGGTAGATGGAGTGTAGGTAGATGAAGTGACGGTAGATGAAGTGACGGTAGATGAAGTGACGGTAGATGAAGTGACGGTAGATGAAGTGACGGTAGATGAAGTGTAGGTATATGAAGTGTAGGTATATGAAGTGTAGGTAAATGGAGTGTAGGTAGATGGAGTGTAGGTAGATGAAGTGACGGTAGATGAAGTGACGGTAGATGAAGTGACGGTAGATGAAGTGATGGTAGATGAAGTGTAGGTAGATGAAGTGTAGGTAGATGAAGTGTAGGTAGATGGAGTGTAGGTAGATGGAGTGTAGGTAGACGAAGTCTAGGTGGATGAAGTGTAGGTAGATGGAGTGTAGGTAGACGAAGTGTAGGTAGATGGAGTGTAGGTAGATGGAGTGTAGGTAGACGAAGTGTAGGTAGATGGAGTGTAGGTGGATGAAGTGTAGGTAGATGGAGTGTAGGTAGATGAAGTGTAGGTAGATGGAGTGTAGGTAGATGAAGTGTAGGTAGATGGAGTGTAGGTAGATGAAGTGTAGGTAGATGGAGTGTAGGTAGATGGAGTGTAGGTAGACGAAGTGTAGGTAGATGGAGTGTAGGTGGATGAAGTGTAGGTAGATGTGTAGGTAGATGAAGTAGGTAGATGATGTGTAGGTAGATGGTGTGTAGGTAGATGGTGTGTAGGTAGATGAAGTGTAGGTAGATGATGTGTAGGTAGATGAAGTGTAGGTAGATGAAGTGTAGGTAGATGTGTAGGTAGATGAAGTAGGTAGATGAAGTGTAGGTAGATGAAGTGTAGGTAGATGAAGTGTAGGTAGATGAAGTAGGTAGATGAAGTGTAGGTAGACTCACCGTGTGACAATTGGATCCTTGAAGGACTCGCGACACAGGAAGCACTTGAAGGGCAGCTCCTCCTCGTCACTGCTGATCTCGTACTTTGTCATGTCTGTGTCACCAACAAACAGACACCGAGGATGACAGTGCAACAAGTGCCAGTCATAGCAAGTGTCCATAGACGGCTTGTAAAGTATTACCCACTAATTCTTATTTTTTTAATGGATCTGTAATGACTTTTAAGGGGGAAACAGGTGGGCTTAATCCATTCTAGTCAGGAATTGTTGACAGAAAGAAGTGACTTGTTTTTCTTCATTTCAAAGTGTTACACAGATAAATATTGAATAGTTATGTGTTTGGAGTCTTAGACTATTTTGACGAAAACATTAGACAAATAAGACTTTAAACAAATGTTCAGAGAGCTCATTGTTATCTAAATGTTGTCATTTCCTAAAGTTCCAGTATTTTCTTCTGATCAAATAGTGTATGATAATACATGTAAATTATGATTATACATGTAAATTCCACACCTTGCTTTTCAGGTGCATTATGAACTTAGTTAATCAATTACAAAGGCAAACATTTTCTCAACACATTATACTGTATGCTCTCTATATATGACGTAAGAAGTATTGTTGTTGGAATAATAATTCTTTTTCAACATTTTGGATATATTCGCTTGGGATAGAAGCAATTACTCCATATGGCATGACAGGTAGATGTGGGGAAAACATAAGATGTGAATGTGATGAGACTGTGATATTACTATATATATATATATATATATATATATATATAGTAATATATATATATACTGTATATAAAAGTACTTATATGTATGTATGTGTATATATATATATATATGTATATATATATATATATATATAATATATATATATATATATATATATATATATATATATATATATATATATATATATATATACACACATACATATAAGTAATGTTCTTGAAACACTGAGTCATGCAACTTCACTCCAACTCAGAAACTGGTTGGCTCGTTTAGTTTGGTTAGCAAATTTCTCCTGACCGTGCTGGCTTAGAAATATGGTTTTATCATTCCGTGACAAAGATATATGTAAATATGTTAATTTATCATGCTGTGGCAAAGACATAATATTTATGTAAATATTACATCCATGTTAATAGTGTGATAATTTCAGCATTACTTTGTGGTTAGTAAACGAGGACATCGTGTACCTTCGTCGTCGCCGTATGTTCCTTCTTTCGCCTCCCGTTCCAGCTGCCAGCCGTGTTTGTAGTCGCTTCGGTCATGGAGGAACTTACACGAATCTGTCAAATGAGTGTGATAACATTTCATACATATGCCAAACTTTGCACATAATACCGATATTATGAAAAAAGTATTACATAAAATATGACTCAACTGGGTGTGTCAACAATGAATAAAGTTGGAAGGCATTTAACAAAATTCCCAGTTGATGAAAGCGAAGAAGTTACCTGTAATGCTTCATAGAAGTTACCTGCAGTGTCTACACCAAACACCCTTCTACACAACCAGCATAACTTAATTCGATGCTCGCTCTAGCAAGAACTCCCAGACAGCTACGGTGAACCGGTGGTAACCTTCTTTACACTCCTTGGGTGAAAACGAATGTTGTAATCCGAGCTTTCTCAGTTGGTCCACCAACTGCGTGTAATTTGCTTCATTAAAATAGAAGGAAATAATAGTTTCATTTTACTGGCATCTAACAACCTATCTCTAGTACTGCCCTATCCTCCTTAGATTCCTAGCAGTTTCATCCATCCATTGACGACTTGTGCATTATTTACGATAACGCTTAATCCCCTGGCCTTGTCTGGCCACTGACCTTGATCTTCGAGGGTACTGACGCGTAAGAGGTCTTTATTATTATTATTGTTATTATATAGTCATTTAGTAGAAGTGACAGTAAAGACACAATATTGTGTCTTTTTGACATTCAGACATATCTTGTTTGCACACAACCAATTATATATTTTGTTTAATTCTTGGTTTACATGTGTGGTTAAATTATCAATATCATAATCTGACTGATAAATTGTTGTGTCATCAGCGAAAGATTGTAAGTTAAGAGATGTCGAATTTGATATGTAATTGATATAGATTTGAAAAAGCAGAGGTCCTAATATGGATCCTTGTGGTACTTCATCAGTAAATGTTATCAATCATTCACTTCAATGTACTGTTTTGCATTTATTACTGATGCCTCAAATTCCATAATGACATAATTGATATAACAGAATATCATGATCAATAGTGTCAAATGCTTTGGATAAATCAAGGAATACAGCCAGTGTAATATCTTTAGTAATTTTGTTTGTCATTTGCATCTGCTATGCCTTTGAGTAAATGCAATATTGGATGTATAGTGGAATGTTTACAGCGGAATCCTTATTGATGTTTATATTGAATGTTATATTTTTCAAAAAAACTAATTACTAATCTATTATACAACGTTTTCCCTATTATTTTAGAAAGTGCAGGTAAAATACTTGTACAAACCCCCAAATCCACAGAAGCCAGTTTCCTTGTAGTCCTTGCAGATGTCGGGTTGGTAGTCCCACCGGACCGTGGCCCTCAGGTTGGCCGGGGCCCGCACTGGTCCCTTGCGCACCATGCCACTCGACGCGTTCCCCGCCGCCGTATCCTTCTTCTCGATGTAGATGGCGTAGTTGTTGATGCCGCGGTACACCTTGTCATCTTCCTTCCCCTTAAGTTCCTGAAAACCACACATTTCCACAGTGACGATGCAGTGCATAGGAAGACTGTTATAGTCTTAATAGCAGTCACAGCCCCACCTTATTTTGTATTGTACACTGTATTTGTATATGTAAATATTCATATTATAGTTATTTGGTGCACGTTCATATTTTTGTAATTTGGGGTCTGAATAAAACTTTCTTTTTCTTGAAGTTTCATAGTACTGTATCGAGGTTTTGGTGAACTTTTTATACAAAATATTTTAAAACTACAGATGCACTTAACTACTTGAATTAACATGGCACAGTTTAACACAGTACTGTAGTTATAAAGTTATCCATGTTAAACCAAATCCCATAAGCATAAACACATGTTCATCACACATTTTCTATCACTTCTTATAGTTCCATTGTATTAAACACGGAAACAAAACAATATAAATATTCCTTGTACATTTACACTTGCTTTGCACACTTGCACAAATCCAAGAAATAAGGTGAAATTAAAAAAACCTCTCCCTGTCAGACACTGACACTTTACCTCGTTGATCTTCTGAGAACGCTCAAAGACGGCCTGTGCATCTTTCTCATGCTCTGTGTCGAGCTCGTATGTCCGTGTGGCCCCCATGTCACCAGGGCCCTGTGGTTTCTAGAAAATGCATTAATCTGACATATAATAATAATTATAATAATTTTTATTTGTAAAGCACCATATATCCGGGAAAAATTCTGCTCAGAGGCACATAAAATACATTGTAACACACACATATTTAAAATATTCATAATCAGTTTAAACTTGCATGTAAAGACAAAATGCTAAATGATAATAAATAGATAATTAAATAATGCTTCTAAAAATCCTAGTTCATAAGCTAAACTTATCAGCAATAATTAGATAAAATAAAATAATAAATAAATAATAAAATATATTAATAAACTATAATTACAGTTAAAATAGGTAGTTTACAAATGCAGCCTTAAAAAGATGTGTTTTTAAGTTGGACGTAAAAAGTTCAAGTGAGTCTATTAGGCGTAGACTGTCCGGTAGATCGTTCCACATACAATTTATAGGCCTGCAGTATAGCAGAGCAATGGATTGACCACTTACTTGGTTGAATAATCAAAACTGCATTTCACATATATACAACAGGTATGTGATATTTTGTGATATAGCACAGTTTTTGTTGTTTTGATAATAGTGTAACATCCAAGAAACTGTATCAAGTCGAGAAAAATAGAGGTTGATCTCATGTGCACTAAACAATTTTACCTGAAGGATTTTCAATCCTGTAAGTACTTTGCAATCACTATGTATTGACGAGTGTTTAATCAATAGTACTTATTCTTAAGTATATACATTCAATGATTGTGCTGTTTTTTTTAAATGACAAGGTTTTTCAATGTAGCAAGGAGTGTACTTGCCAAAAATCAAGTACCTTTCAAGTACAACACTTCATTCAATTGTGCCTAATGCATTTGACCCCATCCCTACTGACAACGAAGCATGACACACGTATAAATAACTGCACGAAGTATGAAGGTACAACATAACAACGAAAGTGAGGTATCATAGTAATCAGGTGACAGGATACTCACTGCTGATTGTGTTGACTTATACGATACAACCATAGCTGTTTTGTCATCGTCACTGCTGCTGGTGCTGTAGTCAACATTGTCTTTGTCCCTTGCTACAAGCCCTTGAGTCTGTGGCAAGAACAGACAGAACATGGTGGGTGCATAACGTCCACCCAATGCAGAGACTTCAATAGTTTTTCCAGGCTACTTTATAAAACAAAACGTTTGTTGCTAAGTTAATGAATACATTTCATTTGTTTGAGTATGATTACTGGCCATTCATTTGTAGATTCCGTCAGTCATTTGTATCTCATATGCATACCTACGGTGAGTCAGAGACAAAGCCCACCAAACCCTGAGCCCACAAGAGGTTTTTCAATATTGTTGTATGGAACCTTTGCTTCCCATGGCATATCTATGCATATTTATAAGGTACAAATGGTCATCGATTGATTCAAACGTTTTTCTTCTTCAGAAATGAAGCAAAGGTTCCTGTCAGTAGATCACTGTATGCTTAGTTATAAATGTTTGGCAAAATAATCTTGCAGCACTTTTATGTCATAGGTACCTTCTGCACCAACGGGTTTGCACTGCCCCGCTTCCTATGTTTGTGAATCACAGATGTGTCCTCATCGCTGCTGTCTGCAAATACAAAGTGACAATCTCTCTTTGAATGGGTACACAGGTATAACAGGCTAAAGCATGGGTGCCAGCTCCTAGGTTTAATCCTGAGGATTAGATAATACACTATATGAGACCTTTACTGGCTTTACAGTGTAGTTTGGTTTCCTTTGTCAAACCAATTCAGTGTTACTCATTTTAATGGAATGCAGGGCGACGTTATCATTAGATTGTACTAAGTTGTTAATGACAAAATTGCATGATGGTTGCTAGAATATCCACCTGGCTGCCCTGCACTCCAAATTTAAACCCTGGGCTTAGGAATCTTGGTAGTGGGTGTAGAAACATGGCTCTCAGTGTTGGGAATTGTGTATTCCTTGTGACACTAATATAAATCCTCTCTCAATTTGGAATGTAAAAGAACCATTGGTGGCACTAACGGCCATAAGTATGAAAGAGAAAGGGGGAAGGCAGATCATTCATTTGGGATATGGGTGGGATGGGATTGGATGAAAGAAGGTTGAGAGCGACTACGTCTCGGCTGAAAACGATGGTGAGATGGTAACATATTTTTTATCAATGATTTTAGGGATGGTTGGGATCCAGATATATATCTTCCTCTTTACCTGTCCAGGTCAATCATTGGTGTACAGAATACAGAGTCCAAATCACTGACTGTGGAAAACCAATGAATCATGAGGGTGCCCACTTGGTAATACAGCTGGCTCGACAACATGCTGTTGTATCGCACAGTCTACTCATGTTCGGTGAGAAATTAATTCAATTAGAGAGCCAAGTGAGGGTTTACATTCAAGTCAGCGTGTATATATATAAGACTGGATGGTATTAAACTATTTAAAGGTTGACAAAAAGTCTACAAAGATATACTGGCTTAGAACTTGGCCGAACGATTTCTGAGAAATGGAAGCAAGATGATGTTAAATGATTGAATTGACAAAATCAAGTATCAAATGTTGGCAAAGATAGTTATAATGGCAAAATTGAGGTGAGTATGAATTCTCCATAAGTGCCTAAAAGTTCTAAACAAGTATTTAAGACAGGTGCTTCCACAATATACATTGAGTAGTCAGATAATAGGTTGTTGCTGAACGCAGGAAACGAACTAGCGCTTCATCACATATGAAATAAACACATTATCGCCCATGTTGTCTTTCTTATAGTTAATCAAATGGGTCAATATATCATTGCAATGTTAACTTTAATTTCGTCTTTGTCTTAATCAACAAACCTTCGTCATCACTAGTTTTGCGTTTTCTCGTGTTTTTCACTCGACCCCGCTTTTTAAAAGAAAACGTACACACGGCTTTTTCTATTTTGTCTGCCATATTGTTTATAGCCTCGGTTACCCAGGCTCCGTGAGGTGGCAGCACTTTTAAGCCCCTCAACTTTATATGAGATCCAATGTGCTGTCTATATTCTGGTGGGTTATCTTTATTGTTGGCTACAAGTTCCTGTCTTGTAGCCAACCAAGCTTGATATCGCCACTGCAGTCCTCGGCATATTCTACGCTGACCTCAATAAGAGTTATAACTGTAAATGCTAACGTTGTTCTGTAAAATGGGACTCCGTTCTCCCTCTAGGTGGCGTTAACAGAATATCGAATGACACTCAATTAACATGTCAGTGTTCACAGCGCAATAATTATGGATGATTTTCCAAAGGGTTAACTGAAGCGAATATAAATACCATGCCGCAAACACTTGCTTTCGTCTACGGCCATATCACGTTGAAAACACCGGTTCTCGTCCGATCACCGAACGTCCAGCCCGGTACTAGCCTCGGTTACCCAGACTCCGTGAGGTGGCAGCACTTTTAGGCCCCCTCAACTACGCCTGGGACAGTATATATTCTTAAGTTTCTACATCCGGGCAGCCTTACCCCAGAATAGGGTAGAGACGCTGATTGGCTCTCAGGCCAACTATGAAATAAAAATTTAAATAACGATATAGTTTTACAAGATAATAATATCATTTGAAAAGTATTCACCATTGAACTTATAGTAACACAACAGTAAGTAAAAATTCAAATTTACCGTTGTTTATAAAATAAGAATTACGGCAGGATTAACCAGTATCCGTGAGGTGGCAGCATTGTCTAGCCCGACACGGATAGCATACAAATTAAATAAGGAAACCTTTTGATTAAATAATGCTGTATTATAAAAACTATTAAAAATTAAACTTATATTAACCCAAAATAAATAGAAATACAAATTTTTAGTTGTTTATAAAACAAAATATTACGGCAGTGTCCGTGAGGTGGCAGCATTTTATAGATCACGCGGATACCAAACAAAAGCCGGCAAATGTCACCAGACTGTCTTCTCGGCGTAGTTCCGCAGCCGACCGACAGTCGGTTAAGCGAGACTAGCCCGGTACTTGGATGGGTGACCGCCTGGGAATACCGGGTGCTGTAGGCTTTTCTCCTTTCATTTTTTCTTTTTCATTAAATTAAGCGTTTTCATATCAATTATATGATCTAGCATAGGTCAAATCATTGAAAAACATTCTAATTAGTTAATCAAGCAATCATTTCCTTCTAACGCTGCACTGCAAAGTGGAACTCATGTTTGCCTCTAGGTGGCGCCACTATTATCGTAATTCTCATAGGGACATTTTACCAGCTTTTTGAACATGACGCGATTCAAACATTGATCATCTTTTATCATTAAATTTGTGCAGCGACACCCATATATAATATTTATAGAATGGATTTTCGCTCTTTCAAGCTAAAATGACTAGAAGCAGATTTATTCAGAGACAATAAACCATACACATACAAAGGAGAGCAACCAAAATGATACCAAAACTCAGGAATATTAGTTATGAAATGCGTCTAAAGGAATGTGGTTTAGCAACACTAGAAACCAGAAGATTGAGAGAATATCAGATTGAGGTGTTTAAAATATTGAATGGGTAAGAAAATATTGACAGACATTTTTTTTCACGGTCAAGGAAGAGAGGACTAGAGGACATGGAGTTACATTAGCAAAGAAGCAGTGTAGACTATATATTAGAAAGTTATAATTTGAACAAAGAACAGTTAACGAATGGAATAGATTATCAGCTGATTGTGTAGGTGCTAGTAGTGTTAATATGTTTAAAAATAAAATCGACATATACCTAAGACAGGCGAGCAACCTATCTTAGATAGGACTCTCGATAAGCCAAAGGGCTTCATAGTCCACATGCCATCTAGAGTTGAATCTCTGGGTGGCAATCTTGTTAAATATCTTGTTAAATCTCTAAATCATGTTTTGAATGTGTTCGTCCTACGGCTACGTGTGACCACAGCTACGGCGATAGCGTACATTATTAGTGCTGACACAGCGCATATGTTAATGTTTTCGAATTTTCCCGATGGCGTTCCCCCCCCCCCAAGTGAGCTAGGTATTCAAATGTTATACGCCGGTCGGAGAATCAAAAATTAATGTAGTGCAGACGGATCAATCTTGAGTAGAGATGATGAAGTATTAGCTCGGAGTACAAGAGATTATCGGCTGACGCTCAAATTATTGACTATTGTTCCAAAGGCCTGACTGAAACGAAAATGTATACCATGCCGCACACACTCGCTTTATTCTGCGACCACGTCACGTTGAAAACACTGTTTATCTTCCGATCACCTATAAGCAAAGTCGAGCCCCGTTAGTATTTGGATGTGAATGCCTGGGAATACTGGGTGCTGTAGGCTCTTTTTTAAGTTGATGATTTTCTTTCACCTATGGTCTTTCAAATGAGTGACACGATCTCGCATATATTAAATTATTGAATATTTGTTTGATTAAACAATTAAGCAATCATTTAATTATAACACCGATCTTCAACGATTTACTATAAGGCATGCTATTTTTGCGATCATGCTGTAAAATTTGCGTATGTTATGCCGTAAGGGGGCGTCACCGTTCTCATTATATCGCGACTTAAGTTCTGTGAACATAATTATAGACATTATCTGTATTTACAACTCGACTCGGTTCAAACGTTGACATTGTTTTAGCAACGACTCCCAAACATTATATTTAGTAGACAGAAGGTTCTATCATTTAAGATAAAGTGTTTTACGTCAATTTATCGAGATAATGTAAGCCAGTTCTTGTTGACAAGCCGCTGTAGCGTTAACATTTTTCCGGGCATAAACAAGTACCCG
>OZ024855.1:55006784-55011784 GCA_964017155.1 Oasisia sp. SBJ-2009 | reverse complement strand
GCTTACTTGCCCGAGGGCAGTCAATCACACCCCGTCACTGCGGCATGTGACAGCGGCGGACGTCAAAACCGTAAACGCCGTCGAGCGCGAGGTATGACTGGCAGACAAGGCGAATAACGTGGTTTATGTGAGCGCCGTTTCGCCGGTGCTCTGTTACAGAACCAACGAAACCCCGTACAGCGAAGCGAGCGAGTCGAGTTCGTGCGAGCAAGATTGGTCGCTAATTGCCCGTTATCCCCAGGTGCCCTGGACGATGGTGTTAGTAAAATAAACTCCAGTGCACAGCAGTCCTCATATGTATAATGATAACCAACGGGCAGTCATGTTATGTGTTTACCAAAGCGTTGTCATATTTAATAAATGCATTCTTGTTAACGAAACATTTTATTTCATTGTCGGGTGTTCTTCATGTGCATATATTTGTGGTAATTATTATGTTTTCTGGGCAATTCTTTGAGAAACGCGTGCTGCAGGAATATAAATACACGATGGCGATGTACCATACAACTGATGCTATACATGAGAAGCATGCATTATGAGTAATAAAAGGTCACATTGTCGTACAAAACAAACGTATGTACAGTCTTCCTCGTCGGTTTGGGCAACAATAAAGACGCACACCACCATCCGTGTTCGGGTTAGCATGCAGTCACGAGCACAATTATATACATATTACATATCATCCAGGCCTACGGGTTACTGACGTTTATCTGGGAATAGTCGCAATGCAAGTCCGACACGTTCATCTGCCGCCAGACGGCAAGTAGAGACACAGGAGTCAGCCCGTGCATGCTGATGATAACCCTATAGAGACACGGGTCAGGGGGGCGCTGTTTGTAACTAAACTTCCCGTTAAAAATATGCGCCGCGTCGACTGTCTTTGCGCACATTCCCGTAATGTACACGTCCTCGAGCCAAAATAGTTCCGTTCGCGCCGTGGCGCAGTAAAGATCGTGCACGAGATCACCGGATATGACGTAGGCAGTACCGGAGATGTACGTCGGGTACATGAATTTGTTGTATTTCGAAGGGGGCGTGTAGTATTTGGACGAAGTGTCTCGGATTGGCTGCGCACCTGTAATGATGTATCCCATTAAGAACCGTTTGTGAACATTATTCCGTAAGTGGTCGTATAAAACAGGTATGTTTATGAACATGTCGTCATCTGTCTTCAGTACAAATTTAGCGTGTTTGCAGTAGTTGTCAACCCAATGCAAAAGAGCTATGGATTTGAGCGATAAATTGGCGTACGTGTCAACCATGTCAATCTGGATGACGTCACCGTGCGTTTTTATCTCCATAGCAACGTCAATGTCGGATACTTGCGATGGTTCTGACGAGCCGACGAGAAATACAACCTTAGTTCTGGGCTGGTATTTGTTGACGTCTGACGCCCATGAAGAACGTATGGCGTTTCTCTGTTCAACATGATTCAGTGACGAACACACGACGACTAACAAAAACACGTCCTCCCCACAAGTGTCAGCTGCCGTTGAGATGTAACTCGGCCTAGACGAACCCGCATCGTGGCACGCCGGAGACTTGGCGAGACTGTTGTGTGGTTGTGTCTCTGTGGAGTCGGCGACACTTCTGGCGTCAGAGGGCCATTGGTTAAGCAGACAGAGGAGCAGGAAGACCAGCCCGAGTCTCTGAGGTGTCGACATGGTCGCACTGCAACCGAACTGGCCTACACCATCTGGTTGACACGCCGTCTGCAAGCAGAAACAAAACATTTGTATTTTCCGATTCCTGGTCAGCCATACACCGGTCTAATATATTGTACTTGACCACACCAACTGGACATTATTGCGGAGATTTTGACATTTGACCGGTGAAGGAAGTGTCCCGGAATCTGTCTAGTATCACATTGTTGGCCGTAGAAATGTATGTGCGTGCGTGTGTGTCTGTGCGTGCGTGCATGTGTGTCTGCGTTTCCATTCCACTGAATGCACTGTCCCATCAAGACAGAATGTGCATCACGGAAAAGCTGCGCTGACCAGTAACGTGGACAGGCGCTCGAATGAACCTATTTAGACAGAGCGGAAGTAGGAAAGGTCATAAGCACATTATTTGACGGATCATACCCGTCATTCAAAATCCAGACGCTCGTCCGGGACGATAACGGGTTTCTATATTAAATAATTCCACGACGACGTTCTTTCGTTCCTAATTGTAACATATTTGTTGTGTGGTTTCTTCAGCGGATACTGTTCCAAAAGGACTCCAAGATACTAGACTGAATAAAAGCAATATTAGGGGAATGACATTTATAGAATATGGCTGCCTGGCCGTGTCAATGAGTTTACGCAAGTATACACAGTTGGCAACACATCTGGCAACATAGCAATTTTGAAAACACATTTGGCCATGCATAGATGGATAGTTACTTTCGAAACCAACGCGATTACTTACATGACAATCGCTACTCTTGAAACATGTACAACTAACCGAACAATGTTAAAATATTAATACATTGAGGCAGTTATGTGTAGGACCTCCACGGTTTCATCCATCACATCCATCATTGCTACAAAAATACATGAACTGTAGGAGTCATTTGGATGAAATGTATTACAGTAAGGTTACGTATTCTATTTCTATAATATATATATATATATATATAATATATATTATAGAAATAGAATATATATATATATATATATATATATATATATATATATATATATATATAATATATATATATATATATATATATATATATATATATATATGAGAGCGATTTCACATATTATATGAAACCGCTCTCATATCTAGTTCACACGTGCAATAAAAACGTGTATGACTAGAAACTGACAATAACATATGTTTATCCCGTCTTATGTGTTTTCGTCGACGTGAAGTCAGTGAAATGCAACGGGAGCCGGCCGCCATTGCACTAACTGCTCCTCGCGGTAATCCGTCATCCGCGGTGCACAGACCAATGCGAAGGTCCCGGCGCCGAGTGAAGCGCTCGAACCCGCTAACAGAGCTGTCGAGTGAAGCCGTAAGAGTGTTGAATCAATGAGTGCCACAACAGTCCGTACAAATTATCCAACAGAACGCACTTTTGCCGGGATCAGATCGCCGGTGCTCGCCGCGACTGCGCATGTGCGAATATTTGTAGTGAAGCCTGCGTTCAACATGTCATCGTGAGCAGAAGAATGTGTTGCAAAAATGGTTTGTTTGCGTCGTGATTTGACTGCCGATTTATGCGATGTATTTATTTGTTGACTGCACTGTGATACAATCGCTCTGACCACGCGTATCTTGTTTTTGTTAGGTTGAATTTAGCGCTATGCAGAGGAACACGATTTTACCCAGAAGGCTTTGCGAACGGCCGAAATGAACTGATGCGCACCGCAATTGTGACTTAATTGATTTACTGTGAAAGTACTCGTACCCAAACAGCTGGATAAACATAATGGTTGACTACACTTCCAATGTCTAAACGGCTGCCTTAAATTTCCCATTTGAAATAGAGGGTACTTGACGTGGAGACACTAGCGTTTCTCGTTAAAAAAATGCATGACTTGAAATGCATTTAAATTGGATTTAGACGTATTGCTGTTTTGTCTGGACTAGTGCAAAAACGTCCAAATATGTGAGTTATAAATCTTACGCACCAGCGGACGGCGCTTGACTAGACAAATACACGCCCATGACTGTTAACAACAGTTGACAATGGTGCCTAATACAATACAGTTGGCGTTGTCGCTGAATGAATTGCTTATTAGATTACATCACCAGAAGGGACTGTGTACATTATGGACGGCAGCTATGTAACAAATCGACTGACTGAAGGGGTGAATCCTAAATAAGAAATTGTCACAGAGCCGGTCAATTTCAATTTAGTATGGCAATCAGACTTCCGGGATGAACATTTCAATTACGTAC
This sequence comes from Oasisia sp. SBJ-2009, assembly GCA_964017155.1. NCBI lineage: Eukaryota > Metazoa > Annelida > Polychaeta > Sabellida > Siboglinidae > Oasisia > Oasisia sp. SBJ-2009. The sequence continues at coordinate 55,007,890 of OZ024855.1, read as the reverse complement.
GAATTCTAAATATTAGATGGACGTTCATAGAACGTGTTGAATATCGTTAACAGAATCATCTTTTTCTGATAACAGCAATTTACATGGCGTGCTGTAATGTAATGACACTTCCATGATGTTCAAAGCGAACACGTGATACACAACTTCCGTTTGAACGATGCACTTATGATTCATATCTGGTCCAGGTTTTACGATTGACTAGATTCAACCTTTTTCATGGTTGATGTTTACTTGTATCTCTTTCATCCGGCATTGAAGGAGTGCAGCACGTGTGCACCGGATATGATGTATTTCTTAGGGCGTGAGAACAGCACACTTTCTCCTGTCACGCACGCGCACTTGGAATGTTTCTACTTCCGCTTGGAGACCAAATTATTGTATGCGATGCGTTCTCCAGCTGTTTTCCAATAATAGGAGGGAACCAAGAGATATTTATAACGATTGTCCCGCCGCAGAGCATGTCATAACTAACTCATGCGTCCAGTTCTAACTCGCCATAACTCAGCACCAGGCGCAACGGAAGATTCCGTCTGTTTTATCCTTACAGTTGGAAAGTTGACTTGGTGAGTTATACCAGTTGTATTTATCTTAAGCAAAAAAGTGACGATGTTTTGCAAATGCTTCTTTGGGATAAGAAAGTCAGTGTTAAAGTGACTTATCAAACTTAATTTCATAAAAAACACAATGATGTATAAAGAAGTGTTTATATGAGAAATATGAAAAGAAACATTACTTTATATTTGTGCGTTTCTTGCTGTGCATATTCGGTGTTTGCTCTTTTCAGTTAATTCCAGGCACTGTTTTCAATATTAAATTTTTTGACCACGTAATTACGACATTCTAACTAATCTGTGCATCTGTATTGTTTAGTTTCAACTAAAATGTAGAAAAAAAACAATAACATATATTTGGCCGACATGAGGCACGACCAATGTCGACGATACTGTCGAGGTTATTCGAATTCGAGATCGATAAATTAAAATAAATACTTCGATAATCTAAACAAACGTACGCACTGTTGCTAAATGAACTGAACGCATTTCACCGACTTCACACACTACACATTTGAGCGTTAGTGATCTGACCAGAGCCTGCAAATGGCCGGC
>OZ024855.1:54999284-55001784 GCA_964017155.1 Oasisia sp. SBJ-2009 | reverse complement strand
AAGACTGACCAATTAAATATAGCATTTATAATTATTATAATTTTTACAAAGTAAATTGTCTTTGTCTAAATATATGTGACCATGCCAACTGCAGGCGTTCGATGGTGTTCACAAAAATAAGCATTTGAAACGGCAGTTGCATTTCCACTAAAACTAAATTGGCAGTTGTCCGAAAAATTCAGCAAGCACAAGCGAGTCCTCTGTGAGCCGCGACGTAAGAGTCGGTACGTCAAGGAGAAGCTAGCGTTGAGAGGTGGATGTAAAACATAATTACCCGGTCCTGACAGTAGTGATCGATGAAGCTATCATATTCCAAGATGTCTGTTTCCTAGCCAAGTCGTAAAACATATATTAGAAGAACACATGTCAATAACAACTGAGACGACCTTTGCGCAAGGAGAAACGCTATCACGCGGCAAAGATAAAATAGTACTACATTTCCGCATTTAGTACGAACGAAAAAAACTTGTGGTAGTGTTTGATTGGGATAAGACGAACGTAGACAAGGAATATATAATGTCAAGTTCACAATCAGATCAACCGCCCACGGATAATATGTATCAAACAAGTAATATTAGATATCAAGATGTATGGCCAAGTGGATGGAACTGATTTTAGAAACAGTGATCATCCTACATAATCTACATTACTTACATTGTTAAATGTGGTATACGCATGAATGTGATAAGCCATTGAAGTCATGAAATCATGCCACCATTTTTCGAATATACACGCATGCACTAACCCGCTGGCACAAATGCACACACACGTGCACACATGGGCACACACGTGCACACACACACACACACACACACACACACACACACACACACACACACACACACACACACACACCAAATCCAACTGGAACACACACCCCACCCCGTGTACATATACCCTCACGCACGCACGCACACACGCACGCACGCACGCACGCACACACACACACACACACACACACACACACACACACACACACTGACACTCGCATGAATATTAAATATAATCGTCATCTAAAACACACCATTTGCTCAATCTCCGAACAGCGTTTCGTGACTAATCGCCAAAATCTTACTAAAAAACCTTGCCGAGCCCTTCGACAGCTGATCGTCGTAACTGACATCATTGTGTGTCGTTAACAACCAGTTACTCAACACAAACATAAATTTCTCCGCGGTTCTCGAGTAATGATAACCGGGACCCGAGCTGCACTTTATAAACAGCCTAGACAGCCAAGCCAGAACATTGGGACTGATCCGTTTTATTAGTGTCAGCGGCGCGCTTCTTACATAACGCCAAGCGTTGAGAAAAAGTGACGTTGAACGCACCAGACCGGCTACCAGGAGGGAATGCACCTGTTATAGTTGGTAGTAAAAAGCTGGTATCTAGCCTAATGAAGGTGCCTACGAATTCTAAAGTGCTGTGCGAATTAGCTAACCTTCTGAACCTGACCGATAAATCATTTGATTTATTCGAGCCCGCAAATTTACGTCGCTTTGATGGTGTCCTCTGCTTATCCGCTGTGATAGGGCGTTGACAGCGTTCACCCTGATCGCGTCAGTCACCCCAAGTGCCAGATGGACCAAAGGTCAACGTGTACCGAGCAAGAACGTTGTGACCACTTGTATCTGAAGATGGAGCAAAGGTCAACGTGTACCGAGCAAGAACGTTGTGACGACTTGTATCTGAAGATGGAACAAAGGGCAACGTGTACATGTCAGAACGTTGTGACGACTTGTATCTGAAGATGGAGCAAAGGTCAACGTGTACCGAGCAAGAACGTTGTGACGACTTGTATCTGAAGATGGACCAAAGGTCAACGTGTACCGAGCAAGAACATTGTGACGACTTGTATCTGAAGATGGAACAAAGGTCAACGTGTACGGTGTCAGAACGTTGCGACTTTTGTTTGAATAATAAGGAAATCATAGTAGAATTTTCTTTAAATCCAGCCTTTCTTCTAACATTTTGAAAGATGTTGTTCGTTTCGTTACATGAATCATGCCGCCAAGAGCATCGCCGGACGTAGGAAGGTAGAGGTCCAGTGGTTGATCAGTTATCGTGGCTTAGTCCTCCCTCGTCCAGTCAACTACAAGAATGACAAACACAACAGCGCTCTTGTTTCAGTTATAACACTAGTAGTTGAAAACAATTTTATTTTCAGAATAAACCCTGGCAGACTCGTCTTTCTGATTACCAGTTGTTGAGAAGCAACTTGTTTTTCCTCACCTACATTGACGTTAGCGCCACACCATGGCGGGGGTCATAACACCCTTTTTGTGGAAGCCCCCGTGTGCCCAACCCGCTCTGTCAGACAATCTGGCACTCGCCAGGGATGATAACCGTTAGCACCACGACATTCCCCCAAGGGAAAACGTCCCTGGTGTGCCCTAAACATCGTGGGAGGTTGCATCAGAGGCGCCGTTTTACACATGTCCTAACAGCTGCTACGCCCGTGACCCGAAAACCCCACGGTCGGGTATAATTACAGCAGATAAAA
>OZ024855.1:54984284-54989284 GCA_964017155.1 Oasisia sp. SBJ-2009 | reverse complement strand
TGTTTACGTCATACTCTTCAGCCCGTTTCGAAACCGCGGCATCAATAGCATTTTGTCATTTTCAGTAGGAACGCTTGAAAGCAGTTATCTCATTGCTCGATAATTGAAAAGTAATCACCGGTAGCAACGAAACAGTCGCGTCGACAGGCAGGCAGGCAGCCGGGTAATGGCGACAAGTGACAATAGCAGTGCAGTGTCCACAGTTCGGTGCTGATCTTTTTTTAAATAGTAGAGCGCAGTGGCTCAGGGGGTAGAGCTTCGCACTCTTGATTACGAGAACCCGGGTTCGAATCCTGTGCTGCGGTGTTAAAACATTGGGGAAATAAAAAAATTAACTCTACATTGCTCCATTTCATTCAGCTGTATAACTGCGTACCTGGCTATAGACAGTGGTGGATATGTGTACCAACAGCCTTCGCGCATTAATTGTAGCATATGGCTGAATGCTTCCCAGAGAAGCCGAGATGATGTCTGAGTGAACAGGTCTGTCAGGGAAGTAAAGTGTAAAGCGCTTTGAACGGTCCTGAGGACTGGATACTGCACTGTATAAGAACTTGCCTTTGCCTTTTACAGGATGTTGACAACAGCTGTAGTGTCCATTGCCGAGAAATGACTGTTCATATCACAATTAAAAAATAAATTGTACTGTTATCAAGATTCACTCAGCATTAACTTCCTTTGTCTACATCCAGCATCCATCATTGTACATTAGGCGATTCACAAACTCAGTGTTCATTGCCAAGTTCGGATTTGAAATTTAACAACACATGTTTTGTAGTCTGTAACGCCGTGATATTTTGTCCTGATCACGTGACGTACGCCGGGTCATTGCAGTTTGTAGGGAGATCGAGTTGCAACGAAAAAACTCTACTGAATGAATGAATGAATGAATGAATGAATGAATGAATGAATGAATGAATGAATGAATGAATGAATGAATGAATGAATGTTTATTTAACAACAGCAACACTACTGCGAATAAATTTCCAACAAAACATGAAACAATACAGACGACATTGAATATATTGTTCATGGCTCAAAGAATGGTTTATTGTAGTATAATTTAACTTACTCTGGATCTTAATTGTCGAAGATAAGAACGACGTTTTGACCCGTCATATACGGGCCTTATTCACGTACTGGCGTCACGTGTGTTGCCTCAGATTTCGGCAATTAAGCTCCAAAGTAAGTTAAATTATACTACAATAAATACAGACGACGTTTGGAAAAGAGCAGCAGGGGCCTAGTTCCACGGCGCCAGGCCTAACTTTGGAAACATTACATGTGGCATGGTGGACCTGCCAGCTTGGATGTCCCCATGTCGAAACGTCCCGTCGAAACATGCATAAGCACATGACTTGAATGAACAGAGGAGGCGAGGCTTAAAGTCACGCTCCAGTGCACACTCGCGGCGCTCGTTTTGCCCGAGTCTCGGACTCTTTATTCGTGCCGTGGTTGTGAACGCGTGAACGTGTCTACATAATCTCTCACCGTCTGCGTCAGTTGGCACCAACTGAGGACCGACGATGTCTCAGTCCGACAAACCAGGTAAGTCTACTAGGGTTTTGCAGGCGAAAAACGAAAGTCTGGAGGTAGAACGCGTAATGGGCAGCGTCAGCTTTTTGAGGAATCAAATTACGTCAAGGACGCGAGTGTAGCACACGCACAATATGCAAACCCTGTGTATTGTTTTAAAACAGCCTGATTTAACCATTCATGGAATAAGTGTATGGAGCCAAACGAACTTCTCAAGTTGCTAGAAAGTATGTTTGTTGTCGTGGGAATTTGCTCCGTTCGTACGCAACTCTATTGCGCTAGAGTGGGCTGACAGCCGTACAGGGTACAGGGCGCCCTGACCCTGGCAAGTGAATCGGCGTGTCCCGATAGGAACGTACTGAGTCCTAGAACCACTTTTCAGGATTCACTGCTGTAGCAGTGTATCGCAGTCTGACACCGCAGCAGAACTGACGTAACGTATCAACAGTTTCAATCGTTAATCAAGGCCGTGAAATACAACAGAGCATGAACGTTCATTATAAACGGACCATACGTCAACGAAATAAATAATCAGACACGACGACGTGAATAACAGAGGGCATAACAATGTGCGTTGACTACACGTACCCATGACCGACCGACTGGTGTCACTCGGACAATACAGTGCAACGCCGTCGACTTCGTATTTATGTTTATAAGTTGTACTCAATCATATCGAATAACACACTGGTATTGATAATCGCAACAGCCTTCATAAATGTGCAACAGAGCGTGACGGTAATCTCGTATGATCTGTACATTCAAGCCACATGTCTACACATTACGCTGGTTAACGATTGAATGCGTTCACAACAAAACTATGCAAAAATTAATTGCACTCATTTCATTGACGCAGCGTGTGTACGTGCCGGAATCTTGCCCCGTCATTGTAACGGTCAACGTACAGTCTATATGTCGGTGCTTATAGGTCTAGCCCTAAACAACATCAATGGATGTCACTACTGAATAGTGACATTGTTTTCCGTTGGCGTGAGTTGTTTGTAAATGTCTGTTAAACATATTTTTTAACGTGTTTGTAGAAATCAACTGTGCCAATTCATCTTACACAGAACAGTGTCTGTGCAAAAAATGAAATAAAGAATTATCGTCCTATTTGTAATATTAGTTTTATGTCGAACATATTGCAAATGAACATATTTACATCGACGACCTATAAAATGCACATATAAGCGATTTTATTCGATAGAGATGGCTCTTCTGAAAATACACTAGTATGTACTATTTAACATGGATAATACATTTTTTTTATCTGACTATGCTTACCATACTGATTCGTTCTACGGTTTTCATTATAAACAACCTTGACATTCTCATGCTTATGTTATAATTCTGGAAGATTTGGCACCGCTCTTCAGTTGTTTAATTCGTATTTGTGAGAACGATATTAAAGAATTAACATATCTGGCCCACTGTCTTGTCCCAATTGTCTGCCTTTTGGAGTTCTACGGAGATCTGTGTTATTGGTACTGTCCTGTTTAGAGTATACTTTACATGCCAAATTGACTCTGATGTCGCTATAATAATAATAATGATAATGATAATGATGGTAATAATAATAATAATAAAAAAATGATGATGATGATGATGATGATGGTGATGGTGATGATGATGATGATGATGATAATAATAATAATAATAATAATAATAACAACGTAACGTCGATTGAGCCCAAATCCTTGGAAACATGCTGAAAAGCGCTTCAAAACAAAAGGTTATTCAATCTCAATCAAGAATATTAGTCAATAAATATATTCCAGTCGTCAATAGTTGTATTACTACGTCAGATAGCCAGGGATGGATGATCTCCATGTTACTCTTCATGATGCCCTCCTTTGCTTTTTCTGTGACGGCCTTACACATGTCTGGGTACACTAATCCTTGTTAAGGTCCCCGTTAACAACACATGGATCAATACCCGCAGGACGCACTGTCGTGCGCCGAGGCACGTGTACGGCAGACTGGCACGTGTTCAACAAAAACCAGCTCAACCGTGACCGGTGTTGTCAACACACCGTGAAGTAATACACGTGTCTCGTGCGACTCCTGGGAACACGTGCGCCGTGTTTACGTCTCAGCTGGTCCGGCGCCGTTCGAGTTCGTAATCGGGTCTCACATAACGATGTGTCAGTGCAACTAACTGCTCTGTCCTGGCGTAAGTCAGTTGACTGTAGGGTAAAACTGAACTCTGGTCCCTGGTAACAACCAAAGGTGCTAATTATTGGCAGAAAGTTTGCTCAATCAGTTGTAGTTCTCCCTCCAAATTTGTCCACATGGATGAGCTAACATTCCAATTTCACAGGAATGCGTGAATAAATAATGTTTGTTATTATTATTGTAACCACGCAATTTCTGTCTAATGACACCTATTCAGCGTTCAGAATTTGAATGTTTCATCCACAAAATGTAAAATAGTGTACAAGTTATAAACAATGGTGGCAACTTTTAATGGGCACCGGCTAGAGTAGTCACAAAGCTATCTGATATTCAACATCGTCGCGGTGTTACTAAGGTCAAGGTCGTCCCATCCGTACTCCTGTTAAAGAGGGTGTCTAATCCTAGATTTATGATTGTTGAATGTTATATTCGTAATATATATATATATATATATATATATATATATATATATATATATATATATATATATATATATATATATATATATATATATATATATATATGTATATATATATATATATATATATATATATATATATATATATATATATATATATATATATATATAGGGTGGGGCGTGGAGCCACCCTTGGTGGTTGTTATTCAGTTCATGTTCTTATCATTTTGACTTCCTATCACTGTCATACAAGTGTCATGTGGTTAAGCGGTATAATACCAAAGCATTTGTGACATTTGACAACAATAACGCTTATAATTATAAATAAAAAATTATTACTAATTAAAATAAAATTAATTATGTCAGTCCTTAACTGTCAGGTACAATTAATTTGCCGGTGTATAACATACGAATACTGAAAGGAGACTGGTCGATATCAACAAGAAAATGGTTTATAGGTATTATCTTGTCCAAAACAGGTAACTGACCAACATAATTACGATAGTCCTTCACTTTCAGCCGTTTCGGGTAACGTAACGTCTAAGTTGTATAACAGCATGAGTCCGGCGACAGTCACTGTCTCACTCGCAGTTTGGATATACGAACCCTGACTGTTCTTAGTACAGTCATCGTGTGCCCATTTCTGGCACATCTGACACTGCACCCACACTTCTCGCGACCTGCTGTTCACGAATGGCTCGCCGCATATGATACAAGGACACTCCTCCTCACAGCTGTTCTCTTTGTCGTCACTGCGATCACGTTTTTATTGTTTCCCTTTTGGTTTCATAATTGACTTATTCTTTGACTCGCTTTCTGCAAGTTTTTTTTATAAGGAGATGAAGTCAGCACCGCAGCTGATTCAGCCACG
>OZ024855.1:54921784-54979284 GCA_964017155.1 Oasisia sp. SBJ-2009 | reverse complement strand
GTTAAGCTTACGAATGAAGATTGTTTATATGATATTACTAATTCCCTGTTAAAAATAAAACGAAATCTGATGTCACGATAGACACGACACCGTGCGTCACACCACGACTCTCTTCACCAGTAAGTGAGTCGGTAGCTACGTAGCCGAACGGACTCAACCGACCTGACGTGTCTGTCTCCATACTAAAGCCAGGGCGCCAGCTCGTCGGTTTTAGTATTGATTTAATATTACATTCTTATGACTACAGCATGCGTGTTTAAGGTTTACTGCCTGCCTGCCAATTTGTGTTGAGTTACCTTGCTAAGCTCGGAAAAATGTTCGTCATTTGGTACGTTCAAATGGTAAACAAAACATCCAGTTTCAACGCAAAATTCACTGGCAATAGTGCCGAGGCGGGCAGAGTTAACGGCAAACATTTTGATGTTTAACTTTCCCACGTTCTAGACAGCAGAATTCCCATTACAAATTCTGGACAGACGAGCTGGCACACCCCTTTAACGTGGAACCTTCGTGTAGTCACGATACCAACGCGCTGCGTATATTTGTGTCGTAATCGGTAGGCGGCGCCACTGTAGCGATTGGTACCCAGTGACATCCGACTGGCGACGGGACGAACCATTCACCCGCCACCACGTCCTCCCGTCAACCACCCATTCGTAATGTTACATGTCTTTGGGCACGTATTGCGACCGCCCAGACGGAACGCGCGCTTGCCATTTGCTTAAGCGGTCGCTAGATGACGTTGCAATGATCGCCAGATGGCGCACGAGACAGACGTTGTAATCGATTCGCGATTGTCGTTCGCCAGGTGGCTGAAGTACGAGGAGAAGGTGGAGGCGGGCGAGCGCTGGTCGAAGCCGCACGTGCCGACGGCCGCGCTGCACGCGCTCTTCGAGATCCGCAACTGCATCGCCGACAACACCGCCATCGTGCTGCTGGACATGCACACGAATCACGGCTGCATTCACCAGGTGGCAGGTATGTCGCGCGGTACTTTTGCAGTTTAGGCCCGCACCTCGAAAAAACCATCAAAATGTTCACCTACGATGACCAAACTTCGTATGGTTTATCTACTACACCTGTACTACGCGTATGAATTTGTCACGTGATCAAAAAATAATAATTAATGCCTGAAATCGATCAAAATGTGTAAGTAAATAACGCGCTTTCCTCGTCGAGTCCCTACTGCCACAGTGAACTCCGTCAGGTGGCGCCTGGAAAGCGCGTTATTTACTTACACATTTTGATCGATTTCAGGCATTAATTATATATTTTTTGATCACATGACAAGTGCATACGCGTAGTACAGGTCTAGTAGATACGTCCTGCGAAGTTTGGTCATCGTAGGTGATCATTTTGTTGGTTTTTTCGAGGTGCGGGCCTAAACTGCAAAAGTACCCGTCGCGCTACAGTCGCACCAAGTATCCACCACGTGACAACTGATTATCGGCTTCTGCGTGACGACTTTCAGCATAAACCCACCTACTTAATTATTCATGTATAGTGGTCTACACATGCTTATGCCCAACTATGTGGCAGCAAACCAGTGCCTTAGTCGTTACCATTACAGCATTTTGACACGCTTAGCCAACAGACACGCCATCTCGTCCTCGAGCGTTAATTTCTCACTAGGCCTACTCACTTGTTATATCAGATTGACGAAGATATTCCTGAAAGGACTGAGGATAATTTCACTAGTGTCGTTAAGAGCTTTTAATTTTGCACTTTAAAATCAATTTTTATCCTTAACAGTTATCTTGAATACTTGAAACTATCAACATCATGACGCGTCAGAGGGACAGTATTACTGGTGTATCATGGACATATTGTCCTCAGCAAAATGGTATTGGGTATTTGCGTTTTGAAAAAACAAACTGTTTTTAATGAATACTTTTCGCTAAGAGCTCTTTATCTGAGTGGAATGGTCACGTGGACGACTGGGTGGATAAGAACATACGTTTTATTTCCAGAACACATCTCGCAGGTAGTAGTGAGGGAGAAGAAGTTGCCAGCAGCCATCGGACAGCAGATTCTTGACGTTATTCTGAAGCCGCACAAACACAAGCATCGCAAGGGTCGCTCGAAGCAACACAATAAACCGGAGATTGAGAAGTCCGGCCCCTCTCAGCATGACACTGGACACACCGACCAGAAAAGCTCGAAATCAGGTGACGATAATTCAGGGCACGTAGATAGTACTATGTCTATACGTAGAACAGAGGGGTGTTGTAGGAAGGATGGCTCTTAATATTGGTGCAGGGTCGGATTTGGCCCATCAAACATGAATGGGGTAAATTATTGATCCAGTGGTTTGACAGGAGCCGCATCTCGTCAGAAGGTTGTAATTATGCCCTCGTTTGTGATGAGTCGTTGTAATGATGGAAAAGTTTTTAATATTAATATATAAGGCAGTAATCACTGTAAGCACCAATATGGTCACTATCGAGTGCCGTGACATTGTCTTCGCACATTATAATATAATAATATATGAATTAATATTGCGTGTTTTAATTATGTATAATACAGTGTTGTTAACTAGTGTCGCGCAGTTCGTCTCTTGTATGAAACTTTACGGGTAGCGGCCTTTGTTCTTCGCTGCATGTCAAGTACATTACTTCCAGTGGATTATTTCACTAGCATTCTTATGTTATCACAAGCTCAATTCTACTCTTTGAAATCAATGAATCAATTAATTAAACAATAATTAATTAACCAATAAATTTGAAATAAATGTTATTGTTCATTTTAACACCTCTGTAAATATTAGTAACCCTTAAATAATGGATTTTACTCATGAGCTTTGATGAAACGACTCCCAGGCCCACGTTTGATCCGTGATCAACAATACCCAGTTACTGACGACCCGTTTCAGAGGGTGTCGAGACGGAAACGAAGTCCACAAAACGACACGAGAGTCGAGAGGTGTCGGCGCTGCACCACACGTACCCTGGGGGCATACACCCCGACGAACTTGTCCCGCACAAGGTAACCCACCCCGCCGCTAGAAGACGGCGTATCACTACGAGCCGGATCAGATCAGCCATAAGAATAGTAATCAATTAGTAACTCCCTCTCGTACAACCGTCACGCGGCGCGTGCTCAAGAAGAGGCCGTGAGCAGACACCGGATGTATGAGTATCTCAAAATCCCACCATATTTGGTTCGTTTGTAAAATTCTCTAAATATACAGCGAGTTGTGAAAACGTTGAATAGGTGCGAGATAAAACAAAATAAGTTAACGCAAATGTGCATTGCTACAGTTTATGAAGCGGACAAATGTATCAGTTCCATGTGGATTTGGAGTAAAGTCAACGCTATTGCATTTGTACAACACAATTATCGGCTTGAGTGCAAAACAAGTGTCGAATAAATGGTATTTGTTCAGCACCTTCCATCTAAAGGCTACTGAAAAATAAATCAGTAATGTGAAGCGTGGTATTTTAATTTATATATGCAGTAGTTTCCCTCTTGTAACGCCCCCTCATCAACGGCTGGGTTAAAGGAAGGCAGCGGCAAATCGGCAGCTCAAACGACAGTTTTTATTACAAGACCATGTTGATGTTTGTAACAAAGTCACCATTCTCGAATTTCTCGTACATACTCGTCGTGTTGAGTTAGTTGCCACCTGCTTTGCTGTCACAGGCCAGAGAGCTAATCCAACAGAACTGCCCTATGGTGATTGATAGCTGACGCCAGACCATTATCAATGCTCTTGCTGTTCACAAATCAATACTGTTGACTGTCCAAATGTTTTCTTTTCAAATACTACGTTAATCGATAATCCTTTTACCAGAATTAAGCTTATAAGCCCAGTGTAGATATTCGTAATGGTTGAACCTATTAGACGGGGACTACGCTATACGAACAATTTAGAGTTAACGGGTAATATTACGCAGCCTTTCAACAATATATATACAAAGACATCTGCCAGCTCGCTATGTTGTGTCGTGTCTTCTGTCGTCAGCCGAACAAGCGGTTGATGGGCAAGATCCCGGGCGGCTCCGAGGTGGCCAACATCATGGTGGGACACGTCGACTTCCTGCTCGAGCCCGTCATGCTGCTCGTCCGTCTCGGCAAGTCGGCCGTGCTCGCCGATCTGACGGAGGTCGCGCTGCCCACTCGATTCCTCCTCATCCTCCTCGGTCCGCCCGAGTCCAAGTCGATCTGGGAGTACGAGGAGGTCGGACGGGCGGCGGCCACCCTCTTCACCGACCGCGTACGTACCGCGCCCGGCTAAAGGGGGAGGTTCTCGTTGACCTGGGTGGTATAGCGTGTGTGTGTGTGTGTGTGTGTGTGTGCGTGCGTGCGTGCGTGCGTGCGTGCGTGGGTGCGAGCGTGTGCGCATTCGTCTGTGACTGCGAGTATGCGCGCGTGTATGATGCGCGACTTCTTTCTTTCTCCAATAAATCGACCCTCCTGTTTGGTTCGTCAAAAATGTGATAATTTCCTCGATAGTTTTCTCACGAATATATCCGCAGTAAGATAGTACAACATAATCTGGATGGCTGTATACCTCCTGGATAAGTCAACACAGCTTCGTATATTATGAAAACGTTTTCTTTTTACGAAGTGTATTTATTTATTTCCACGAGACAGCAGTAATGTCCATTTTAGTAATTAGTGATATATATATATATATATATATATATATATATATATATATATATATATATATATATATATATATATAATACTAGTTACATGTATCTCCTCTCTCGTAAACAGGTGTTTTGCGAAGTCGCCTACAAGGCCGAGACGCGACAAGACATCGTCGACGGCATCGACGAGTACATTGACGAACTAACGGTGCTGCCACCTAGTATCTGGGACCCGACCACACGTCTTGCTCCGCCCGAGCAGACAATGACAATGGTGAGAGAGACAATGGTGCTGAGAATGAGCTCGGAAGCCGCCGATTCTGTGCTGCAATAGACGCATGTCTTGAAAACGACGCAAACATTTTCGCTTTAAGTGAACGTGTATTTTGGAACTATACAGAAACAATGATTAAGTGCTGCTGAAGGTACATACATAATATTATGCATATGAGGTCAAGTCCCACACTGCAGGTGCGATATCAACATCTGACATACGACGGAACTAGTTACTGACGTCACGGTGACGTTCATCATCATCATTATGTCGGCGGAGTGTCCTATTATCTTTGTTATGTGTTGTTCACATATCCGCTTGTCTTGCCCTGTGAGACGGTCTCTTTCCAGTAATCGTCTACCTCGTCTCGTCAACGTCTCGCTGGTCTTCCTCTAGGTCGTTCTTCGTAGGGTTTCCAGGTGTTGAATGAATGAATGAATTAATTAATAATGATTGAATAATTTTATACAAAAAACAAAAACAGGACGCGATGTCCATCAGTTATACAATTTATCCCCAGTAGCTGACAACAAATTCTTATTTACGTCAACTCACGGCGTAGTTGTTATTACAGAAACAAACTAAATGCATTTAGTATTTTATATTAGCTGAATATACATGGAAAATATATTTTGTATTCAATGTGAGTCCTTGCTGAAAAAGAGGTGTTGGTCTTAACTTAACGTCAAACACGTGGTGTAAGAAGACAAGTGGTAACACATTGTAAACAAAAGTTGTGGATTTTACAGATTGATACCCTGAGATAATGTGTCTCTCTAGGTCAAACATTCTTTCCATTTCTTCCTTAATGGGCACATCTTATCGCCTCATGGCTAATGCTAGTTTAAACTGTTTTCACTCGTCGCATATCTAAAGTAAAGCAGTTCTCGAAAGAACGATCACCGACTCTTAATTACACACTTCATGTACGCAATTGCTCCTCCGTTTTCTCTTTCCAGGACAAGATTCATAAGCGACTTGTCGACTCCGCCAGACGATCCCCGGCCAGAGAAGCCTTCCACTTCACGGAGAGCGCCGGCCACGACGACACCCTCCAGCAGACCGGCCGGTGGGTGCCCACGAATACATGCCATTAAGTAGCTGCACGTCGTATAGTAGCTACACGTCGTGAAGTAGCTGCACGTCGTTAAGTAGCTGCACGTCGTTAAGTAGCTGTACGTCGTTAAGTAGCTGTACGTCGTTAAGTAGCTGCATGTCGTTACGTAGCTGCCATGTTTCATTTATTATGTGTTCGTCCAGTTACGAAGCAATGGTTACATTCTAACGAAGATATGTTCAACCGACATTCGCCTATATTGTTGGGCAATTCAACCCTTAGAATCTTGCCAAATCTATAGGTAATATGCGATATCTACAAACCTTTAATCAATAAAGTAAACATTTAAAATATGTATTACTATCATAATGGATAGTCTTTGCGGAATCTATGTTTAAGCCTGAATCAATTTGTGTGGTTTGTTTGAAATAAAATCATAATTACCGTTGCTTGCTGTTAGAGCTGCATTCATCTAGCGCTGTCCTTCTTCACCTCAACAACGTAAATCATTTCGTAGATTGTTCGGCGGTCTGATCAACGACATGAAGAGACGTTATCCGTACTTCATCAGCGATTTCAAAGATGCGTTACACTTACAGTGTTTCGCGTCCGTCATCTTCCTGTACTTCGCCTGCGTCACGCCAATCGTCACCTTCGGCGGCATGATGGGCGCCGCCACGGACGGGTACATGGTGAGTAACGTCCGTCATCCACAATACATGACACAGGTATGATTGTATTTATCCGGCTCGACCATGTAAGAAATCGTTATAAAATCAAGGTATATAATATTAATCGACTAAGTGAATGTCATTGGTTTGTTTTATTATTTCCGCTGATAATGATAGTTACCTTCCTAATGTTTGCCATTTATACGTGGAAATTATAAAAATAAATTTATGTTATAAAGGTTAGGTGTCTGAACACTATAATAAAACACTCTTAACAAGTTCATCTTATAAAAAATACTGACAATATTACGTAGGCTTACGTATCCACTTGTGATTTTGAATATACGCTATGTATTACACTATTGCCAATATATTTTTAGAACGAACTTAGTCGTTTTGAGTGAGTTTTGCAGTGATATCACCATAATGTGCTTCCTTGCAGGGAACAATGGAGTCGCTATTGTCAGGAGCCATCTGCGGCTTCTTCTACCACTTGCTAGCCGGGCAGCCGTTGACGATTGTGGGGGCGACAGGACCGCTACTTGTCTTCGAGTCGATCCTCTACCAAATTTGCAAGTACGTAGACACTTGTGCATTTCAAATGATTTTCAATTATTCATGCACCACGTGTTTCTGTGTTTTCCTTTGTGTTGATTGTCAACGTTGGCTTGGTCAATTTTCATGCCTAGTTTGCACCACCCGTAGTTGGTTTTGCTAAACAAAACAGCTGTTACGACCTTCACCTTGCGTGCTCGGCACACTCTTACCGTTGACGATTGTTCGTCTATTTGGTGTTCTGTGTTCGTCTGTTCTCTATCTTCACCTTCACCACCACCTTCACCTATCCCGTAGTCTGGTGGACCGTTGGAGCGCCACATGTGACCTGGCAACCAGCTCCCTCCATTCCTCTCGCCTCTCAGCCAGCGTCATGCTAGTCCATTCCGGGTTGTTGTCCTCCCATCTCCTTTTCTGTCTGCCTCTCCTTCTCCTTCCTTGTACTGTGCCCTGCAGGATTGTTTTGGCAAGCCGTGAAGATATTATTACCAATCCAGTTTGCGTCGCTTTACTGTGGTCAAGAAGTCTTCGTCGGGCCCAATGGCTTGCTGAGTTCTATTTCGCACCTCTTCGTTGGAGATGTGGTCTCTGTAGGTGATGCCGAGGAGCTTTCTGAGGTATCTCATCTCCGTGGCCTATGTCCTTCTTTCTGTGTCTGCTGTTAGTGTCCAAGACTCACAAGCGCATAGGAATATGGACATGACCAGGGAGCGCACCAGTCTGATCTTTGAGCTGAGCGCTATTTTCCTGTAATTCCAGATGGTCTTGAATTTTGCGAATGCTGCTGTGTTCTGGGCGATCCTGGCGAGAAATTATTACAAGTGGACGTTTCTGTTGCGCCTTCCGATCGACTAACCTATTCAGTCTCCTTTTAGCTATCCCGCTTACAGTACCCTTCTACAAAACGCACTTCCCTTTACCTGTAAGTTCCAAGTGTGTTCGTCCAAACCACTTGAAACTCACTCGTAACTCATAAACACCAAATGCCTTGCAATTTACACTAAGGGATCAGGGATCAATAAGACTGTGTCGTAACAGAAATTACTTCTTCTGTTTGCCAGGGAAAACGAAGTGGACTTCATGTCGTTCCGGTTGTGGGTTGGACTGTGGATCTTCTTCGCTCTCATAGTCATAGTCGCCTTTGACTTGAGCGCTCTGGTACGGTACATTACCCGTTTCACGGAGGAGAGCTTTGCCGTGCTCATCTCGATCATCTTCATCTTCGAGTCATTCAAGAAGCTGGCGGAGATATGGAAGTCTCCCCCGATAGCAGAGAGCGAGCAGCAGAACTGTCACTGCCAACATCCGAATTACCCCTCCTACCGGAATGCTTACCCGGCGCCGAATCTCGACCAGTGGAACATCTATATGAAGGAGGACTGCATCACGCATTTGAATCGCATCATTGTGCGATCTGACTGCATTAGGTACGTACGTTGTTGCGCTTACATTTTCGCTATCGTTATAAACTTTCCGATTGACCTTTCTGCGCATGCCCGATAAATGTAAAATCATCAATGTGCAGTGAAACGACAAAGCATTTTTGGTATAAATGCCACGGGCTGTTCGTTAACTCTCCTGTGATGATTACTGTGAAGAGTTGCTTGAAATGCCGTTCAGTGGAATAACATGTTACGTTTGTTTAAATCACTTTCATGGATTATGGCGCACGACAGTCACGCGATTTACTCTTGCTATCAAAACTTGTTTGCCTCGTCTTAATTTGCGACAAATAATTGTGTAGAAAGGTTATATACATCGCAACGAAGAACCCGAAGTATTTACATCATAAATGCATTGTCCTTTCGCTTCACATTAATGATTTTACATTTATTGCGTATGCGCAGAAATATCGATCGGAACGTTTAAGCGCCGGAAAAATGTAAACGCTACAACGTCATTCCTTCTGGCCTTTAGCATGCACATGTTTGTTACGTCACAGTTAGTGAAGTACTATTTCATACCGTTGTCGCGTCATGTTTACGTATGTGTTGGTTGTGTGAAATATCATTCGGTTTTACTGGCTACGTATGATTTGCGTCACTTGTATTGTGCTGGGTGTTTAGATACGCGTTAATAACAAAATCAGTAGCACCATATGTTGTTCTGATATAATTAATACTGGCACGTATTGTAAATAGTTACTTTTTACCAATGTTATATTATGAAAAACCCTAGAAGTGAATCATTAGATCGTGTGTGTGTGTGCGTGTGCGTGTGCGTGTGTTTGTGTGTATGTGTGTGAGTGTGCTTGTGTGTGAGCGAGTGAGTATGTGAATGTATTCATGTATGCACGTATACGTTCGTGTATGCATGCAGACATGCGTTGCGTGTCATGGTAATGTTAAATATGTATTTAGTGTTACCGTATGTGTTATTTTCATTTAATAAAATATGTTCACGGCATTAACTAGATTGCCTACTAGCAATGTTGGCAATTAACGAGAAATACAATGATTTACGGATCACTAAACCATTACTTAACTATTACCATGTGTACCACACTCGTATCAGATGTGCCATATATGCTAGTCACATTGTATGTGTACATATATATATATATATATATATATATATATATATATATATATATATATATATATATATATATATATAAACTGGCAATAATATAATACATATATAATTGTAAGTTATATGCAGCTAAATGGTCCTAATGTGTTTGATGAGTCGTTATTTTAATTCAGCACAAAGGATTGTGGAGACCATAACTGGACTCTTGTCGGAGACGCCTGTGACGTGTCGAGCGAGTCCCACTCCGTGCCAGACGTCTTCTTCTTCTGCTGTTTGGTCTTCTTCGGTACCTTTGGAATCGCCATCTTCTTTAGGAGCCTGCGCTCTGGAGCATACTTCTCTTCAATCGTAAGCATCAATAGCTTCATCAAAACGAGGCTGTCATTGACGTAATAAGAGAGCAAAATGTTATGTACTGAAGGTATATGCGTTTGCATTATAAAATAATGTTTCAACAACACAAACCTATTGTCGTCATCGTGTTTGTCATAGAATCGTCAGCCACACAGCACAATGCAGTTAATAAGTTAAAACTGCACACAGTATATCATACTTTCACGTTATGAAGGCTGCAGTTGAAAAATCTGGAGTAACGAAATAGACGTGTCACAGGTACGAGGTTGATTGTATGAAAATTACATAATGTCAGAATTCCTCCAGTCAAGATTTCAATTCGTTATAATATTGTGACTACAAGCTGGTTGGACTCACTTGTAGAAATCAATTATATGTAGTTTACATGCTCACCACTGGGGCGCCACCGCCCTGAATTGGGACAATGGTATTCAATAGGTGAGGCTAGCGAGTGACAGGTCTTATTTGGTAATACGTCTTTGATAGCATTATGTCACACACAATTCAATGAAGCAATATTATATTAGTCGTTTTTGCCAGTGTTACCTCTAAGTAACCCATAATCCAGTTTCTTGGAGAAAATGGATTTACTTTAAGCCGTATATTCCCAACATGACGAACATTTCTGCCGATATGTCAACAGGTTCGCTCGACCCTCAGCGACTTCGCTGTGCTGATTGCCATCGTCGTTTGTTCCACCGTCGACATGCTTCTTAAACTGGACACGCCAAAACTCCTGGTGCCGGAGAAGTTCCAGGTAAGAATAATAATAATAATAATAAAACTTTATTTTGACACCATCAAATCCGGGACGTATGTCCCGTTCACGGGTGTGTACATATATGTAAATAGGTAAACAAAGAAGGCGACACACAATGTACAAGAGTTTGTCAACCGTTGCCAGTCTACTTGTAAACGCGTTCTTGCGACGAGAAGACCTACATTAAATATATAAGTTAAAAAGGAAAGTAAGGGTACAGGGAAGCTGACTAGGATACGTGGGAACACAATATTTTAAATATATAAATTAAAAAAGGAAAATAAGAAAAACGATAGGTGAAAAATAATATGGATACGTGGGAATACAATATTTTTAATAAATAAAAGAGGAAAGCAAGAGTAAGGCTATCTATACGAGTACAAAAGCAACAGAGTGAAGATCACGTTAAGAGGCTTACATAATAAAAGGATGGTGGACTAGTGGATTCACTAGAATTGTGTTTATTAAACCGGTCCAGTGACGTATTATGAATTGGCTGTGATTGCAGACGACGAGGTCAGGCCGAGGCTGGCTCGTTGACCCGTTCCAAGTGACACACGTGTGGCTGATCGCCGTGGCCATCGCGCCGGCCCTGTTGGCGACCATCCTCGTCTTCCTCGACCAGCAGATCACGGCGGTCATCGTGAACAGGAAGGAACACAAGCTGAAGGTTGGTCAGAGTTCGTCCCCGGGTCCGCTCTACGCTTGATGGTCACCTCGGTGTTGAGCTTACTCGCAATTAAGGTCAACCTCAAATAGTTCAGACGTGTTCACGTGGACCAACATATAGGAAGTTAGTCTGGCTTAACCGGTACCTCGCTCATCAGGACAATGCTTTCAGGATGACCTTAATTGTGAGGTCCCACTTTACCTCCGTCGATGGTCAGTGTGTTGTAGACGTTAGAGACGGCACGTTATAGGTATATCTCGCATGATAAAATTATATTTATAATGATACATAGATTAGTATAAACATGTTGGTTTATATGTTAATGACCGTGATACGGTACTGTGTGTTTAGTTATACAAATATATCATGAAGTGTAGTTGACCACAAGCACATTAAATACTCGCATGCAGATTGTTATTTAATGAACAGTGCATTAAGCCATATTTTAGTTTGGCATTTCAAATCGATGCAATAAACATAACAGTTGTGTCTATGTGCATATGCCGGAGACAAGGCAAATGTTGTAATCCATATGTTGCCGCCCACAGAAAGGCCACGGCTACCACCTCGACCTGTTCGTACTCGCCTTCCTCATCGCGGCATGTTCGTTCCTCGGCCTGCCCTGGTTCGTCGCCGCCACCGTACGAACCATCACTCACGTCCGCAGTCTCATCAAGGAGTCGGAGCTCCGTGCCCCGGGCGAACGACCCCAGTTCCTCGGCGTCAGGTCAGCTCGCTTGTGGGTGACAAACGAACGTCTTTCTTCCATTTTTGTAGTAAATGCTAATTACGTATAAAGCATACGACTCTTGCTCGATAGTACGTTTGCACTTGAACGATTCCGTTTCGTTGTGTGACGAGAGAGAAAGAGAGAGAGAGTGTGTGAGAGTGAGATAGAGAGTGTGTGTGTGTGTGTGACAGAGAGAGCGAGTTAGAGAGAGAGATATATATATATATATAGAGAGAGAGAGAGAGTATCGCGAAATGACGCAGATTGTTTCTCCATGGATTTGTCTGTATTTTAGTGTGAGAAAAATAATCGAGATGGTGTATGTACTCGATTGTTTGGACTGATGGCATAATTACCGATGTTGGTACATATTTTTGACGTGCGACAGCAAACAGGGTATTAATTACACAAGTTGTGCAAAGTTGTAACACGGAGTGGCTGAACAATATGTTTAAATGATATCGCATTTATTTAAATAGCGTCATAAGCCTTAAAAAGCAGTGTTTTCAGTAATATTGTCATATGTGTGTGATGCTGTTTTCGTCAAAATATGGATTTATAAAATGTTTAAGTAGTTTAAGTATGGCTGTTGAGGAAAGCAAACAGGACATTGAAAGTAATGTTTCAAATAACGCATTTTTTCACAAATCACAAAATTGACGTAACATAAAATATATGCTATTTTTGCTCGTTTGCGAAATACTGTGCTCAGTAATTGTTAACGGCGGTTCACTTTTGACTTTTTTTCTGATAATTTTTCCTAAAGGCTGTGTTTGTTCCCAGGGAACAGCGACTTACCGGCATTTGCATTCACCTCCTCATCGGCTCCTCTGTCTTCCTCACTCCCGTCCTCAAGGTAACGTCACTCTTACAATTATATCTTACCTTCACCCTATAGAGCGCAATGGCTCAGGGGTAGAGCTTCGGACTCTCGACTACGAGAACCCGGGTTCGAATCCTGGCTGCGGTGTTAAAACCTTGGGCAAGTTGTTTCACTCTACATTGATCCAGTTCATTCAGCTGAATAAATGAGTACCTGGCTATAGACAGTGGTGGATATGTGTACGAGCAGCCTTCGCGAATTAATTGTAGCATATGGCTGGATGCTTCCCAGAGAAGCCGAGATGGTGTCTGAGTGAACAGGTCTGTCAGGGAAGTAAAGTGTAAAGCACTTTGAGCGGTCATGAGGACTGGATATTGCGCTATATAAGAACTGCCTTTACTTTTACCTAATCTCCCAATTATCGCCCTTTATTGACATCGTCTGATATTCAAGCAACACCAGTGACAGCAATAATCTTGCTATGTATATTTACCACTGTGAACTAGTTAGCACGGCAAATAATCAATCATTTGTTAGAGAGTGAGTTATCTAAAAATGTAGTATTGTTCATAAACTGGAATTCTGTTATATTTTGTAAAGTTAGTATATCCATTATACAGCTTGCGCTGTTATGTTTTAAAACTGCATAAAATGATAGGTGTTTCCTCGACGTAAACACTCCTAAACGTACCCTGTAAATATGTCAACCTTAGTAATAATCAACATAGTGTTATTATTAAGTTACATAGGCCCTATATAAATGTGCAGTAGTGGTTTAATTAGCAACAGTGTGTAGAGCGTCTCTTTTACATTTCGCAAACGTTTGTAACCTGGCATAGTATGCACAAAATGACAAACAGTTTATGTTGTTTCAGCATGTTCCCATGGCTGTACTCTACGGGGTGTTCCTTTACATGGGCGTGACGTCACTGGGTGGTGTACAGGTAAACCCTTTCCTCGTTTTAGATAGGCAGCAGCAGTAATGCGCAAGATGTTTCTTTCACATATAGCTGACAAATAAATAAACCAGATTGTCAAAAATGCGCTCCTTGTGAAACACGTAATGTCATACAAACTAATATGGCTGGCAACACCTACCAATTGGTAACTTCAGTGCAGAACTGTGGTGCAGAATTATCACATTTTTCCTATTCAAATATATTGGCTCGCTGACGGATCTTGCTTACGGCTAATTTATCCACAGAGACACAACTTACTCTACAACGAACTACGCAAACCCATATACTAAATTGTGTCCATCCACATTTCGGTTATATATATATTGTTCGTCTCAAATAACTTTACCAAAGATCGAACTTAACGCTAGTCCATCAGCAGAAATTCCTGGGAATGAGAAACGTTTTGCTGTACTATTTTAATATCTTTATTTGATTATTTTATATTTAAAGAAATTGCATGTCAAAATACGAATTTGCATAAGAAGGTCGCATTTTGACGATACCCGCCAAATATGAGGATTAGTGCTTTTCCATGGGGACGAAAAATATTTCAAGGCTTCTAGTACGCCGGGCATGTGGTTAAAGTTCTTAATTTTGACCCCTGTCTACGAAACCCATTTCCGTTTAGTATTCACTGCGTTTGACTTGGTCTCATATATATATATATATATATATATATATATATATATATATATATATATATATTCAACGTAAAATTCAACAAGTTTAACTAAGTATTGTAGGACCTCCCACCAGTACTATCTAGCCAACGGTTTACCCATGATGCCGACCATGTAGAACTTCAAAATACCATAAATAAATCTAATTGATTCAAAATAAATTATGCACACATTAAATAACGTCAACACGTCTGTACAAAATAAAGATATAAGACGACAGTTAAACATCTTGAAAAAAAGCATTGATCAAATTTCAAAAAGGTGTACAGACAGTGGCCTATGGTCAGCAATAACAGGCGTAAATGAAGTAAACTGGCATGAAACTACTCGTGGACCATAACAACAACAGCTGTAAACATTATTGTGTACCAAATAAAATGGGTAGACAACTTTTTACCGCCCCCACACTCACCCCATATGCATAACACCAAAACATTTCGCCATTATTATATCCCCCATATGATATCCATGAAAAGATTATTCAAGTTAGGGAATAAAATGCAATATGTTGTGTGTTAGAATCAGTACACGGTCGACAACATTGTAAACAATCAAAACACTTCAAACACCTCCAAAATCCTCAATTTGTGGAGTGAATGTGCTCAACTTTGAGGGAAGTTGTCTCAATATATATGCATTAAGCAAGTATAAAGCCTAGACTATTCAAGCAATTCCATCTTAGAACCTTACCTGGCGCCCAAAGACCCTGGATTTTACCACACGTGTGTGTGTGTGTGTGCGCACGCGTGCGTGCGTGCGTGCATGCGTGCGTGTGCGATTATATATCTAATTGATATAGTGTTATGAAAATGTTGCTTGTGTAATCTTATATAGTGCAAATTATGAGTCCGATTAAACGCGTATTCTATTATATTATCATTGATAACCACCGTACCAACTAGAAAAGAACATTTTGAAGTTAACCAGATTTATGTTGTAATTTTTCTCTCTTCACTAGTTCGTCCAGCGGATCCTCATCCTCTTCATGCCACAGAAGTCGCAGCCCGATTACGTATTCCTGCGCCACGTCCACATGTCTCGCGTTCGGGTCTTCACCCTCATCCAGATTGTCTGCATGCTCTTCATGTGGTTCGTCAAGAGCGTCAAGATGATTTCAATTCTATTCCCCCTGTTGGTACGTTGTCCATCTATCTCCCAGTTATCCAGCTGTCCTGTGACCTGATATTGTGAGTGATTTAATATGGTTCCCCAAACCACAATCAACAACTCCTGCAATCAAATGAAATGATGTGGCTGCCCACCACGCTACTCGGTTTTCATTTCCTTGGTATAGTAACATAGTAATGTGCATAAATGCATGTTCCGTCTCGTTGTGATGGCACTGTTTTTTTTTGCAGTAGGTACATGTTGATTCCCAAACACCACCCGTCAACAAGAACACGTTTCATATTTGTTGCTCCATGGGTAATGGATACAAGCTAGTTAAACAATGTTAAGAACACAATATAGGCGTTGCGTAGGTTACCAGATGGACATGGGACTTAAGGGTACATCAAGCTAGCCAAATAATGCACACCAAAATGTGATAATTGCGGGACAACCTTACGAAGATATGACGAATTACACAAAATTCTATTCCCTCTATTCTATGAGACAGTAAAAACGAGTAGAGGTTATCTTCAGAAGATGCCAACAGGCAATAGTGAAAGCAACTGTAGACCTTAAATGTAGGCGTTAAATAACTAAAGTAACACTTACGGTATTGCGTTTCCTCTAAATTGTTTCCGTGTTCCTTTTGTAGCTTCTACTGCTGTGTTTCATCCGCAAAGGGATGGATTTCATATTCACGCAGCGAGAATTGTTCTGGCTCGACCATATCCTTCCTGAACAGAAACGACGCGATGCGGAAGACGAAGCGATACGGAAAGGCGTCGAAATACACTACGATATCAACGTACGTTTCTGAGCCTTCAGCCAGTCCGTGTAAGGTTGATGCGCAAAAGATCATTTCGCTAAACTGATCGCATACTTCGCAACCATTTTTCATCACAATCTACTTGATAAAGCTGTTTGATGCGTGTGCATTCAATGGTTATCTTATTTTCTTGGCAGTAAATTGAACCAGTTTTGGCTAGTTTTAATGCATGATTTCTTGACATAATATACAAGTCAAATGTTTCATAAAATACATTACCAAATATTCGGTGTTATGTTAGATAGTTTATACAATGTTCTAGTTTAGTCAGCAGTAGTATATATACAGCCTGTATGTAACATACATTGGCCTACCTTTGTTATACATTCAGGTAATGTCTGTTATAATTGAACGTATACATTATTTATAATAATTATTATAGTGACTCCTTTCTTCGATAACTGATAAGTGTAATTTGTTTGATACAGGAAACAATGCGTAAACTATATATTGCACTCGGTAACGTGGCAATTCATTAACATGTATGCAATGAGTACCGCCATACTGCATTGCTAAATGGCACTACTAGACTGCTTCGATACACACGGTGCAATAGGAGAGAACCAATAACGCAATCGCCGTAAAACCAGCCATATTTGTGTTTGACCAGTCTGACTCGAACAGCCATGTGAATCGAAACTCACAAGACCTCGACGATGATGAACGTTGTATAGTAGGTTGCACATGCTTGCCAGTTTGGCTTATGCGATGGCGATTTGCTGTTTGACTACTCTCCTCTGCCTTGCTTCCTCTGCGGATGCCTTTTCGTTTTACTTCATGAAATACCAACTGTGTTCTTTTTGCTGGTGACTTGAGAACTTCACCCAGGAGAGAGGACGGTTAGGTGGTACATGTGTACCGACAGTTTAAGAAGCAAAACCCGCTGAACTAACATCGCTGTTGATACTGATTCCTTCTACTGCTGCGTTCCACGCGGCCACCTTGGTTCAGTTCCGATGTTCAACCCATATTTCAGAGAGTATAATAAAAAGCAGGCGTTGACATTAAAGTTGTATATCCACTGGTCCGGGGACTCAGCAGATCTGAATAGTTATTGGCCCGCCGAAAAAGGTACTGACCCGAATTGTGTTATCAAATATACCTATATCGAGATGCTCATCGCTTTGAAAGAAGTCCTCCAAAATTCGCCAGAAGGGACACCATGCAGACGTCTCCTGAATTATCGTGTTTCATGTTTATTTACAAGATTAACTGTTGCGGCTATAAGAAAAAACCGCAAATTTAAATGAAGAATTTTAATCGTGTTGCCAGTCTGCTGTTAATGCAAAATCCGATGTGTCGTTAGCAAAATTACTCAATGTTTGCACACTTATTTATATAATCCATTCGATGGAAATACCCAAAATGCAAAATAATATATTTGCCCCCGTGAAAACAGCCAGTCTCCTGTCAGTGGTGTGCCTTTTCTACATACCACGTAATAACGTTAGGTTAATTTTATTTGTAAATACAGTGAAACAGATACATACAAATATAATGACAATGCCGTGAATGCTATTGTGTGAACTCGTACATTATAATAAAAACATATGTAATATTGACAATTGAGTCACTCATTGACACATTCCATTAATATTGTATGTTGCACACTTGTATTGAGACTAAAGTAGGCAGTGACGACGAATGCATGACGTTGACCTACAAGTTAATGTCTTGACAGGTACGGGTGACACCTGACACTTCAGCTGTCTGTCGTAAGCCTATCAAAAGCATTTCTGTGTTTTAGTTGCGCCTGAGGCTCAACACATAAGCAGGATTAGCCGTACAGGATAGCGTGATAAATTTGCATTTGAACGCCAATGCCGCGTGCTCTGTTTAACGACAGACTAAATTAGGTGTCGCCGCTGGAGTACGACAATGTGACTGCTGTCTAAAATCCTTGCTCTCGTTTCTCCAAGACTGTATTACAAAATCCACCGCTGAAGCCATGGTCTTTTGCAAAGCTGTCAACCCCTTGCCAAATATACCGTATTGTCTTTATATCTGTCCATTACGGAATGTGCAGTAGCGTTTTATCTGCCAGAAAACAGTGAGTTACTTATGCTAATTATCGCCTGCAATCCATAGTCAATGTGCAACAAGGTCGCTTACCGTGTGGATACTTAATTACCCCAAACCATTCGTCAGTCACTCGAACGGGCACACAATATACTAGTTCAACAGTTCATATACGGCTATATATTAATAGTAGACACTATCGTTCTTTAATTAGTTTCAGACAAAATGTAAGGAAACAAACGTTGATTGAAACACCAAATAAAACAAGGTGTTAGGGTTATTATTCTATGAAGAGATGGGTCACGGAAACGGTGATGGTGGTCAGTCGTATTGAAACCAATGTCGTCGAGCCAGTACAATTTGAAAACTGGTGGCCTGAATTGATCTTCAAAAATCACGTCGGTCCATCGGACCAGTACCAATGTCGAGCCCTGGATTTCAAACGTTATAACTGTTTTTATATAGATTTAAACAAGGTACCCTCCATGTCTTCAACGTTTATTGTATTATTTTATACTGCCTTTAGCACAGGGCTCCATCAACGAGGAGGGGAACAGGACCGCCGTAATAATGATAGTAGTGGCGCAATGGCGGCGCAATGGCTAGAGCTTCGGACTCTCGACTAAGAGATCCCGGGTTCGAATCCTGAGTTGCCATGTCAAACCTTGTGCAAGTTATTTAACTTTACATTGCTCCAGTTCACGCAACTCACTATAGACAGTGACGGATATTCGTGTACAAGTAGTCTTAGGGTATTAATTTCAGCTTGGTTGGACAAGGAGCCGAGGCGGTGTACCATTGAATAGGTCTGTCAGGGAGTAAAGTGTAAAGCGATTTGAGCAATCCTGATGATTGGATAATGCGCTACTTAAGAACTAACTTTTATAGTCGTTGCAGCACAAGCGGACTTTGGTACTAATCATACACCGTTAATATGTGTGACTGAAAAGAGCGAGGGTCCATCTGCGGATTTTCGTCTGTGAATGAGTCGACAACGTACGCTGTGTATAAATAAATAAATAAATAAATAAAGGGTCACGGTTATCCACTGCATGCTTGTTCTATAATAGAAAGCATAGAACAGAGTGTTGTTTCTATGTTCACAAATACCCACGAACACGTGTCGTTGTTTAGGGAGATCGGGACGACGAGGAAACTCCCCCGGAGGGAGACGAATGGGACGCTCTCACGGATAAGAGAGATTATGGGGTGGGACGCAAACACAGGTAGGTAAAACATCCACGGTCGGAAACCCTCCCGTTCCCACCACTTGTGTTTATTCCCAACGCTACGACGATTGGCGAACTGGTGGCAATATACCTAAGTTACGTTTGTATCAACTTTATTCCGTTTTGGTGATAGTCTGTGGCAGCTAAGATGTTCAGTGAACGTGCATGTGTATATGTATACTAATTTGATCGCAGTCGATTACTACTAAAGATATAGTGTGGTATAATTATAATGCTTGACTTACACGTAAGACTGGTACCGATGTCTATCATTGTTATTTCCTGAGTTGTAAAGTCAATAAAGTGGAGCGCATTTTCGCAGCTTAGTTAATTATTTTACCCTACCGAGAACCACGTGTATTCAAATATGTAACCCGTCTTGATATTGTAACACACGACTGCATATATTGGAGAGTACAAAGCTAGAGAACAAACGTGTTAAAGTAATCGAAACATAGCTTCACTTTGATAGATGTTGTGCGAACAACCTTTGCGAACTATCGACTGCTATTGCAGAAGCAGACCTGTTATATACCTTTCCTCCTAAGCTCAATTACCCCGAGTCGAAAATCAATTAATAAGTTGTCCGATGGAATCACCAAAACTGAATGATATGTTAGCACAAACGAATCGCTGGGGATACTTGATAGGTGAAACTACTGCGAGTGTGATACGTAAGGAGGTTTAACTGATGACGTTGGTTTGGTTGTCATTCAGGCCCCGGCAGCGGTCGAAGGACGTGATCAAGCGCTACCAGAAGTCGAAGCCGTCGCACATCCCGCCAGACACGATCGCGGAGGAGGACGAGACCGCAGACACGCCACGCTTCGTCGAGTCCTTCCGAGAGCGCCAGTTCTCGCTCTAGGCTCAACGTCTCACAGTGTCTCGTGAACTCTCGCACAAAACTCACACAAGACATGTGGCGACCCCGACGCCTGATCGTCCCGTGTGCTGCTTCCGGTGCGGTGTGTTCGACACGCTATGATGTTCACGTGATTTGCACGTGATTTGCACATGATATGAAATGGTTGGAACACAACGTGTACGCGTCTGTGAACGCCGTGCGTCAATTAACTTATGATACGTTACGACTGGAATTAAATGAAACCACTGGCACTGGCACTAGTGCGTGGACGCGTGGAGTTCGCAGCACCGAATGTATTGCGCAGATAGGACCTATGTACAAAAACCTACGACAATCACACTTCGTTTTGTGAAAGGCTATTATGTAATATATCATGGTATGTGATTGGTTTCTTCTGTTAAATAATATGTAGACTATTTTTATGTGATCTTGATGTTATTTATGACCAACACCTGAGTAAGAGTCAATGTGCCAAATTGAATACTATTACCTGAGACATATTGGGAGGATCCAACGATATATCACGCTAGATGCAACGGAGACACTTGTCCATGCCTTGGTGACACCGAGACTAGATTACTTTAACTCTCTACTGCACGGCCTCTCCGCGAATCACATTCCGAAAATGCAACGTCTACAGAATGCATACGCGCATAGGTCGCCACTTACGTCACGTCACTCCTGTTCTAAAGTAACTTCACTAGCTTCCGGTCCGCACGTTTTGACTCACCAGGCAGGTTCCGCAACAGCGCATTTGTCGACCAATGAGTGACAAGTATATATCCACGTGGACAGCCTCTGTTTACACGATACACGTGACAATGTTTCCACGTGGTTCTGCGTGTGTTTATATTGTACACGTATTGGATAGATGTCAGCAAAATTACCTGCATGACCATGACTAAATGATAGTCAGATTGACAAATATGGTTGATTTGTAACATATATACATTCATGACTGTAGTAGTTTTATCGTACGTAATTGAATATTTCAGGAGTTATGAATTTGAAAACATTTCTGGCACCGCATTAATGTTGAATTATAAGCCAAAGGCACAGTCATGATGCTCTGTTAAAGCAAACGATGGCTAACGTTCTAGATTTTGTTGTTGCTGGCATCACTATTATTATCAAATATCCACACATTGATGTCATTATATGTGCTGGTGTACTTTGTGTGCGTGCGTGCGTGCGTGCGTGCGTGCGTGCATGTGTAAAACATCGTGCCAAAAACTTGGCGAAATTGACTTGTGCAGGATAATTTTAAAGTAAAATGTTTTGTATTAATCATGAATATATGTCACAAATCAACCATAATATTTTTGGTTAATCTGACCATTATTTAGTCATGGTCAGGTCATTTTGATGACCTGTAGCCAACACGTGTACATTATAAACACAAGCAGAACCACGTGGAAACATTGCCACGTGTACCGTGTAAAAAGAGGCTGCCCACGTGGACACATGCTCGTTACTCATTTGTCGAAAGATGCCCTGTTGCGGAACGTACCTGGTGAGTCAAAACGTGCTTCCGGTCCATCGCCGAATGCTATAGAAGATTCTTGTCATCTAGTAGTTCAATGGTCCCCTCTCCATTTACACGCCTACATGCCCTTTACACTCAAAATCAACCACCCAATTGACCGTGCTACGAATCCTAACTGTAATGCATGGAGATCGATTTTTTACCACAAAGTAGCGGGGAATCTGTGGAACAGTTTCCCTGTCAACATAAAAATCAGTGACAGTTGCACCAAGTTTCAAAGGAACCTAAAGACCTTCCTGCTCCGACGGCAATCTGTACGCTGTGGACAACAACAAAACGATATATGTAACGGTTTTAATGTCATTCTGTGTTTATTCCTACTTGTCTACGTTGTTTACACGAATGCACATTTTATCAGTCATCTGACAATTTTAATCCGACCTCATTTTTTCCGTTTGGCTATTATTATCATCAATTTAATGGTTCTTTGTGTAATATATTACTTAAATTATTTATTGCACATATATACGTTTATACGTTTTAGGTTTATTACTCTCTCTCTCTCTCTCTCTCTCTCCCTCCCTCCCTCTCTCTCTCTCTCTCTCTCTCTCTCTCTCTCTCTCTCTCTCTCTCTGTCTCACTCTATCTCTCTCTCTTCCTATATATATATATATATATATTGTATTTTAATTGTTTAATTCAATATACGATTGTGTGTTGTATTGTAAAGAGCCATAGAGCACTGTTTTATTTTGGCCCTATATAAATATCGTATTTTATTATTATTATTAGTTTATGCTTAGTTAGATTGTCGCTGATATGTTGTTGTATGGAGTAAATCTGGTAGCCCAACGTTCGACGTACATCCCAAATCGTAATGTTGAACTATCTCAGCTTGGAATGACACTATGCCACGGCTGCATGTTCTTAGAGTATCATATGCTTTGCTTGTCATGCATTCCAATCTACAATCAAGTGGAACTTTTATTGATAATAACTTCAAGCAGGCATTTCATTTGTCTGTTATTCATAATAAAAACTGTACACATAATTACCTGTAAAATAGCGATGCTTTTCACTCACGTTAAAATGGCGAACTCACGTCTTGCGTCATTTTATTTCCCGAAATGCAGTCACACCGTTGCCCGGATGTGTGATAACCATTGACGGTGTCTTGGAGACGTCCGGTTTTATAACAAGTTCATTGTGAACTTGTGCAAGTTGTGTTTATCTTGCTAATTGTTTTGTATCTTTGGTGACTATCGCTCAACAAACTGCGTTTTGTTTCTGATTATTTTGAAATAACATATAATAGCGTACACGAAATTTTTATTAACATATTTTACACTGAAACATAGCGTAGAATGACATAAATAGGCCCGTGTGTTTATGTGTTAACTGTTGAAAAAGGTCAGATTATGTATATATATATATATATTACCGATACAAAATAAAAGAAACAGCACTGGTATTTGATTTTTCTTTTATAATTAATCGAAAATAAATGATGGGATATCGATGATTTTGCTTACACAGCAAAAGCCTGTCGCATTATATTTATCGATACTGTAATTATAATTTTACACAAAGCATTTATTCCATCATTCAACTTAACATTACTAATTTTAGCCACTAGGATAATTAAGTTGCTGCACAAACCCAACCTAGATTTGTACACGCGCTACAAGAAGAGGTCAAGTAACTTTTGTGGTTGTGCTTTCGGCTGACGATTAGTCCTTCTTGGTATTAACAGTTGCCGAAATGTATTTGTAAATTGTGTGTGATTTAATTTCACTGGAGTGTGTTGTGTGCGTGTATTATAGGTTTTGAGCGTGTGTTGTATGCGCATTGACATTGCACGTTCTTTGTAGTTTGTTTACATACACAAAACCATACACGTAGATGTGTATTCAATGTCAAACACCTCAGAACGAAGACCAAGACTACTTGGGTACTGATGACAGTGCATTGGTTACCCACTCTGCTGAAGAGATGAAAAAAGTACGTAGTGGATGCTTTCTCCGATGCGTAAAAGAAGTTTGGCTTGAAGATTAACATCAAGAAGACCGAGGTGCTGTACCAACCCAACTCTACAAGAACCCGAGATGAGGATATCATGGTTGGTGGAAACAAGCTGAACTCTGTTCTAGAATTCACCTACCTCGGAAGCACTACAAGTAATGGATGCATTGACGATGAAATACAGAGGAGGATGGCCAAGGCTAGTCCGTCTTTCGGCCGACTACCCTAGAGACTGGAACAACCACCATGTGTCCATGCGGGTTAAAGGCAGGATATACCGTGCAATCGTGCTGTCCACCCTCCCATATGCAGCCGAGGCCTGGACAGTGTACACATAACAGGTGAAAAAGCTGCATGCCTTCATGATGCGACATCTGCGTTCGATCATGAGGATAACCTGGATGAACAAAGTAACAAACAAGGAAATACTCGAACGGACAGGGCTGTCATCTATGGAAGATCTTCTGATCAGAAAGAATCTCCGGTGGACTGGACACCTCATGAGGATGTCACCAGACAGGCTACCAAAGCAAATTCTCTAATCTCAACTGTTTTCTGGTCACAGAAAGAGATGGCACCATCGTCTCCGGTTCAAGGATACCATCAAGAAAAACCTGAAGCTGAGAGACATAAAGACCGACTCATGGACATCACTCTCACAGCAGAGAGATAAATGGAGAGCAATAGTCAAATAATGGAAGCAGTCTTTGTCGCATCGCGACCGACAGCATGATGATGATGAGGTGTGTATAATTGTGTATGTACCTTAACGAAATTCGATATTTCACAAACAATGTCAATTCCACGTCGTAGGGATATTTACCACATAACTTTGGCTGATGGCTTTACTCACTTGACATTTTAATTGGGTTCACTAATTATGAATGTTATCTGTATGACGTGGACGGCACAAGGTGTTCCTTCAAGTAATCAGTATGATTATGAATGTCCATGCCTATTCACATCTTATCATACCATGTTGGATCAGCCGTCAAGCTATTTATTTACACTAGATGGTTTAAAGCTAAAATAGTACATCATATACTATGATAAGTGACATACATACATCTAATTTCTTGTCACTTCTAGTTATATTTTCATGACAATAAAACAAACGTGTGACGCATTTATTGGTTTCAAAGCAACGTGACACTCATCCCAAACCATGAAAATCACCAACATGTATAGGTCATGTCCGCCTCTAGTAGTATATAATATACTATATTTAGGCCCACCACACAGGTAAGTTTCCGTGTAAATATTGCACGATGCATTGTGCAAAAACAAGCTGAACATTGTAGTAAATTTACCCTTGAAATACAACTATCTTTTTTACCTCTTAACAGAATATTGCACACCATGCAGTTCATCAAATTCTACTACCAGTTGTCTATGGTTCCTCCACCAAAACCATCCACATTTTGATTAACAATTTTCACTCATTTATACGTGGTACTTCGCACGTCAGGCAAGAGAGACAGACACGTGACTGTATATGTCTGCAAGCACTTAAATTAAGCTTACGTTTGATTTGATACCAAGAACGTTCATGTCTAATATTCAATAACATATTTAGTTAATGTAATGCATGTTTTTTTTTTACTTCTGCAATGAGAAACAACAAATTTTTACATTTTGTTTTGAAGACCAACAATCACCTGTAAAAGATTAACAACTGGTACTGTCAGATAAACAACAAGTACCCTGGGTACTCTCATCAATAGAAATGATGTAGTTATCTCACATAATTATGTACATCTGATATGTAAAACATGCATGCACTAATAGCTGTAGCCAGTTTATATTTCATATGTCATTTATACACAATTTCTGCTTTTAATACAAATATGCAGCCACACAGAGAAGACAGTAACAGTATGTAGCCAGTTGTAAACTTGGACACATCCATATCCTCATAATCAGAACCATTTTCAGGAGTACAGTACAAAAACTGATGGCTTGATGGCATACGTGTGGTGTCAAAACGTCTAACCAAAGACAACTGTTTCAGTTTTCTAGCATGTACCAATATATTTCAGGTAATGGTTTTGTCAAATTAACCACAATACTGTGGATTTCCAACAATGATAAACCTCACTATTTAACAATATCAATTGGAAAACAAGAAATGTGCCACTGCAAAGTTGAAGAGAACATGCAGTATGCATTTTGCCACCACATGTGGTGACATTTGCATATCTGACATGTAAGTGATATAAAAAGAGTAAGCTATTTGTATGGAAGATGTTTTATCCAAATGATATACTATAAATACTAAGAGAATTGGAGTCCCAGTAACCTAATTGAAAATCCATACGCAGTTCTGTAACGTTCAGCTAGAAACAACATAAATTAATATATCTTTGTTCCCAAGACACCAAAATAAACATCAACAAACTACCTATCCATCCACCAACAAACATTAAACGGAACCGTGGCTTGACCAGGTTGACTTAGCTCAACTCAAGACGTAACAGACAGACTCATTAAATGCAGCAATGTTGTAAGAGCACTGCTAAACTAACCGAGTTGTCATATAAGAACACAAAATGTTATGTTCAAAATGGGCATCATGACAGAAATCGGATTACACCTTCACTTTTAATCAAATGATTCCAAATGACTGAAGGGTAATGGCAAACAACATGCAGCATGAATATAAAAATACTGGAGAGAATCTGCATTCTGTCACATTTTAAGATTTCTGCATTTTTAAAGCTGATTTCAATTAGCCAGATTTAAGCTCTAGCAGCTGAATTCTAATCTTTGGTTTCAGTTAGTCTGTCTCTGACGTTTACCAACAGAATCAGGCATGAGGTCAGTTACAAAATGTAATTAATCGTAACCACTTACGGCTAATTTACAATAATTGTAACAGGTGGTTTGATATGTAATTGTAGTTAAACCTAAAGTTAATGAATAACTTTCTAGAAGTATATATCATGTGTTTGTTAATATCAATGACAACTCATTCCAAACTAGTGTCATACCTTTCACACAAAAATGCTATATACCGGTATGTAACATTTCATAAACACGTCAAACATTTCAATCAAATTTTTCTTTTTTATCAAAACTATTAACTATTAAGTTGAACCAACTTCAACATTTTGGCTACCATCTAATCGAACAATTAAATTATTGACGATGGCTACTGATGCTAACTGAAACAAACATTTAAATATGTAAAACTGTATTGTTGAGTTAGAAGAATGTAATTTAATTTATTCTCCAAACTTGGTGAATATTTTGCCATGGTCAATCTATGGCATAACATTGGACAATTTGACCAGGTGTATGTGTTAATTGGATGGATGTAATCTATAGATGCGTGAACAAATGTGATTACAGTGGCACATATGCTATTACATGGCACTGTAGAATACATGTGACTGCCTAGCTATATCTAAATGATTAGGCTGATATCTGACCTGCCCCAGCAAAGTGGATATTAACTCGCAAGCGTGTGAAACTGAGTGTTACACGTTTTCAGATCCCACAGATCATGAGCTTTCAAATGAAAATAAAAAGTTACACTTTGTAAAATATTTAAATATAACATGGGGCTATATTTCAAATGTTATTATGCTGGAGTTATTCACAGCTGTATACAGATAAATTTAATTATAGGATCAAAGAATTGATAACATGACATGGACAGCTGTCATGTACAGAATACACCTATAGACTTAACATCCATTTCACCGTGGCTGCTCAGGTACACATATAACCACGTCTATGGTTGAACACAAGAGGGTGATGGCAGGTGAGGACCTAGACAACCAGTCACAGGTGTCTCTACTCGTATTTGGTGATCCACTTTGACGGCTGCTCACACGTGGCCTTGCCAGTGCCACAGAAGCAGTTGTAGGTGGACTCGGGGGAGAAGCCGAGGATCTCTCTCTCCTCGTGGAGACGGAAGGAGAACGTGGAGTAGGCCGTCCCCATGAAGTACCTGTGGCACAACGGTCACACATGGCTGGGTTTGTGGTCACACATGGCTGGGTTTGTGGTCACACATGGCTGGGTGTTTAGCACAGCAGTCACACATGGCTGGGTTTGTGGTCACACATGGCTGGGTGTTTACTGTTTATTCAAATTTTTAACTGTATGTAGTGTATGCAATTTTTTATTAATCCTGTTAACATATTTATTTTAAATAATTCTATAGCTACATGCATAACAAATATGTCTGATTAATAGTTTATAACCCTAGCAATATATTGAAAAAAGTTACTTTGCATGTCCAGAGTTTATAGTCTGAGCTCCACTTATCCTATCCGTATAAGGCATGATCATGAATATTTAATTCAGTTCACCAGACCTTGGTTTTATCCGACAAGTTCACTGTATTTAAACTCAACAGTCAAGGCATGGTTGAGTTCTCATGCATAAGATTCATTATATTCGGGTTGCATAAATAATTACCCACATGGCACAAGTGAATCACATACACAGTTATGTATTGGCTAGTTGCACAGATACCAACGAAGTTATACACTGATTTTCAAGACAAAAGAAGCAGAGAGAGTACTTATGTTATCATGTTTTTTTTATATAGTAGACCTCAAATGCATATAATCTTCAAATAATCAAGAATCCCTTTAAGTTACACACATATGTCACACACCACAACTCACTCACTCACTCACTCACTCACTCACTCACTCACTCACTCACTCACTCACTCACTCACTCACTCACTCACTCACTCACTCACTCACTCACTCACTCACTCACCCACTCACCCACCCACCCACCCATTCACACACTCACTCACTCACTCACCCACCCACTCACTCACTCACTCACCCACCCACTCACACACACCATATACTCACTCACTCACTCACTCACTCACTCACTCACTCACTCGCCCACCCACTCACCCACTCACACACACCACACACACACACCATATACTCACTCACTCACTCACTCACTCACTCACTCACTCACTCACTCACTCACTCACTCACTCACTCACTCACTCACTCACACACACACACACACACACACACACACACACACACGTCAGTTCAATCGTAATCAGTTTGTTACAGGCAGAAGAAGTCACCTTGCATGGGCACAGATCCACTGTTCAATGATGGCAATTCCTCCGTCCTTGAACTCGTCCAAGGCTTCCTTGGTCCTCTCAAACCTGGTCACTGTCACCCCCTTCAACTCCTGCCGCAACTCATCCAGCTCTGAAACACGTCTCATTCGTCTCAACCCAGCAGTAGGGAACTACAATTATGCGTCGCAGCCTATTTAAACAATATGTTTAACCAGACAACAGTGACAAATGCCTGAAATGTTTTAACATAATTATATGACACAATTTATTGAAACTATCCACCATGCATTTGCGAACATCGTGTATACAATATTCTCTTTCCATAATTGTTTAGGTTTAGTATATTTTTCTGTACATTTAAACTCATATTCAATGGGATTAAAATGAATACACATTAAAGGTGTGTAATGATGAAAGAATGTTTGTTATTGTTGTTCGAAATTTAAGTGCATTCTATTATTAGGTGCGCGTTTTCTTCTTCAGTCCAAAAATACCTGATATGAATGAAAGTGAGGGGGCCAGCTCTTAGGTTTTATGTTTTTCATTTAATATTATGGTCTTAAGACTACGTTTGATAAGTTTGTTTTTAGTTACCGCCTTAAACTTGGAACAATGTTCGCAATTTAAAGATTCCGCCTGCAACACATTAAAGGGGCACTGTATGGGACTGAACCTTCCACTCGTAATGGCAAAATTTGGCCGACCCGCGAGAGGCAGCACCGTCAGTACCTAAAAATATCTTGTCGACAAAACTGCGACAACTGAGAAGACAAGCGTGCCGCGTGATAACTGTTGTTGCTATTTTTAACTCACGGCTTTTAAAAGTGATCCTGGACAGTGCAGTTGTGGAAACATCTGTAATAGATTGGAAATGAGAGACTGTGTCCGTGTTTGATTCAAACGTCAACAAGATATTTTTAGGTACTGACGGTGCTGCCTCCTCGCGGGTCAGCCAAATTTGGCCGTTACAAGTGGAAGGTTAAATACCATACAGTGCCCCTTTAAAACAGTAAACAAAACAAAAATTGTTTGGCAATAATGCCAAGGCAAGCAGAGTTAACCACAATACCCTTTGATGTTATCTTTCCCACATTCTAACATACTTTATAAATCAATGCTGGCCAATTCTGGGAAGAGGAGCTGGCACCCTCCCTGCAACTGACCACCAAGTGAAACTGAGCCTGGCAGTAGGTACTGTACCGTCATCTGGTGCGTCAGTGGAGATGTATACAACGTCAAGTTGATTTGTCTTCAGGGCCTTTTTGATCTGCTTGGCGGCATGCGGGATACTGGGCACGTTCTCTTTGTGTGCGTACTTGTAGTCTAGTCTGCGCAGGTGGACTGCCATGTACGGGCCACCTACAGCGGTCCCACGCTCCCTCTACAACAGACACAGGGCATGGATGTAGACGACGACTAGGGCATGGCATACCGACCATGGCTAGGGGTAGGGGATGGCATACAAACCAAAACTAGGGCATGACACACACACGCACACACACACACACACCAACTATTGCAAGGTTGACAAATAACAGATAGGGCATGGACCAGAGCTAGGGCATGATGTACAGATCACAGCTAGGGTACGGTTCACACATAACAAATAGGGCATGGAATACAGACCGTAGCTAGGGCATGGCAGTGCGTTTTTTATTTAGGCTGAAACATGAGTTGGTATTTTGTAAATTTATAATTAGGAACTGCTGTTGAATTTAATTCAACATAAAGTACATTTTATAATAAGTTGTATACAAACACAGTTATATTTTTAACTACTATAAAGAGTGGAACAATAAAAATATATTTAAGTACGACCGAACCCAATATGATGAAGGAAAATTTACCATGTTATCATGTTTATAGCATTTGCAGGTGTTAAGAAAGAAATAATGGTATGCAGGTATTGCAATGCAGGTATTGCAATACCTCAGGGAGTTTGACGCCCCTGCCATGCAGAGCTGTAAACCACTGCCTTGTGGTACAGGTTCTTATCAGAACCGAAGGCTAAGGGAGCAAACCCTAAACAGAAAACCATGTCACTGTGGCAGCATCAAGGGCGGTTGATGTATGGAACTCCCAACATCTCTCGACCAGCCACTGCAGGGACAAATAGTTTGCGCCTGTCTTGACATGTTCTTGCCGGTGTGAGACCTCTATTTGTTCCCCGAGAGAGTGTCGCTAGTAACTTGCAAAAGCCAGCGGCACTTCAACAATTTTTGCTAGCAGCTTCCATGAAATGTACAACTGCACGAAACATGA
The DNA here is from genome assembly GCA_964017155.1 of Oasisia sp. SBJ-2009. NCBI lineage: Eukaryota > Metazoa > Annelida > Polychaeta > Sabellida > Siboglinidae > Oasisia > Oasisia sp. SBJ-2009. Next base: position 54,947,725 of record OZ024855.1, on the reverse strand, counting down.
TACCGGATCGGCCGTCGCCCGGGTTACCAAGGACCGCGCTGCTCGACCTCATCTTCCATCGACAGTGAAAAATCAGCTAGGAAGACGAAGACAAAGAAGACAACTACTGACAATTGGACAATGGAACGTCAGGACTCTCCTCGACCGAGAAGGAGCTAACCGACCAGAAAGACGTACGGCACTAGTAGCAATGGAACTTGCCAAATACAACATCGACATCGCCGCCCTATGTGAAACAAGGTTCTCAGAGTCTGGTAGTCTCGACGACTTGGAATACTCTTTCTTCTGGAGTGGCAAACCCGAAGGAGAAAGAAGGGAGGCCGGAGTGGGCTTTGCTATCAAAAAGGATATCGTCACAAAGCTGACAGAAATGCCACGGCCAGTAAGTGACAGAATAATGATGATGAGACTACCTCTGAGCAAGGACAACTTTGCTACAATTATCAGCGTGTATGCTCCGACAATGACAAACCCAGACGAAAACAAGGAGGCCTTCTACAACCAGCTGGCAAGTGTGCTCAGTGGCATCCCTCGTACAGATAAGCTACTGCTGATAGGAGACTTCAATGCGAGGATAGGAAGAGAGAATGACAAGTGGCCCTTGGTCATGGGCAAACATGGGATTGGGAAATGCAACTCCAATGGCGAGCTTCTACTGGCTCTGTGTTCTGAGTTCGAGCTGATAGTGACGAACACCATGTTCAAGCAGAAGGATGAACACAAGACCACCTGGATGCATCCTCGTTCGAAACACTGGCATATGATCGACTTCATCATCACGAGGTGTCGGGATAAGATGGACATCCACAGTACCCGAGCCATGCGTGGAGCAAACTGTTGGACCGATCACCAGATGCTGAGGTCAAAAGTGGCTTTCAGAATACGACAAAAGCACAGCAGGCAAGGAACAAGTAAGCCGACCAAGCTCAACACAGCAAAACTAAGTACCACCAGCCATAGGGAGAGTTTTGAGCAGGAGATGGACAGTGCTCTCGCCCAATGGGAGGAGAAGGAAAACTCAACACCAGACGAGAAATGGGCTGCTCTGCAGCAGGTCGTGTACAACACAGCCAAGACATATCTTGGCAAGCCAGACAGAAAACACCAGGACTGGTTCGACCCCAAAGACCAGGAGCTACAAACTCTTATGAGCAGAAGAGACCAAGCCCACCAGAGAGTGGTGCAAACCAGGAGCACTAGATCCACCACTGCAGCATATAAAGACGCCTGCAGACTGCTACAAAAACACACCCGTGCACTGAAGTCAGACTGGTGGGAAAGGAAGGCAGTGGAGCTGCAGAGAGCTGCTGACAGTAACAACATGAAGGGCTTCTACAGTGGACTGAAGGAAGTGTGGGGACCCAAAAAGAAGGGACCTGTTCAACTGAAATCAGCAGATGGAATGGAGACCTTCTCTGACAGCAAGAGAGTTGTGGCAAGATGGAGTGAACACTTCCAGAAGCTACTCAACGTCCCTGGAGACATAGATCACGAAGCTTTGGAAAACATCCCGCAGCGCATTATCAAGACAAGCCTAGATGAGATTCCAACTATGGATGAGATGACTAAAGCAATCGCCGGCCTGAAAGATGGCAAAGCACCTGGAGGAGATGGAATTCCTGCAGAAGTATGGAAACACGGAGGAGACAATCTGTTCAGCAGATTGCACCAACTAATCACCAATGCCTGGGAGGTGGGTTCTGTACCACAAGCATGGAAGGATGCCAGCATTGTAACCATCTACAAGAAAGGTGATCGAACAGACTGTGGGAACTATAGAGGAATCTCTCTTCTTTCCATAGCAGGCAAGATCTTCGCCAGGATCCTACTCAACAGACTATCTACCCACATAACACCAGAGGTAGTTCCAGAGACTCAATGTGGCTTCAGAGGTAACCGGAGCACCGTGGATATGATATTTTGTCTCCGACAACTACAAGAAAAGTGCATTGAGCAGGACCGACCACTGTACATGGTATTTGTCGACTTCAGTAAGGCGTTCGATACAGTTGGGAGGACCGGGCTATGGCAGCTACTGAGAAAATATGGATGCCCAGAGAAGTTCACAACAATGATCGAGGCACTACATACCGGAATGATGGCGAATGTTAGTGTTGGAGGGGAAGTCTCGGAATCGTTCAGTGTCACAAATGGGGTCAAGCAAGGATGTGTACTGGCCCCCACGCTGTTCTCCATCTTCCTATCAGCAATGCTCGATGATGCTTTCCGAGACATGGGGGATGGCGTCTACATACAGTCCAGACAGAGCGCTGACCTATTCAACGTCGCACACTTCAGAGCGAAGACCAAGACTACTCGGATACTGATGAGAGAGCTGCTATTCGCAGATGACAGTGCACTGGTTGCACACTCTGCTGAAGAGATGCAGAATATAGTGGATGCTTTCTCCAATGCGTCAAAGAAGTTTGGCCTGAAGATTAACATCAAGAAGACCGAGGTGCTGTACCAACCCAACTCTACAAGAACCCGAGAGGAGGATATCATGGTTGATGGAAACAAGTTGAACTCTGTTCTGGAATTCACCTACCTCGGAAGCACTATATCAAGTGATGGATGTATTGACGATGAAATACAGAGGAGGATGGCCAAGGCTAGTGCATCTTTTGGCCGACTACGCCAGAGACTCTGGAACAACCACCATGTGTCCATGCGGGTTAAAGGCAAGATATACCGTGCAATCGTGCTGTCCACCCTCCTATACGGAGCCGAGGCCTGGACAGTGTACAGACGACAGGTGAAAAAGCTGCATGCCTTCATGATGCGACATCTGCGATCGATCATGAGGATAACCTGGATGGACAAAGTGACAAACAAGGAAATACTCGAACGGACAGGGCTACCATCTATGGAAGATCTTCTGATCAGAAAGAATCTCCGGTGGACTGGACACCTCATGAGGATGTCACCAGACAGGCTACCAAAGCAGGTTCTCTACTCCCAACTGTCTTCTGGTCAGAGAAAGAGAGGGCGCCCTCGTCTCCGGTTCAAGGATACCATCAAGAGAAACCTGAAGCTGAGAGACATAAAGATCGACTCCTGGACATCACTCTCACAGCAGAGAGATAAATGGAGAGCAACAGTCAAGTGATGGAAGCAGTCTTTGTCGCTTCGCGACCGACAGCATGATGATGATGAGGTGTTAAGAAATAATAGTGTTTATACGACAGTATTTATAAACAGCAATCTCGCAGAACGACACCTGAATAATATGAACGTCTTGCCCAATAAATGAATGCAAATTAACAATGGTCCATCATTACTAGTATTTCTACTTCACCAGTTTATACATTTGCTGGACAACCAACCATGGCGCCATCTGGGGTTGAGAGGCAACAATAGTCTAAACAACTACTTTTATATACCCGGTAATTATTCATTTTCAAGCGTATCATTTGGTAGGTGAGTAGCCAAAGTAAGCCAATGAACACAGAGAGAAGCCAGTGGACCTAAGCACATTGGCAGAGATGCACTTACAATGACCCATAGTTAGCCTATTGGTACACAGATGAACTGACACTGTTTGTGCTTGGTTTGCCAATGTATGGTTGCCCAGCAAGAATAGTCGTTTTTAATAGCCTAATAACGGTGCATCGGTACATTAGACTTTGTATTTATTTAACCTGAGTAGACTTGACCACTGTCCATCTCCTCTACTAATCCCCGCACGCCAGCGGTCACTGCGCAGTGATACTGTCACCGACAACCTTTGGAGTGACCGATGAAGTTATACCAACTGACTTCACCACTAGCTACTGCACCACCCACTGGAACAGCGGAAACACCCGCCTCAATGTGAACACAGGTGGGAATCCACATATAATGACCCATTCACACCCTAAACATTGCATGTCACACGATCAGTGTGTGGCTGAAATCACCCAAAATTACATCACATAAGTGGAGGCCGACCTCACTCCTCATGGAGGATTTTGTTGATGTTAAGAGATGAGTTTTCAGCGCGATGTGCCCGGGGTAGAGTGAAGGCTGGTACTGATGTGATCAGCTGCAGTGACCCCTGACACGAGGGTGTCTCTACTGGGAAGGAAGGCTCAGTACCCTCATTGTGCGCCAGTCGGGGTCCAAGAATGTCTGGTCAGTCTCGTCGGTAGAATTCAGCTTCTCCTGGCGGAACTTGTTACCAACGTCCCGCAGACGTTTGGCAAACCTCATGCTTCTACGAGCCTGAAACAGCCATTGGTGAACTTACATCAGTCACTTATTACCATCAGAGCAATGTGTAAAATATTATTAATAAATTACAGAACAATCGATAGGATTTATTTAATACATTTCTTGTTACATGAATATATATATATATATATATATATATATATAATATAGATATATATATATATACATATATATATATAATATATATATATACACTGCTGTATATATATATAAATATATATATATATATATATACATTTTCATCCTTCTTCTATTCAAATCTTCATTAGCATAAATGACAACCAATTTTGATTATGCCATTATATACATCATATGTAATAAACTAACTAATATGTTAAGGTTCTCTTGGTGAAGTCACATTCTTAAAAGGGATGTTGAATGTGAAAAATATATATATATATATATATATATATATATATATATATTTAATACATAAGACACTCATAAATGTATTTTCAATCTGGAATATTACTGAACATAACAGATAAGAGAGAGTAACATCACTACTTATATATAATCACATTGTTTCACAGTAAATAAACATCACTGAAGTGACATCGTCTTGTAACATTAATGCACGCCTTCAATGCAGTTAATCATTGTTAATTTCTCAAACAAAAACATGTATAAAATACCATCTACGTATGACAGATAACAAGATACATGTATAAGTGATCACAAGGTATAGCCACATCAACAAAACAATTACAATTATGTCCATGTATTTTTAGGAAAACATGCTGTTATGTACTACCATGCTCATACATGTAATATTCGGTTTAGCAACTGGCACTAGACACTACGAGAGGTAGAAGGCAGTAGACGAGGCAGGCCTAGGGTACAGGGGCCGGGTAGATACATACAGCGACGGCGGGACAGATCTCACTAACATGCATACAAGTTCACGAGGCGAGGCACAAATAGCACTTTGTTCACATACCCCGCAGTTCTAATACCAGCAAATGTAGTAAGATATACATCACAAAATAGTTATCTGATATCAGAGTAAGTGGAAATTGTAAACAGAAATTTGTCAACATGACAACAACTAGTGATGATAAAGACCAATTATTAACTCATTAAAGGAATGTAGAGCAAACTAAGTTGGTTAGCAGATGTACATACTGACTGTATACAAACTTTCCAGACATTCTTGCACTGTTTCACTTACAACAAACTATTATACTAATTATCACTTTGCTTGACTGATAAAACACAATTTGGTGATGAAACAATACGGCTGATTTGTAAGCCTGTTAAATTTATGCCTGAATCACACCTGATGTGCTACAATAATAAATTACACAAATATTACAGCAACATTAATTTTGGAGTTTACGCTATTCTTTCGTGTAGAAAAATGGAGACAATGTTGGCAATTTATTTATATAGACACCACCAGTTGGCAGCATGTCAACCAATGAAAATTACGGTACGTTCCATTTGTGAACAAGAAACTGTTACGCTAAAGGAAACAACGTAAATCCCTGCACGGAGACCAAGCAGAGGATCAAAAAAACAATGAAGCCGTCTTCAACAGAACGTAACAATCCACTTGTTTACACGCGGCAACAGTTTTAGTATTAGCAACAGACGATCAAGATAATGTCAGGAATGCTGCTTTGTATGGAGTGGACTACATAACATTGATAACAGTTATTCTAATTGTCACAAACTACAAGAGTCTGTTAAAATTAAGCATATCAGCTTTCATTTTAAAAGACATGTACCTCACCAAAATGCAGTGGTTCAAATAAGATACGTCACTTTTCTGCTAACCCGTCAGCCAGATGCATTACGTCAAACTACACAGACAAATTATGCAATACGGGTATAAATTTGGTATTAATGGGAAATATAAAATAGGACGCCTTCACCAATTTGATTTCTGAAACCTTACCTGTATAAATCTTACATGTATTTAGCTGGGTGTGATTACTTATATATTTTAGTCACAATAAACCAGTAAACTAACAAATGTAAATCTTGTCTCTAAGTTTTGTTGCAGGAAAAGTGAAGTTGTAATAATCTCCAGCAAACATTATGACATTATCTTAAGAAATAATCTCGCACGTTGGGTGAGGGAATTGTTATAACAACGACACGGGAATATGCGACAACCAACATCACCGCGCCAACGACAGCACCCAACATATCGGCAGCCTGCAGTCGAATCTGACCATGGTCAAGAGTCAAGACTGGACAGGTCACTTACGGTCCACCATTCCTTGCTCCACTCAGAGTGCATCCCGTGGGTCAATTCCTCCGCTCGGACGAGAAAAACTGACCTGTGAATAGCGAATGGAACGGATGAGAACAAAAACTTACAGTCCACCATTCCTTGCTCCACTCCGAGTGACTGCCATGGGTCAACTTCTCAGCACGCCCCAAAAATATACTCTCAACCCTGGTGGCAGAGAAACGAACTGAGCGGGTGTTTGCATTTGTACGTCCACATGTTCTGGCGTACCTCAACAGTACAGTCAACTGGGCGTTGTACCGTGGAACCTCACTATTATGTACAGCAAGCATTGGAATTTATTATGGAACTTCTGCAAGAAGTTCACTTACTTTGGAGCATAATTTGTGAAATATATGAGAATATATTCATATTATTTTGGAACGTCTAGTTCAAACTTGCCACTTTTCGATCTTGGATCTGCAAACAATATATTTACGGTCACCATCGTGACAGGGTCGCAGCAAATGGAATAATGAGGTGACTGTCTTATGACTAATTTTTTATATCTCGTCCTATTTTGTGGAAATAATTTTGAATTGTCCAATAGTATGTTGGCTGAATTACCGGTGTCAACATAAGGCAAGGTTCAACAGTACAGCAAGATTGTGCAAATGTTGACACACACAGACAGAGACAACCTGTGCAGAGCCACTAGACACTAGAGTGCAGCCACTGAGACAGAGACGTGCTTGTATAGAGAGAGGGTCACTCACGGTCCAGTACTCAAGACCAGGGTATAGCGAGGGAAACATCTCGGCTCTCGCAATAAGCACTGACCTGGAAACAGGATTACCTACTTCGCAGCCCATGTTGTGTATACATTCAACACACTTGTGGGTGAGTGCTACAAAGAAATGGCATTGAAGGCGGAGGTATAACCCTGACCAGCTAGTAGCATTTTATAGACCAAAACTGTTTAGTCAAATTTTGAGTCATTGGTAATTTTTTGAAAAATTGCAACAGAATTATCTTTAACAGAAAACGGAAACTTCACTGTTGCCCATGACATCACACCATAGAATATTGCACCATTGTGTGTTAAAGTAATACAATAATGGCACAAATAAGGTTGTTGGTGACACATGTGTGATAGGGTTGGTTTTGCTCGAGTAGATAACTCTGGAAATGCTTCAGTATTATGGGTGTATATTGTGAAGTGGCGGAATTGCACAGAAAATACTCTAAAAAACAATACGAAACTAATAGATTGCATGGAAAACCAAAACAGAACAAGTCTCCACCCAGACAAAGAAACAAAGGTAACAGGTCTCCACCCAGACAAAGAAGACAACGATAACAGGTCTCCACCCAGACAAAGAAGACAAAGATAACAGGTCTCCACCCAGACAAAGAAGACAAAGATAACAGGTCTCCACCCAGACAAAGAAGACAAAGATAACAGGTCTCCACCCAGACAAAGAAGACAAAGATAACAGGTCTCCACCCAGACAAAGAAGACAACGATAACAGGTCTCCACCCAGACAAAGAAGACAAAGATAACAGGTCTCCACCCAGACAAAGAAGACAAAGATAACAGGTCTCCACCCAGACAAAGAAGACAAAGATAACAGGTCTCCACCCAGACAAAGAAGACAAAGATAACAGGTCTCCACCCAGACAAAGAAGACAAAGATAACAGGTCTCCACCCAGACAAAGAGGACAAAGATAACAGGTTTCCACCCATATAAAGTAAACAAAATAATACAAATATCCACCCAGACAATAAACCAACACGTATGACACTGTCGACACATCTTATGCCATGAGCGATGCAGCCATATTGTATGCACCAATAAATATTTGCTAATGCAAACAGCTAGAGAAAACAGCAACATACGCAGAAAAGATGGCAAATAGTGAAAGTACAGAGAAAATATTTTTATCCTGAATTGCTATGTAAATACAACAATTACATGTTGACATTCAAATTGTGTTAATTACCATAAATGTTTTAAATCAACAGTGTCTTGAATTGTATATACAATGGAGTTTACACATATACACGTGTGTGGATGACTACATGTTAGAAAAAAGCACTAATAAGCTGTAATACTCACTAATTTGATTGTGACAATATATGCATAAAGTAACTCTACTTACGTTGAGTCTGCGTTCTTCATAAGAAATGGAACCATTCCCTTGTATTCGAGTTGGAGAGACACGCAAGAGAACTTCTTCCCGTAGACCTGCGCATAACCCCAGAACCACCAGCGCCATCTGCCATCCTTATCCTGCAACATAAGCAGTATGAATATATGTATGTCAAGTAAAAACATGTACATGTATGTAGCCTTTAAAAAGGAAATCTGGTAAAAAATTAAGTATGTAAAAATGGTTATAAGTAAGATAATATAAAACTATAGTATAACTAATTATGATAATGAGCAGTACAACTGATAAATATGCAATTTTACACACGCAGATAAGCACCATTTAAAAAGTAGAAAAGAATCAATAAAATAAGTAAATTAATAAGTTGTAAAAGTTATAAAAGAAATAGTAAATATATATGTAAGACATGATATAAACATCACTGGTTTACAGCGTACACAGATTTGGGCCAGCTACTCCACATTGGGCCATATACTACACGTGTATATTGTGGCAATTGTATATAACAATACAAGAATGACACTGTGAGTGGACAACTGTTATCAGAAGCTGCACTGATATTTAAATACTACTTCCTGTGGACCAACTACAGTGGGTGTGTTCCCCAACATGTAGCCATCTATTAACATAGGCTAATCTGCCAAGGTCCCATCAGTACTGTTGGTAATGATAGGCAGTGCCAGTGACAATACTTGATGTCTGCTACAGCTGTCATCTGTGCGCCATATTGGGCTTAATGGGGTGATTTCAATCTATATGATCTACAATCTACATCAGAGAACCATTGTCACGGAGTACAGAGAATGTGGAGGTCAGTGTTCGGCCATGTGTGACCATAGTTTTATGGAGAGACCCGTCCACCCATCATTTGGATGGGTAAAACTTGTTATGGACGGGTAAGAAATTAAGGATCAAAAAATGACTAGTCAAATGACAAATCATAGATACTCTCGGTTATGCCTTGAAAATAACAGTTAGTCATTGTCATCATAATATAAGTCCTATTTTTGATTTATTCACTCTAATATAAAATGGTAAGCAAATATATAGTATATATATATATACATATATATATATATGAGTGTGGGTAATGGTGATAAGTTAGTTTGATGGTACAAACTAGTAATAATGATATTAAATTATTGCAACAACTAACATACAGTATATGCAACACAATATCTATCTCAAAGTGTTTACGCCATCAGCTTCAAATCTACATTTACTACAGTTTACAAAAGCTTCAAATTCATATTCAATTTATTTCTAAGTGTGGTATTACACAGCAACCTAGAGATATGCCTGGCAATGACAGCAGTCAACTTAGTCAAGTGAAAATGACCCACAGATACTGACAGAAAGTAATTTGCTGCGCTACCTTCTTGAAGCCAGTGTCATCGATGCAGTCCCTAAACTCAACCCTTTCTTCCCATTTTCCATCCCTCCAGCCCTCCTTGAAACGCTGGAGGTAGTAAATGATATCAATCTCTGGTTTTTTGTTCACTGCAAATACAAGTGTATTTATAAAAACATATGTCGCAACAGAAAACTTAAATTTCTTATAGAAAATCGCAATTCTACATTCTCTGGAAGAGAATAATAATAATAATTGTAACCCTTCTATAGCACCTATAGCCTTGAAAATTCAAACTCAGAGGCAAACCAAAACAAAATTATATGGAGCCCTTAATAATAAATGGATACATGCAAAACTTGTCACTGGAGCATGACGGGTAATTGTAATAAGACTGGTGGAATTTAGAGGTCAGGTGGACACTACACTAACTAGCGGGTCTAAGGGGCCACATTAATATTAACCATTTCCATATAAAATCCCCTGAGTTACATTTTTATGAATAGTTCTGGCCATCAAATCAAATCATGGCCCCTACCTATTATAATGCTGTATTACCATTTATAGTAAGACTACATTCGTGATTACAAGCCACATATGTTGACAACTTCTTTTGGTTTGGGCAACTAAAATGAGTTGCCAAAATTCATGTTGTTGTAGTAGGCATATGACAATAATTGCTTACTGTTAGAGCAAATCACAATATACACGGGGCATGGCTACCATGATATCTATGACATTTTCAATCATTAATTGTTGACGACAACCAATATTTGCAAAAAGTTACACACAGCTGACACAGGAATGAAGACTATGACAGGTTCAATCCAAGATTGCAAGGTTCTTACCTTTTAAGAAATCTTCAAACTCCATAACAGGAACATGCTTGCTGAGACTGTCGATGTCAAAGAAATGTGACCAGGGAAGTTGAAGCTGGTTGATATTTGACTTCCAGTGATACAATCTCCCCCACGGTGGCAGCACCAGTGTGAATGGCTCCTTTTCATTGAGCAGTTTGACGAGGTTTGCAACACGCATGTAGACATCTCTACGCAAGTTGAAGCCTTCACCTGGGTTTATTGAATAGAGCAGGTACCTGCAGACACAGAATGTCAGCAGCAGGTTAGTGGCAGGCTGGTAGATGTATGGTTAATCCAGTGTATGAGTTGAAAATAAGTGCTGCTTGCTGAGAGGGGTAAGGGCAAATATAAGAAGTGTCAGCCGGTAGTCAATGGCACAGTGATGGCCACTGAGACATGTGACTCACTCGTAACAGTTCCTTTTATTGTCGACTCCTGGTATACAGAAACAATCATAGTCAGAACAGGTAACTAGTACAAGTTGTCTGTTTAGAGGGCTTATTAACCATAGAAGGTGACCATGAAAAATACTCTGTAGCATACTGTTCCTATAGATGTCATAACTTTGCTAATGCATGTCATAAAAATATGAACAAAGCATCATTTTGATGCCAAAAGAATGCATTATTATATAAAAAATTATAATATCTATAGAACACATAAATATAATGGGGATATTTATATCTGAAATTGATCTAAGCAAATCAAAAATAACCAAACATTTCATCCTGCTGGCAGATAATGCTGGTGTGGTTGAATATACTTCATCAGTTAATTAAACAAATGTAGCATCATGTATTAGCTGCTAAATAGAAAAATATTATTAAACAAATCTGTTAAGAACTATTATTTCTATGATTTTTCCGACATCAAATACTTTGATTCAAGCTGGCCGATTGCGGCCGCGCTTGTTAACATTGCAACCCATGCACCCGGCCAGAGAAGTGTCGCGCTGCTAATTTGTTGAATTTTCACACCAAAAAGTCAATCTAACTACAATACATGAACTAATATAATAATCTTGTTTATGAATGCTGTTAACCATTATGTGAAAATATCAATGTAGAAACTTCAGATAATCCAAAGGAAACTTGTGAAGCGGATAATTTTTTTATCAGTTTACCATTTTGTCTCAAACTTTGGTTTGGCGTGGTTGATGATGCTACACTTGAAATCAACTGAACTCATGTGACTTATTTTTGGAAGATTGGCCAGTCACAGAGCTTTCTTTTGATACAGCAAGTTTGGAGGTGCAGACTTTATGAATGTATGCATCAATTAATTCATCAGGGCATAGTAAAATCTCCCAAATATGGGTGGCAACAACATCACATGCTTTGTAAACTTGATTGTGAAAAATCTGTCACTGAATTTATGCAAGGAAAAATGTACATGGTCTAGAAAAATCTGTCAGTTATCCAACAATAACAATTGTTCGCGTGTCAGTTACGTGTGATGGAAATGTAAATTGTTACAACAGAGGCTGGTGCATTTGGGCTGATGTTTGGCCCCATGGTCACCTCTAGATACAGTAATTATGCAAAAAACTTATTAAAAATAGAGTTTCTGACATTTTAGCATCAGAAAGATATTTCTGATGAGATGGTTGAAAGAAACATCTTGTAAGAAACCTGCCACCCTGTATTGAATGAATAAACAACACAGAGTTGTGGGACAGTAGCCTCCTAACTGGAGTGGAATGTGGAGGAATATATAAGGCTCAGATTCCCCATCAAGGGATCAACACACAAGCAAGAGAACCTGTGTTGCAATGTAATATGTTAGGCAAGTCTGTTAGGCAATGTCTGTTAATTAATGTTATGAATAAGTGTGCAGTTTTGAATATTTGTGTCGTGAAAAGCCTGTGACTGTGTGCTTTAAATTTAATTGCAACATTGCTGAATGTTTCCTAGGGAGTTAAAGCATGGGTGAAGAAACAATGAGCGTGTGTAATGTAATGTGATAGTATTAATGCAACGTCATAACTTTTGACGTAAGACTGCACTGACTAACTGACAAAGTTTTAAAAATCCTTCGCGCATTTTCTTCATAAAGCAAAAAGCTAATAACATAGAAACGCTATATATCGAAGATCTACACGTGCAATTTAAAGACGAAAGGTAATTCCTAATGATCACTGACTGACGTCTAACATGGCCACATCAGATTCGCATCGTTGGACCTCAACGCATCAAGCCAAGTTTAGCGGAATGACAGCGGGCGATAATAGGGGTATTCTAGTTTAAACCCACCTCATCTTCTTTGCTGGGCCGAATTGAACATTCTGTTGGTTACCAGCCTGGAATGCGAGATCATCTAAATCATCTTCGCCTACAGTTTTACAAGTAAATGTTAAAATAATGGCAACTAAAAGTAAAAAGCCCCAGCAGTGTGCCACGTCTGCCATGTTCAATGATGACGATTGATGAATGGATCCGTTGATGAATGGTCGTTGTCAGGCGCCTTCCCGTCTTACGTGCGATGTCAGTAAGTTCCTTCCAAGGACAAGAACGTAGATTCAGAATGGGAAATTTCATTGATTTTTTTGCTTTCGTTACTGTATTTTCGCATTTTCTTCCTGTCCTGGTTATTTGACAATTAATCAGTGCGCTATCGTGAGGACACCAATATGATGCACCGGATAATGACACTAACATGTAGAATTTCAAAGAAGTGATGCTAAGCTTGACATTAGTTGGTGCCAATCGTTTTAAATTTAATTTGAAATGTTCAAGAAAAAGTGTAAAACGGCTCATACCATCCGACAAATTTAACATTTACTCTATACAATGATAACAGTAAGAATCACAACAATTTACTCAGATGTGGTAACAATACTAATTAATTTGATTCATAAAACAAAAAGCTACAAATGAAATAGCATATTAGAGTTGAAACAATATAATTGGAAGGCGATGCCGAGAACAAGTTGTGAAGATTCTAATTGTGGAACCTGTAAAAATCATTAAAACATAACACCAGTTTTGTTTGTACTATTTATTTACAATAACTTCCCATGAATATCAGCTTATTGGGTGTGTTCATCTAACTATAAGTTTGTAAAATACCAAAAGCGTATGGGCCGGGAGTGGTTTGTTTGCCATCATGTAATACTACTGTGAAATAAATTAATTACAGTGGCGCCATCTATCAGGTGGACAATATATCATATATCAGCAGAGTGTTGGGTAATGTCTTGGAAACAATCCTGGTATATTACACCGGCTGAGTCCAGCATCTGGTAGTTTTGGAAACCATTTTATGTCACTCAAAATGGCAAGTCCAACACAATGAATTGCTCTGGTAAAGCTTGAATTAACCACTATACATACATCTTCAAACATGCACTCTGTTGAGACCAGCCTGTAAATCCCAGGATGCACTGAGTATGTCACTAGGCAAATTGCTGGAACTTTATACACGACAAATGCATAATTCTTAGTATATCATATGCTGTCAGTTTACTATAATCATTCAGCAACAGGTATTTACAGAATAACACAAAATAACATGTATTAAAAAAGTTAACTAAGCAATATGGAGTAAGAGAGGATATATTATCTCTGTACTTGGCGTTGGCAATACAGTACACACTATGTTACCATAAAAACGACAAATTTGCTGGAGTCAGATACCACAGCACCAAATCAATTTACACAACTAACTGGATGTATTTGCAACATGATCTGATGAAAAGCTATTGTCCATGCAGGATTAGAAAAAATATATATTAAGATTATCACTGTCCTACCAGCATCTAATTTACAGCATTTCAAATGGCTTCTGGTGTCCACACATTCATCGCTGAAATACCTTTTCACAATATCCATTACTTGGTACATGCCTGTATATGTTTCCTTGGGTAAAACTACTGCAGCAAATTTTTTTCTGGTTTCTTGTGAGATTTCAAAAACAGTCGGGAATGGCCAATTAGCACCAAACATGCACCACATGAGCACTATTAATGTCAACATCTGTTCAATCTCGTCTACATGCACCAACCAAATATAACAAAGGCCTTGTTAGATGCACTCCAGTAAGCAACTTACACATTTCATCATAATGTTTTTTAAACCTTCTTATAATAAAAAATATTTTTACGTAATATACTTAATTATCTCTACTATCTGGTATTACCAAAATCTATTTTAAAAGGGTCCTTTTATTCATGCAACTGGCACATAAATATCCTTACACCTTCATATAATCTCGGTAAGCAGAAAGTCACTATAAATGCATGTCCTGGCGACTGTGATCCTAATTAAATACAGCCTTCTACGTAGTTTCCCGGGAAGAGTCCCGTGACGCCGTCCATCACTCCCTCCCACCAGCCGTCGTCATTCTTCTTGGTGACAAAGATGACAGCACCTTCAGGGAATGACAACTCATCGTCCTTGTCCTTTACGTAGTCATAGATGGCAACAACTGCAAAAGCCACCGACCCACATGAGCACTCATAAACTGAATATGTGTACCACAAAAATAATTCAAGTTTTGTACGCAGAGGAAAGATTACAAGTTTATGAGACACAAACATAAACAAAATCAGTAGATACATTCTAAAGTCTGCAGAAAAAAATTGATTTGAATAATGGTGCCACGTACGTTCTCAGTAAGCATAGATTCATGCCGAGATGCAGATATATGGAATATCTATTATATGAATGGTTAGTGATGGAAAAGTAGAGAGTACAAATGTCACCAGTGACATTTAGTAAACTTTGGGACAAACAGAAATCACCGAGACAAAAGAACATCCACACTGGTGTGACATGACTTACGGTGTAACAAATGAATAAAATCATTGCTCAAATCTATTTGCATTTCTGTGCATATACAGTATATTCTAATTAAGTTATGTCACAAACAATTCTGCCAAAATCTATTAAAATATCATCTGCTGATGCATTATAAAAATTGCATGCCTGGAGATATTTGTATTCTACACGTACAGCTGCTGTAACAACAATAACGTTTCACACTACTTAGTTCAAATGTTTGATTATAAGCTTCGTATTTACTGATACCAAGTATATTTTTTTTTTTTAGTCATACCACTTTGGTGGTAGACTACGCACATAATGAATTTTGGATACAAAGAATAAATTAACTGGTCCTAAGCAATTTACTATATCTAAGGTCTACGGCATAAAACATGTACAAGAACAAGATGTTTATTTATGATCCCTTACAATATTAGTGCAATAATAGAGATATCCACACTTAACGCCATTTGATGCAATTTGCCGATTACATTGTTCAGTCACAAACGACCCTGACCTTTCTCCAAGTAGCCCCTCGGCACCCAGTCGGCCACGTTCTCCTGCAGTGGCGCCCCCATGCGGACATTGAAGTCATCAAAGTCGTACTGCACCCTACTGGGGCCGTACTGGCTGTCGTCAGGGGGAGGGGGTGGGGGGCTGTACTGGGCTTCAATTGTCTGCTCTGGTGGGGGTGGCAGAGGGGGTGAAACTACAACGTAAACCGTAACAGTACATGGGCTGTGAAGACGTCACTAGTCAAACGTGTCCAATGGCACCAACTACATAAACCACAGTGGCCCGTAGAGTGTCAATTTTATTATTGTATGTTTATTAGTGTTATCATTAAATCCTGTTATCAACTGTCAGGGATGGCATGCAATGAAGTACAAATACATTGCTACAATACGTCAGTAGTTTTTCATGTAATTGGCAATATGAAACAAAGTACTTTTTATCTATACTAACAAAGTTACTCAATAACTTTTGTATGCATTGCAAAATATTGTTGAATTCTAAAGTTCTTTTTGCAAATTATCTGTGGTTGGCATGGATACACATTTTATGCTGTAGAACATGGTTTTTTAAATAACAACAAACAGAAAATACCCCTTTCAATAACAACACAAATATTTCCATTACAGCTCATGTAAGTTCAAAATGGTACATTAATGGTTGGGAATTAAAAAATAGACCTGTGTTAATTAAATAATGCCATATGTCTTGCCTAGAGACATGACATGTAGTTATTCATACAACTAGTGTGACACGGGATGACTTACGGTTGTCGATGGAGGGTTGGTGGTAGGCTGACTCGGGCAGGGGCGGAGGCGGTGGCTCTGTGGGCAACAGACAGACAGGCTGCATCAGGGAGACACTCAGATCATCAGACAGATACTCAGATCATCAGAGAGATACTCTGATCATCAGAGAGATAATCTGATCATTAGAAAGATACTCAGATCATCAGAGGGATACTCTGATCATCAGACAGATACTCAGATCATCAGAGAGATACTCTGATCATCAGAGAGATAATCTGATCATTAGAAAGATACTCAGATCATCAGAGGGATACTCTGATCATCAGACAGATACTCAGATCATCAGAGAGATACTCTGATCATTAGAGAGATACTCAGATCATCAGAGAGATACTCTGATCATCAAAGTAATACTCCGATCATCAAAGAGATACTCAGGTCATCAGAGGGATACTCTGATCATCAGAGAGATACTCTGATCATCAGAGAGATACTCTGATCATCAGAGAGATACTCTGATCATCAGAGTGATACTCAGATTATCAAAGAGTTACTCAGATCATCCACGAATACAGTGGAACAGATATCAGTAAACTGGAACAATTACTGTTTACGCAACAACATCTCGTATCCTAGCTATGGCCTCTGGTGGGCCACATGCAACAACTTAAACAATGCACATCAGCATCTATTGCAATTGAACAAGCGCTAGCAGTCAGCGGCAGTCTATAATTGGTTCAGTTGTACATCTTTGTCCAGTCACCTGAAGAACCTGTACACAGAGGTGGTCAGGTGGTAGTATCCATTGTTTGGATCCCACGGTAGATCAGTAGGAATATGAGCCACATATTACTTGATTACTATTTTTGCACTGCATGTGATGTTTGTTAGGTAAACAATGCGAGACAACAGAAGGAAGGCGAACGAACTGAAAGAGATCGGCACGGGAAAAACAACTCAACAAGAAAGTAGTTGGAAACAGAACGAGATGGGCAGGACATTTGCCAAGAATGAGTGAAGGATTGCCAAAAAGACCATCGAGAGTAAAGGGGGTGGGATGATGATGATGATGATGACGACGACAAAAGGTGAAATGGAGTGACAGATTGAAGGCAGATCTTTGGAGGGCTGGTGACAGCAGCCTCAACTCGAAGGTGACTGTTGATGACAGAGAGATGTGGAGAGTCAACAAGACAAGCAGAAGCTACAAACGAAGAGACCCGCTGACCCCGCCATATAGTAATAATTACGTCATTTCCATTGCGCCTAAATCCTGAAAAACCAAACTCAAAGGCGCATCAAAACAAAAGGGTTAGTCTAAGTCAGGAGTCAATAAACAATTCCAGACTGATTGATATGCCAGGGAGCTATAGTGCCGTGGTGGACAGGCAAGGTTGTAAAGGTATGTCTTTAAAATAAAATTAATTTAGCAATGTTTTTTAACTGAATTAATACTAGTAGGAAGCGCATTCCAAAGACTACGTCCCACACTCCCAATATTGGCATTATCTTTTGGTAGAAAAAGTAAATGAGAACTACGTGATCGTAGCCGGACAGGTTTAATTACTGGAATAAGCAATGATTGTAAATACGACGGCTGCTCATAGGAAAGTGCCCGATAAGCAATAGTATAGACTATTATATAGACTATATACAACAGTACAAACTACGTGTCTTAAAGATGGTACGATATCGGACATAAGAGGAAGAAGACAAATGATACAAACCATTGTAGGTGTCGACGGTGGGTACAGGGGGTGGCGGGGGGGCACCGCTGGGCGACGCCATGTGGGCCATGGGGTGGACCATCTTTGTCGGTGGGGCTGCTGTCATTGCATGCCCCACTGGGGCGTATCCACTGCGCCTCTCTGCCGGGGGTTGTTGCTGTATGGGCGGCTGTTGCTGCATGGGGTAGCTCGGGGCGTAGTGACTCGGCACGCTCGGGGGCACGACAGGGGCGGCGGGGGTGCGGTAGGGCGAGGACGTCTGGCGTGTGAGGGTGTTTGTGCCTCGCATCAGGGCGGGTGGGGTGGGGGGTTTGGTGGTGGGTGCGAGGCCCACCCCAGTGACACTGCTACGACTGCTGCCAGAGCTGGCGCGGCGAGAGTGAGGCGTCTGGGCTTGCTGCACCTGCAACATACAGGGAAAACATAACATTCAGTTCTTACAGAGCGCTGCGCCCAATCCACTACTCCCTGGCAGACTTGTTCAATCGAACACCATCTCGAATTCTCTCGGGAGCTTCCAGCCACGCTGCAATTAATGCGTGAAGAGTATTCGTACACAAATATCTACCACTGCCTATAGCCAGGTACTCATATATACAGCCGAATGAACTGGAGCAATGTAGAGTGAAAAAGAATGCTCAAGGTTTGACTTGGCCGCACAAGATTCAAACCTGGATTCTCTAACAACTGCACCTCTGTGTTACTTACTATGTAAAGAGTAATCGCCATTAAAGGGCAAGCAAGTCAATGGTTTGGTGCAATGCACCTAAAACAGTTAACACAAACTAACCATTTGTATCTACAATCAAATTGTTCACGTCAGTGGGTTATTCAGAAAGTGGTGTTAAAGTGGATAAACCTAGCAAAACCATGGACACTGTGAATGGGACCATCTTGGTTGCTGCAACCAATCAAAACCAGCTTCTACTTGTGCTTTGGAAAAATACTATGTCACAGTGTCGACTGCTGGCTCAGCTGTCATAACAAAGGAGAGCGGTTCGTTAGTTACAACGAAATCGCGACAGCAATATGCCACACTGTTCCTCACATGGTTGTAGCAATAGTACAGAGAAAGACAATACCATTGAGCTGTCTTTTTTGTTACCATTTGAATCAACCAGAACTGAAAACAGTGGTCCAGTGGATTCATTGGAATTGACAGTTACAGAATAGCAGATGCCAGATGACCGGTCTGGATTGATGTAACCATGAAAATGACCACCAACAGCCGCCAAACTTTTTCCTCACGTATCTTGCATACATATACTATGTTACAAAAAATTCATTTGCATTCCTTTAACTCTATTAGGCCCATATCACCAAAGCATTGACTTTTGTTTCCCTTAAAAATATACATCTTGATTCCCGTTTTTTTGGTCTACTGACCCAGGAGATATGATATGTTAATGACCATCCCAAAAAATAATTGCCCAAGAACAAGAAGTTTATTTTTTACCCCAAATAACTACATGAATCAAGTGGTGAACATAAACAAAACGTCTTCATAAGTCATTTTAGACAGAACTGTGAAATGGGGGTCTGTGGTTCCTTTTAAGATTGAAAAGTGACTATCACAGGAGCCAGACAACTCACTTTCACAAATTTAGTATTATTTTGTGTTCTCGTTCTGCTCGTCGCTTGTGATCATTCTTAAGATAATTATGATGTCGACTACAGTTTCAAATGAGAAAACATGTTCAGATCCAGACTTTGTTTACTTGTAGCTCAGGGGATGACACGTTATAGAAACAGTTTAACTGTTAGGCCAATCAGACTGAAACCAGTAACAAGACGGGTCACCTGGTAAGAGGAGTTGCCCGAACTAGACCATCTGCTTCAAAAAAAAGCAAAGAGAGCCAACATACATCTTGTCAACTTACTGTGTTACCAGAAAAGAATACTTTCTATTTTACAATTAAAGACAAAAAAACATGTGAATGCCAATGAGCAAGACATCATCATCATTCTAGATGACACCTTGTGTCCCCAACCACCTACCTTGACGCCATGACCGATGTCATCAAGCTGAGAGTAGTCTATTGACCGGCGGACGTACTTGACCGGTCTCTCCGACTGATCCGGGAAGATGATCCCTGGGTTCTTGACTCCGGTTGGTCGACTGGTTGTCTTGTTTGTGGTGAGTACCCCGATCTCTCGTCTCGCTACCTTCTCTTTGTGAATGGCAACTGTCTACAAAATTCACGTATAAACAATATTTACAGCAAAATAAAAATATAAACCACAGAACATCAAATAATTAACATATCAGGGGTTGAAGTTTGGGATTTATTTTACTAGATAATGGAACTAGTAAAGTTTAGTACAGTAGTCTATCAAATGGTCTACTAGTCTGACAAAAAATTAAAACAACCCAAATTTAAGTTGTTACAATTTGATTTTTTTTTTAAACCAGTATATGTTGCAACCACAGTTAAATAACAATGCACTTTTCATAAGGGTAATAAAGATATAATACAGAAAATAAACAAAAGTAATTTATGAAAACGTGAAGATATGATCTGTATTCAAAAAACTACTCTACTGGACTGTGTTAATGGAAATAAAAATATCACACTAGAAAATTCTAGACATCAGAGAACCGTTAATCTTACAAATAATGCAGCAGACTAGTTCATATCTGGTTGCCATGCCTAAGAATATTTCTTCATTTATCGGTAAATGAAACTAAGTAGCCAGTTGCTCACTGAGAAAAAAATTATCAATCTATTAATGGTAAACTTGGAATACATTCTTTCTAAAGGCAACATCAACAGTTTACACCTACTATACCATTGCAACATAAATCAACATTTTACATCTATTTTATCACTAAACTGGAGTATTTTTATCATAACTTTTATTCATTCACAACATTTGGTGTTATCTGGAGAACTGTTAATTACCCAACTTGTCCAGTTTCCCTGTTAGTCTGAAAGGTAAAAAAACAGAGCCCGACGTAAATTTACAAAAATAAACCAGGAGATACTGCCAACTTATTACCAAGTAAATGTATACAAAAACATAATGAATACATCCAAGAAACAGACGTCAGCCACGGTTACCTTCTTGAGAAAAGACACGTAGAGAGGGAGATACCTGTGCAAGGTTATTGACACTGGATTCCATGTCTTCCATCTGGTGCAGCTGTAGGTCGAGCAGGTTGAGGAAGTTGGTGGCGAGAGTGTTGATCTGGTACGCGACACTGGCCAGGGACTGGGTCGTGTAGTTCTTGGTCTCCTCCAGGGCTCGTGGCTTGTCTGACGCCTACACAAAACACAGCCAGTCACCACCTTGTCATGACGCCAACTGATTTAGATGTTTACGTTATCATAGTTACTAGTTACGTTAAAGGGATTCCTTTTTGAGGAGTACTGTATCAAAATGGGACAATTTTGTATAAGTATTTTTTATGTTATTTTTCGGCTTACAAATCAGTGGATAATCTGGGTGTATCTCTTCTTCTTCTTCTTCCGAGTACCGCCTAGCTTCAACATGCTGAAGATACAGGCGGGCGAACAGGAAAAATCAGAAATATATATATATATATATATTTTTTTTTTTTCGTTTTGGGTGCATTGCAGTGTATCAGAGCCGAAATTTGTGCATGTAAAAGTAATGCGTGCAAAAAAAAAAAAAAACTAGTTATATCTAAAAGGTGGAATAATGGAAAGTCTGGATATTGGGTATCTACACAACAAGCCAATACATAACTGTATTGTGAATCACTTTCAGGCTTGCTACGATGTGGGTGATTAAATACACCAAAGACTGATTATGACGAATATTCAGTAACTATTGAATTTAAACATAGTGGATTTGTTGGATAAAACCGAGTCCGGTGAAATGAACCGAATATTCATGACCATGCCATATACGAATAGTCCAAACTAGAAGCTCTCAGCTCTGCATATGGCAAGATTTTTCTTATATGTTGTCAGGGTTATAATGTGATTAATAAAACACATTTATAATTA
The DNA here is from genome assembly GCA_964017155.1 of Oasisia sp. SBJ-2009. NCBI lineage: Eukaryota > Metazoa > Annelida > Polychaeta > Sabellida > Siboglinidae > Oasisia > Oasisia sp. SBJ-2009. The sequence continues at coordinate 54,925,220 of OZ024855.1, read as the reverse complement.
AATGTCGGCATAACATTATGACTGGTGGTGAAAACATCAAGTAGGACTTTGTATAACTTGTATTGATGTGATGGTGTTTGTTTTGCCCTGGCACTCTCAGACTCAGTGACACAGGGCAAAACATCATCACGTCATTATGATTATCTGATGCCAAGCGCCTTCAGCCCTAGTCACTTATGGTTGGTGTGTACGTAGCATTTTAATTTTAGCCGTTTGACGTTTTATGAACTGGTACGTAATAATCACAAGGACTCCGTGATCACAATGCAATGATAATCGGCGGTGGGGGTGGGTCCAGGTTTGGCATCCGGGACCAGGACCTGGTTTAAATGTCATGGAAAGGCAAGCGTCTGTCCCGACATATTACCTGTAGATAGTTTCCTTCGCAATATGATGCCACCCTTTCGAGATTTATATGACTTTCGCCTAGGTGTCTTCTAGCCTCGGGGATTTCCCTATCGAGCAACTCCACCAAACCATCCATGGCCGCCATGTTGACCGAAATTAAATTCCATGCAAAAGCGCCGTCTACCCGACAAGTATTAGTTCAAACGTATTCGCTAGGTGGCTCTGACGTGTATTTTAATATTATAGGAAAAAGCATAGCCATAGATATAAATAATTGTTTTATATCTAAGGAAAAAGGAAGTCTGCTATGCTGTCTTGAATACAGTCGAAGATATCTTGAATGTGGAAACGTTGAACGTCAAAGGACGCTGCGGTTAAAACGTGGCTCGCGTCGGTAACGTACATTTCAACAAAAATATTCCAACAAGATTTGGCAAATGCCATTATGAAACCCCAAGTGCACATTGATCCTGCCACTGTATAATCGCAGTGTACGTAGCCCCATCGCATGGCGTATGTACATAGCGTGTAAATGGTGTGTACTGTGTTTAAGTGCACACGACAAATGTATGCGCATAACTGTACATAATGTACAGAGTTTACACAAGCGTACATTATGTATTCAAGCGTACAAGACGTACGTGTATAAGTGTACATGTTATACACAAATATAACTGCTCATTGTGTGTACACATGTACAGGGTCTGAACGTGGTGTGTACATGGTGTATACAATTGTACATTGTGTGTACAAGTCTATACGGTGTGTACAAGTGTACATGGTATGCACGAGTGTACACGGTGTGTACGAGTGTACATGGTATGCACGAGTGTACACGGTGTGTACGAGTGTACAGGGTGTATATAAATCGATGCTATTGTGCATAGACTTAATTTTGTTTGAACATTGTTTTTGTATTGCTGTATATATTGGGTCAATAAACATTTCCGATTCCGATTCCGATATGCATTCGATTTATTTCACTACGTAATCAAGCAGCGACTGGACACTGTTCACCGTGGCGTCATCGTGATGACAGGTCACTTTGTCGCGTGTCTCGTGACTTTTGTGTCGATGTCGCTGGACCGGGAAGGCTTGGGAACGACTAAGGACAGGACGCTGTTGGTCACCCTCGAAACACTGGCCAAGGTGCGAGCAAGGCGTGAGGTTCTCCGGGGTTGAGTCTCCACAGAGCGGCTCGTTACCTTCGACGTCTTGGCCGCCTTACGGAGTCGCAAGTACCCCAGGTTGTGTTTCTGCAAACACCAGCACAATCCAAATAGCATGCAAACGTTACATTAACGTTTGCAGTTGGTTAGAACCGTTTGATTTTGGTTACGGTTACATCTCTAACGTTCCCGAAACGTTAGTTTTTGGTTTGTCTTGTTGTGTTAAACAAACGAGCAAAATAACGCAAAACAAAGTTCGCATTTAAACGTTATACCAACGTTTCTGCTAACGTTAAATTAACGTTAGATTAATGTTTGCATGCTATCTGCGAAGAACACCGCAAAAGGTGTTTACACAAAACTGTGTGCTCTATGTGGTTATTACAGTTTCATTGCATTAATCATATAGTCGTGCACGTGGTTGCTTGCACCAATCAGCTTTATCGCTTGAGATAACCAATGTTTAACTTTGAACAGACGCCAAAGATTAGATTTGCTCGCATTACTGAAGACATGATATTGTTCCATTGCTTGCACATAATAGCGACTAGACTCGCATAAAAATAAAATAATCGATACGGTTTACGTTATAGTTAAGGTATACGGACATAGAAAAACTGCACACAATGTTGTAATAATCTGTTGGGAGTGTCTCTTTAGTCTTGTTCGTCTAATGCTACCACACCTTCATCTTCTTTGGGCTGAGAAATCTGACGAGGACCGGTGACTCGAGGTCGCCGACGAACTGACCCTGCAAACATGCGAACCCGTTACTGCCGTAACCAGCGGGAACTCACTCATGGAATACAACAAAGGTACACACAAGTGCTAGTTTAGTGTATGTCACCGTACTGACTGGGCTATGGCACATAGGCAGTGTTTGTGGGATCACGTAACACAATCATGTCGGATGGAGAAATTATTCTCGCTAGTGATTGACGATTTAATATGAGTAGATGGATGAAACAGAATGTACATAGATAATGCAAGTTCGCCCACACGCCCCCACGTCCGCACGCCCGCACGCCCGCCCGCACGCCCGCACACACGCGCACAAGCACATACACATAAATGTATATACTTACACGCACGCACGCACGCACGCACGCACGCACGCACACACACACACACACACACACACCGTTCGGTCGATCTCAATGCAAGGCAGAGGTTTGAAGCAGGCCGGCAGGTCGTTGTACCAGCCTGGGTCACGACGCTTCAGTTTGGCGAGTCTCACGCGCCGTCCACTGCCGACTGTCGTAGAAGACAAGTCCGTCTTGAACGGTTCGCCAGACTGAGCTTCTTCTGGTTTACTGGCAACACAGATCATGTTCTTGTCTTAATATAAGAAGATGAATTAAGCGAGTTATAAAGCATGGAAATTATACGAAATGTATGAACCTAATTCTAAGGACATAAAGTATACCCGGGTCCCAGTGTCGGAAATCAGCTGAACGTTCACACACGGAGTTATGTCGGGAAGACAACAGGATTTATTACAAGACAGTTGGTTAGCGTACTAGGATACTGAAGTCAAATGGGAAGGATAGACAACAACATACATGGCGTCCTTAAATAAAACAAGAGATCACAAAACTGGATGTAGGTGCATGACGCACACGTTTGTCAGTGTGGCATTATCTTCAAACCAAGACACAATTTATAACTTCGATGTGGTCAGTAGACCGTATACATCCGTTGTTAACGTTTTGTGCATTTTACTGACAAGTCCTACCAGCTGTATTGACTTTCCAGCCAGACGTAATACTTTGATAATTTGTTGAACTGTTAAACTGAAACCCGCTACATGCAATAGCCAACCTCGTTCGTGTGAAGGGCGCGTAGTCAGCCGTGTGTCGTTCTAAGTATCGTATCACGTAATAGTCGATGTTACCGCAGCTTTGCAACTTGGGCGCAAT